>NW_024121155.1:2703768-2872223 GCF_016745375.1 Pimephales promelas
GAGATAACGGGGCCACATTTGCAACATTATATGTGGGCCACTTTTGGCTCACATCCAGATGAGCCAGTGGTCACTTAGCCATATCTTTGCCAAACCTGGCCCAGATATGTTTTGAAATAACTGGCCACATTTGCAATATTATATGTGGGCCACTTTTGGCTTACTTCAGGATGTACCAGTGCTCGATGAGCCATATCTTTGTCAAACGTGGCCCAGATGTGTTATAAGATAACTGGGTCCCATTTTCCACATTATATGTGGGCCACTTTGGCTCACATTCAGATGAGCCAGTGGTCACTCAGCCATATCTTTGCCAAACCTGGCTCAGATATGTTTTGAAATAACAGGGCCACATTTGCAATATTATATGTGGGCCACTTTTGGCTTACTTCAGGATTTACCAGTGCTCGATGAGCATATCTTTGTCAAACGTGGCCCAGATGTGTTATAAGATAACTGGGCCACATTTTCCACATTATATGTGGGCCACTTTTGGCTCACATCCAGATAAGCCAGTGTTCACTCAGCCATACCTTTGCCAAATCTGGCCCAGATATGTTTTGAGATATTGGGGCCACATTTGCAACATTATATGTGGGCCACTTTTGGCTCACATCCAGATGAGCCAGTGGTCACTCAGCCATATCTTTGCCAAACCTGGCCCAGATATGTTTTGAAATAACTGGGCCACATTTGCAATATTATATGTGGGCCACTTTTGGCTTACTTCAGGATGTACCAGTGCTCGATGAGCCATATCTTTGTCAAACGTGGCCCAGATGTGTTATAAGATAACTGGGCCACATTTTCCACATTATATGTGGGCCACTTTTGGCTCACATTCAGATGAGCCAGTGGTCACTCAGCCATATCTTTGCCAAACCTGGCCCAGATATGTTTTGAAATAACAGGGCCACATTTGCAATATTATATGTGGGCCACTTTTGGCTTACTTCAGGATGTACCAGTGCTCGATGAGCCATATCTTTGTCAAACGTGGCCCAGATGTGTTATAAGATAACTGGGCCACATTTTCCACATTATATGTGGGCCACTTTTGGCTCACATCCAGATAAGCCAGTGGTCACTTAGCCATATCTTTGCCAAATCTGGCCCAGATATGTTTTGAGATAACTGGGCCAGATTTGCAACATCATATGTGGGCCACTTTTGGCTTACATTCAGATGAGCCAGTTCTCGATGAGCCATATATTTGCCAAATCTGGCCCAGATGTGTTATAAGATAATTGGGCCACATTTTCCACTTTATATGTGGGCCACTTTTGGCTCACATCCAGATGAGCCAGTGGTCACTCAGCCATATCTTTGCCAAATCCGGCCCAGATGTGTTATAAGATAATTGGGCCACATTTGCCACAATACATGTGGGCCACTTTTGGCTCACATCCAGATGAGCTGGTGCCACTGTGCCATATATTTGCCAAAACTGGCCCAGATATGTTACAAGATAATTGGGCCACATTTGCAACCCTATATGTGGGCCACTTTTGGCTCACATCGCGTTGAGCCAGTGGTCACTCAGCCATATCTTTGCCAAACCTGATCTAGATGTGCTACAACATAACTGGGCCACATTTGCAACGTCAAATGTGGGCCAGTTTTGGCTCACTTCAAGATGAGCCACTGCCACTGTTCCATATCTTTGCCAAAACTGGCACAGATATGTTTTAAATAACTGGGCCACATTTACAACATTATATGTGGGCCACTTTTGGCTAACATATAGATGAGCCAGTGCCACTGAGCCATATCTTTGCCAAACCAGGCCCAGATATGTTTTAAGATAAGTGGGCCACATTTGCTGAAACATCTGTGGGCCATATTTGGTTTACATCCAGATTAGTCATAGTCAATTGTGCCACATTTTTGCCATAAGTGGCCCGCATTTGGTTTGTCATATTTGGGCCATATTTATTATCTATCAAATGGGCCACTTTAGGCTAAGATTCAGATTACACATTGCCACGAGTGCCGCATCTTTGCCTAAAATGGCCCACATGTGATTTACATTTTTTGGCCCATATTTGCCATTTTACATGTGGGCCACTTCAGGCTCAGACACATTTGGTCCGGGCCATAAGAAGGCCACCAGTGCCGAATCATTGCCTGAAGTGGCCCACACCCGTCTGCTATCTGGGTAAAGGGAACACTAATGACAAAGACAGGTGAAACTGACTAGACAATAATCACAAGACTAGGCTAACAAGGGGGCGGGGTAAGTTAACGAGACAACACAAGCACATGGCCCAAACAGGCCATGCGCTTGCACACAAAACATGATTCTGTCATGATCCTGCCTCACGAGTCACGACTAGAGAAAAATCAAAGACAAGAAGGCAGAATCATGACAGAACCCCCACCTTAAGGAGCGGCTTCCAGACGCTCCTCAAGGGGACATTAAACACGGGACATGACCAACTGGGACAAAGACAAGAACCAACAATACATAACAAATAATAATAAGGGCATACAAGAATAAACAATGACAGGATTGGGATGAAACATCAAAAACATCATACAGGGCAGAGGAGGGGGAGGAAACACAATGTCTTTGCGCGACAGTCCAGGGTGGTGGGCGGGACAGGGGTCCTGGGACCACGGGGAGTGGGCTTAGGACAGAGGACGACCGAGCGGCTTGGGAGGAGTGGTGTGGGACAAGGGAAAAACAGTCCGGGTTGAGCCATGACAGGGGAAACAAACGGAAGTCCAGGAACAGTGGGGACAGGGACAAATGGGGAAACAGACCGGGAATTAGAGGAGCCAGGGGAGACCGGAAAACAGACGGGGATGCAGTCTTACTGGCAGCAGCAGACTCCAACATAGAGGACTCCAAGGACACAGAGGATGAGGTAACGGGACTTTTGACGGGGGACAAAGCAGGCAAAGGTGCAGGACACAAGACACGGGGCGAAAGTCGATTGTGGAGTTTGGCAGCTGGCCTGGGATCAGCCTCTAAGTCAGCTGGCTTAGGATCTGTGCTCTGTTTAGCAGACTTGGGATCAGCGAAGACTGCAGCTGGCTTGAGATCAGTGCTCTGTGTAGCAGACTTGGGATCAGCGAAGACTGTTTCTGGACTGGGGTCGGCGCTCTCTGGAGCATTTGAAACAGAGACTGGGGATGAGACAGGACTGACTGGGAAAATCAGAATTCTGACCAGACGGGATAAATACTCGGACAGGGTTCTGGCAGCGATGATGACTGGCATCTCCTGATGAGCCGAAACGGACTGTACCACAGCCCTTGCAGCGGAATCTGCTGCTGCTCTCTCCTCTGCAGACACGGCAGAAGACTCAGAGACGACCTTCTCAGTACAAGTCTCTGGGATGGATCTCCCCAACGCCGACTGGGAAAGGCGCTTTCTGCAGCAGGTTGAAGAACGGTGTCTCCTGTTGCAACCACCGGAATCGCGCTTACAGCCGCGGGGCAGGGAACAGCGCTTCCGACTTCAGCGGCGGGTTGGAGAGCCATCACGGGCTCAGGAGGGGGTAGAGACGGCGAACCCGAAGGTCCTCTCCTCCTCTTCTTCCTCCTGGGTCGCGGGGCAGAGTAGGTAGCCAGACTAAGTGACCGGAGAGGAGGTGAAGCAGGAACCGTTACCGGAACAGGTGAGCTCACTGCAGGCGAGGAGGATTCCGGGCAGGAACACTCTGATGCTGACTCCACGACGGGTGCCTTCCACGCTTACCATGAAGACTGATGGACGTGGAAGGTGTCTCAGGAGTCGCGGCAAGACTGGGTTGGTCCCCAAGTGTAGCAACAGCTAACAGACGACCCTCAGGGATCACAGGAAGTGTAGCGGAAGATGAAGACCTTGTAGCACCCTGCAGCTCCCTCTGTGACAGACTGTCCACCATCTTGTGGAACGGGCGGCTGACCAGTCTCTCACGTTCAGCTAGAGGAGGATGGACGTTAAGACCCGCGATGAAGTAGCGGTTGACCAGAATCTCCGGCAAGAAAAACCTCCTCTTCTCCACGACCTGGGCGTACTTCCTCAGGGTCAACTCTCCCTGAGGAGGGAAAGGAAGCTTGCCTTCCAGGCTGTCGGTGATGGCCGACTGCCACCATTGTTCGGGGTCTGACGGCTGCAGAGTAGGATAAATAGGCTTGCTGTCTGCTGGGTCTCTTACTGGTCGGTTCATTCTGTTATGTGGGTGGCTGATGAACCCACTAGCAGACAGCAACTGATTCTCAAAGGGGTTTATTAAAGGACAAAACAGAAAGAAAAACCCACGATGGGGCAAAACAGGACAGGGTATAACACACTAGACTAAGACTATGAACTAACAATAGAACCAAACTCTTCTTGACAAGACTCACAACTAGTTACTCACAGCTTGATACAAACACAAAGTATGATAAAGTCAAACACTGAACTCACAGTAGGTTTCACACAATCTTTCACAATGAACCGACACAGGACAGCAAACACAAGGGGATTATAAAGGGAACACTAATGACAAAGACAGGTGAAACTGACTAGACAATAATCACAAGACTAGGCTAACAAGGGGGCGGGGTAAGTTAACGAGACAACACAAGCACATGGCCCAAACAGGCCATGCGCTTGCACACAAAACATGATTCTGTCATGATCCTGCCTCACGAGTCACGACTAGAGAAAAATCAAAGACAAGAAGGCAGAATCATGACACATATATCACGTCTCTTCTTTCTCCCGAGCCCCGTGCAAAGCATGTTTTACTTTTAACCTGTCGCCGCCGCCTCACCGTGAATCCAGCTCCTGTCTGCTCCGTGTTGTGTAGGCTACTCTGACTGACTGTGCCCGCCCGCTCTAGGTTTGAAAGTGGGTGTGTGGCGGAAGAGCTGACGAGGAGGAGGCGGAGGAGGAGACGGGATTTGACAAAACCATATCATATAATAATATGTAATTTTCGTCTCGTCTTTGTTCGTGAACTAAAATGTCCATAGATTTTAGCCCAGTCTTTATTTACCGAACTGCATTTTCGTCTCGTCTTTATTAGTCTACGAAAATTATTTCTGATTTAGTCCCAGTTATTGTTTATTAGTCGGGATTTTAGTCTCGTCTCGTCTAGTTTTCGTTCGGTGAAAAATGTGCGTTGACGAAAATATTTTCGTTTAGTTTTCGTTAACGAAATTAACACTAGTTACGTTGGTTGTTCAGTTCGTGATCCTTTTCTCTGAGATTCTGTTTTGTAAAGATTTGAGTTAGTTCTTGTAATTGAAGTTAAAACTGCTGCACTTAGATCCTTAAAGTATTTGTATATGTACTATGGTATGATTGTTTTAAAGAAGTCTCTTATGCACAGAAATGCTGCAATTATTTGGTCAAAAAATACAGCAAAATGATAATATTTGGAAATAGTATTACAATATAAAATAACTTTTTTATTTTAATTTGCTGGTGCTCATTAAACACTTGATAACACTTTATTAAGAAGATGTAGTTACATTATTATAGTAATAACAGTAAATTACATACAATTACACACACACACACACACACACACATATATATATATATACACGTATATATAATTACATACATATACATATACACATTAAAGTCATTGTTAACTCACAATAATTATTAATCACAATTAATCACATTTGTATCTATTCTAAATGTCTCTTGATTTATTTTTGTCCCATTATTTGTTTCTAATTTAATCATCAGCTATGTCTGCTTGGTCATCATAAAGTGGTATTCAGACTGGACGTGCTACGATGATGATAGCTTAGTTCACAATGACAAAACACAGGTAAATTTGGTCGTGTCAATGGAAACATTTGGCAATTTTTTTAAAAGTAAACTGCCCATTTAGAACCTTATTGACATCCATTTTGGTGTTCCACACTCGCTATCCACTCAAAAAGTAATGTTAAATTATGTTTTTTTAAAGAAAGTTTGGGAGGAGCACGTTCAAACAATCATTGCAATCAACTTGTTATCAAACAATTATCATGTCTATCCCATCAGCACAAGAGGAAACATAAATTCACTCTGTCGACTCACCTAACATTCCTTGACAGTTTCAGCAACCCTCCACCACCCCAACTCCTCACTCTTGGCTTATTCTTTCACAGCCAGGAATACGGTGGGAGTACTTTGGGTTTAATGCCGTTTATAATGCGTTTAACTGACAGCCCTAAATATATGTGCCTGCTTGTCTCATGTATATTTATTTAGCAATGAAAGGTTGCCTACCTGTCTATAGTTCATATTTCCATCGATTGCATAAATTTTATTCTGGCACCAATTCAACTAGTACAATTTGAAGTTTATGCAACAATAACACAATAACTATTTTAAGTGGGAATACATTTCTTACCTTAAAAATTGTGTCTTCAAATTGCATGCTTCTTCTTCTGAGGTATATCCAAGTTAAACTCAAAGTGTGTCTTCCAAACTCAATGACAAGCAGAGGAACAAAGAAATTGTATGTGTCACCAGGTGACCAACCCGGAGCCAAAATTTGGCACATAGTCCCCCGGGGGAGCGCTTCCGGGGTAACATCCGGTTTTCCGCCATGGCCGTCCTAAAGAGAAAAACACGGAGAGATCATTCACAGCTGAACGGAATTGGAGCTGATTACGGTGGCAAACGAGAGTGCGTATGTTTGGAGGGGATATAAAAGGAGCAGTTGAAGGAAGAAGGAGATGTTAGGAAACGTCAAGGTATGGAGAGTGAAGCACTGGCTAAAAGAGAGCAAACAGGCGAGGGAGAAGATTGTCCTTGTGAGTGTGAAGATCGTCATACATGAAGAGTTAAGTACCTAATTCCAGATTGTTGGACAGACATAGTGACTGAGTGAAGGCACGTTTGTTTTCTCGATTAACCCCCCATATGCAGTCGCCTTATCGTCGCATTCTCCCCCCTCCGGATGGAACACGAGCAGCTAGTGGAATGATCCGGGTTGAAAAAGAGTGAAGGCTTAAACCCACTGTGAGGTAATTGTAGAATTGCAGTGCTTACAAGTCGAAGTGTTCACGTGTGAATTGTGAAGGGATTGCTATACACAAGTGTGAGGAATATTTAACCATTCCGTTCACTCCATTTTCCCCTGGAATCATCCAGCCCCGTATAGGGTGGGGAAGATTATCACCCGGCTGTGTAGATGTGTGCAGGTGCCAATCGACTCCCGTCTTGAGAAACAGAGAAGGCCAGTTACTCACGCCGCCTTGAATTCACTGACCTCACAGACCACTACCTCCTGACCTCCCGTGTAGCTCCAAAGACTCTCCATCTCAGGTACTTCAGCTCTATTGCTGTGTTGCAGGAACAGAGAAAGCCAGTCACTCACGCCGCCTTGAATTCACCGACCTCGAAGACTGCCACTTACTTAGCTCCCTTGTAGCTCCAAAGCTCCTCCAATCTCAGGTACTTCAGCTATTGCTGTGCCGTAGGAACAGAGAAAGCCAGTCACTCTGCCGCCTTGAATTCACCGACCTTAAAGACCGCCACTTCCTGAGCTTCCTGGTAGCTCCAAAGCTCCTCCATCCTAGGTACTTCGGCTCTATTGCTGTGTCTTAGGAACAGAGGAAACCAGTCACTCACGCCGCCTTGGATTCACTCACCTCGAAGACCGCTACTTTCTGAGCTCGCTGATAGTTCCAAAGGCGCTTCACTTCAGGTACTTCAGCATGTGGTTCACTGTGTTGCGGGGACTAAAACAGTCTGATCCCAAGAAGTCATATAACTGACATTTTGGGGCGTCTTGTGACCATACGCCAACATCCGCCTTATAAGGGTACCCTTAAACGTTGGTTACATGACGATCCCGCATCATACAACTGATGCTTTACCTTTAACTTCGGTTAGGTGACGGGGTAGGTTTAGTGGTAGGTTTAGGTTTGGGGTAGGGCTAGGATCCGATAACGTCATCTAACCGACGTTTGAGGGTACCTTAAAAAAGGCAGATGTTGACGTATGGTCAAAAGACGTCCCAAGACGTCAGTTATATGACGTCTTGGGATGAGACTGCGCTGCAGGGTCAGGGGTTCTAGGGGATTTAGGGTTGAGCTAGAGAGGTATTTGAAGGAAACGCATACAGATGCAAAAAGGCATGAGCCCATGTCAGTTCCATCATACATCCCACCTATCAATCCACCAGAATACCAAATGGAGGGATATATATGAAGGTATATATATATATGAAGAGTTCAGATGCATAAGCCTCTAAGTGCCATTTGAAATTTTCTTCTAAAATGACCATTTTTATCAAGCTTGTATATTTAAGTTCAGTAATTTCACTTAAATGACAATTAATAGGTAATCTTCATTGCCATTTAAGTAAAATTACTGAACTTAAATATACAAGCTTGATAAAAATGATCATTTTAGAAGAAAATTTCAAATGGCACTTAGAGGCTTTTGCATCTGAACTCTTCATATATATATACAGTATATACTGTATATATATATATATATATATATATATATATATATGCCTTTTTGAAAGAAACAACATTAATTACTTTAAATGATACTTGAGATACAATGGCCACGACATTGAAAAGACTCTTGAACTTTGAATTTATCAACTGAATTTTCATACTTTTAAGAGCTGATTGAACAAAAAAGCACATTTACAAGAACACGATGGGTTGGAAAAGCAATGTGAACAATGTACTCAGCAGGTTTTAGTACTGTATATCATCACACTAACCTACAAGAAGTTAGTCAAGGTTGCTATATGAACCTTACAATCACCTGCCTGTTTTCATTATGAATGTGACCTTCAAACAACACATAATATTAAAATGATGTTATATTTATCTGGAAAACATTAAAAGTGCAAAGTGTCCACCCACTACTTCTATGTGGACTACAGATTGTATCATCATATGTACCTCTTGAAAAAATCGCATTCTGTTTGAAGAAACGTCAAGATCTGTTTGTAAAACACTGGGGCAGTTTCCTCTCTTATATGGGTATAACAATAGCAGGACAAAGAAAAAACTAATTTAATATGACTTTAAATGCCTTTTTCTTGTTTACTCTGTTTATGGTATTAGTGGCACTGTGGGAGGGAGGTTTGGGGTGTGACATAGGGTTGTGATATGGAAGAATTTTTCAATTTGTATTTTGTATTGTTTATCCCCTTTTTTTGTTTTTTTTTTGAAGAAAAGAAAAAAAAACAATAAATACAATGTTCAAAAAAAAAGTGTAAAGTGTCTGCATATTGTATGCAAAGTATACATTATCAGTACATCCCCTGGGAATCAAAACCTTGACCTTGGTGTTGCTAATGACTTGCTGTTTGAGCCACAGGATCAAACCCCATACACCAAAATCATTGTTTGAGCCATCTTTCAAAGCATGTTTTGGTGTGCACTTGTCAGAGTTCTGTAAAAATCTGTTGGATAGTCCCTCTCCGAGGAAAACAACCTTAAAAAGACAAAAAGGATAAATGTTATGCTTCTCTGGGCAGTCTCTTTCAGGTTATATCAAATACAAAGCAAAATCCAGATTGTACAACAAGAGACTGGGGGTGAAATGGTGACATGGTAGTGTGACAAAACTATAATGATTTTCCCTTTGGAAACAAAGAAAGGATGCAGTGAACTGATAACACAGGACTCATCTGTCTATGAATCATGCTACTGGATGCAATGTTCTGTACATAAACAATGTACGGGACCTAACACAGAGCCCTGCTGACTGCCTCATTCACGGCTTACTGCGGTCAATTTCAACACCCAAATGTGACATTATTTTTTACAACACACCTACATTTGTACTGAATGTGTAATTGTCATCAAATACACAGCAGCAATGGATTTGATGGAAGAAATAAAATAGCTGTAATATATCATAGCACAAATGAGACTCGCATGCATCTGCTTTCGGCTTTGGAATACAAGGATGGTATGCGGACAATGTTCAATTGTTCATATACTCAGAAGAGATGCCTGGCCAGATCTTTTTCAGCAGTACCTCACGGGCAGCGAGTGTGACTAAGTTACAAACCGGCTTTGTTGCACAGAGGTTTTTTGTTTTGTTTAGTTGTTTTTTCCCCCCACCCTCTCTGCTGTCTTTTTCTCTCTACCATTTCAATCCATTCCTATCTCTGTGGAGAGTGCTGTCATATTTTCTTTCTTTCATTTTCAAATCCCCACATCACATCAGTTATTCTAAATGCCGGTCAGACGAAAGAATGATTTGCTCTCTCTCTCCCTCTCTCTCTTTCTGCAGTCACAGTTGTCAGTGGTAATCTACTTCTACATCCCCCTCCTCATTCTCCCTGATTGAAAAACCGCAGCACATAAGACATGAAAAGCTCAAAGACTACATTAAGAGCTCGCTGCAGTGTGTTTCCTAGTGCTGAACGCTAAATGTCCCTGAGAGAGTATGCAGGGATGTGCAGTCATGGGCCTCTGCTCTGAAGTGCACATCCCTATTAATTGCCATTCATTTTATATTATCTCAGAGCGCACCATTGCCACTGGTGAAATTGTGAACGGTCCTCTGAGATGCATTACTGGATAAATCCATTCAAAAGCAATTACATTTTACATCTATGTTTATCCAAGTTAATGCTATTGTGGGTAAATTTTAAACTGCTGAAATAACAAAATTATTAAAAAAAGCCAAATTGTTAAAATACTAATAGATACCACTGCATTGAGATGAATGGCTTATGTTGAAAGGTAGAGTGTTTTAAGGGAGAGTGTTTTCCCCTGTGAGGTGAGTGGTAGTTCTTAACCTGCTTTACATCATGCAACAGGCCATGTGTTGTACACTATAAGCTCCAGTGGTTCAGTGTGAGGGAGGGTAGGGGCTCCTCTCTGTCAAGATCACAGTCTGGAGAAGTATGAAGTGTACAAACAAAGAAGGGCTGCATGGCTATGGTTATCTCACCGGCTGGGCAATATACACAAGCTTTAAAATAATAAATGCATCATTTCCGAAATTAACATTTAGATATAGATGGATATTCATGTGACACAATACTATTCAATTTGGTTTAAGAAAGGTTTAAGAAAGGCTAAATTTGCCTCTGCATATACTGTAGGTCTATAACCAATCAAAATTAGAGAAAACCTTTCAGGCTAACCAGATTTAAGTATTAAATCAGTGCTTCATCAAACCTGCTGAAAATTATTATTATTATTTTTTTTTTACGTATAAGTCTTCTGAAAAAAAATAACTCTCATGGACTGAAGTGAGAAAGAAAGAAAGAAAGAAAGAAAGCTAAGAAAGAAAGAAAGAAAGAAAGAAAGAAAGAAAGAAAGAAAGAAAGAAAGAAAGAAAGAAAGAAAGAAAGAAAGAAAGAAAACAAGCACATATTCAGTGGCCTTTTTGAGAAGAATGCTCATATAAAGAAGAATCTTCAAATTCAACCCTCCTGCAGTGATCCCAACAGGGGAAAAGAGAGGGGTGAACATGTTCTGGTTTGAGAACATGTAAGAACAGGCACTGAATCAGAACGTCCACTGAGCAGCTAAGATGTTCCACAGACTGATTCAAACAGTAATATGTTCCCTAAGGTGCGTGTGGGAGGGCTCTTATAGGCAAGACAAGACATTGAGGCCTTTGACAAAGCCTTGGCAACACTGTCTTTCTCGTCTTTTCCATGGGTGCAATCTTTGCTGCGTTTGGACTCTCGAAAAGCATTCAAACTTTCAATATCATATAATATGAAGAGTTCAGATGCAAAAGCCTCTAAATGCCATTTGAAATTTTCTTCTAAAATGATCATTTTTATCAAGCTTATATATTCAAGTTCAGTAATTTCAATTAAATGACAATTAATAGGTAATCCTCATTGCAATTTAACTGAAATTACTGAACTTAAATATACAAGCTTGATAAAAATGATCATTCTAGAAGAAAATTTCAAATGGCACTTAGAGGCTTTTGCATCTGAACTCTTCATATATATATATATATATATACCAGATGCTCTCTCAAGCATTTGAAAATCCTTTTTTTAGCAAATGTTTTGTCCATTGCATCTTTTGTCTTTTCAAATGTTTTTTTTTTTTTTTTTTTTTAATATCATTTATCTTCAATTAAAGGGTGTCGACTTGGTGTGTAGTGACTGCAGATCAGCTCAACACTTCTGATATTGATATTCACATGAACAGGTAGATAAGAGCTCATTTAATTGTGTCCTACTTTTACAGGTTTTGAATTAAGGGATATTGTACAATTCAACATTCATCTGATTTCCAGGCCAGGCGATTTACTATAATTTATTCCACTCTTATATAAATGCTCTTCAAATGCAATCCATGTTTTCCAGAGGTAACACTTAAATTACAGCTATGATTTGCTCAATAACACAGCAACAAGGCAGTGTGAGAAGAATCAATACACACTTGCTGGCTGCAAATTGAAGACTTATTATCGTTTCTCATGAAGCGCTAGGATGTAACCAAGGTAAGTTACAAGAAAAAAATCAGAGTTATATTATAGAAGTTAAAACTGGAAGAAGAGCGAGAGAGAAAAAAATTAACTGGAGGAAGAGCGAGAGAGAGAAAAAAGAGAGAATTTGACTCAAGTACTTGAGTAAACATTGTAAAATTGCTCATTTTGTATGTGTTCAGCACTCTTATTTTGGTAACATACCAATTCATGCTGCATTGTAATGGACCACATGCACTTTTGATGTTCAAGCACCTTTGATCATTGATTCAATTCTTCCAAATTACAAAAAGTAAACAACCCCTTCATTTCAGATCTACAAACTGATAAGAACAATGAATACTGTGACATTTATGCCAAGTTCAAAAAATTATTATAGCAGCTACAGTCTATGTGTAATACTCAAAATGTTTGTGTGTAATAACATCACATGAACAGCTGAATTTACATAGCTAAATCAATTGCTGAATAATATCTAATTGTACATTATTATTGGACACTTTAAGCCATGGTCATACTGTAATCATTTTTCAGAAAATGTGGAACTAGCATACATAAATTTCCATAATTTGTGCACCTTAAAATTCATGAATTTTTTGCCAATCATTATTACATATTCGGGTCTTTAGCAACCCGGATTTATATCTAACAAGATGAATTTGTACCTGTCACGATAATATAAAACTTTCCTGATATTAGAGTAACTATTACAGAAGAATTAAATGAAGCATATTTTTGCTATCTTTTGGAGCTTGGAAGGGTTTCTTTCCAGCAGATGTTTTACCATAATTGCTGTCCTTGTCAGAGCTCATTTCCCAATATATTCAGCATTCACCATTTCAAATATATTCTCAAAACTATAATTTTCAACATCTGCAAAATCAATAGTTTGATCGCTGACAGCTTCTGCTCCACACATCAAGTGACAGTGGCAATAATATTTGAATGTGTTCAGTACTTGCTCTGCAGTAAATTGCTGATTCACTTCAAGGTCAAGTTGTGCTGATAATACTTACTATTCTTTTGACAGCGGAGTGAAAAGTCACTTCTTATCTAAATCTCACAACTTCATATTCTTCAGTACAACACATTCACATTTAAATAGCATATTTTAAATCAGCCCTAAAATTTGACTACAGTACATTAACTGAATGTTAACAAATGTAACCTTTGATTGCAATAATGTATTAGTAAATGTTAAAACTAATATTAACTAAACTAAATAAATTCTGAGGAAGTATTTTTCATTCTTAGTTCATGTTAACTAAGTTAGTTAACTAATGAACCTTTTTCCAATTTCCAAGTAGCTTCTCTCATCTCTCCCTGCACCTCAAACTGCATATCTTGCTGCCCAGATGCCAACTAAGTCTCCCTAAAATTCGACGGCAGTGAGCAACCCCCACCTGCACTCCGATTCAATCTGTCACAGAAAGCTACACTCACAGAGACACAGACGCTCTCACACACAGACACCTTTCTGCAGATGTGAGTGACAAGCATAGCACTGTCAATCAGCGGAGCACATTTTCCCCCTGATTGCCATTGGGGAGAAGGGAAAAAAAAAAGTTTCTCAAACTTGACATGCAGGGAGTAAAACAAAAGGGAAAAAAATGAAGAAAGAAAGGGAGGATTAATCAACTATAGGGACCTGGAGAAGACACTGAGAGAGAACAGGAAAAGTCCCTGAGAGGTTTGCAAATCAAAAGTGCCGAAAAGATTGGGGAAAAAACCAACATGTTCTTTCCAGAAGAATGGCTCCTCTACCCCAGTGGAACAAAGGTGTCATCTGTCGGTATGAAGAAGAAGAGGAAGGAAAAAAAAGTATTCTCATGTAAATCTACAATTTAATTGTCACACTTTTAGAAAGCTGTTTCAACCATAAAGCATTGTGAATAGTAGGTGAAAGGTGGCATATTTATGTTTCTGTGTTCTGTATAATTCTGGTTAAATGAAATTATGCTGTAGCTTTCAGGCTGTTTATTCCAAACTCACACAAAGAAGACTAATTCAAAATTAGGCAAGATTGAATTTCAATCTTGTTTTGAAATCGCAATTGTATTGAACAATTGGACCCAATGTTGTTTGTTCTTCTTCAAATGTCATACAGGTAAATTATGACAGGGGGAACTATCGCTTTAAATGCCCTATGAAATTGTTGATAAGTGCAGAGTTCGTCACATTTTCTACTGAGGACATTTGAAGGGGTGAACATGTTGAAAGACTAAACATTCTCATTCTTGAAATATTTGATTAAACAAACAAAATCTGCATTGCAGGGATCATTTACTCACTATATGAGAAATGTTTCAGCATTTCTTTTGTCTGTACAATAGAAGTCAATGTTCCCCAAAATAGTTTGGTTACCAACATTTTTCAAAATGTAATTGTGTGTATGTGTGTGTGTGTGTTTTAAGACTACACCAGCACACATATTGCCTCAAAGTTAATAGACATCAATGATATGCCACAAAACTCTACATAAAACGATTGATGAGCAAAGTTCTAAGATCTCAGTATATCTCTATTTTTCCCCCATCATTACTTCCAATGGCTGTGCATGGAATGCATGCTCCATACCTTGAAGTACGCTGTGAAAAGACGGCTATAGTGGAATAAAACATTGTTTCATGACTAAAGAGAAATTAAAACAAACAGCAATAGACACTGCATTGGCCAATATGCTGATTCCCAAAATACTGGGAATTTTCCGATTAGTTAAAAGAATATTATTGCAGCTACAGTATTTGCTGAAAAAAAAAAAACAGACATTAAAATAGGAAAAGGTGGGAACAAAAAGACATTAAAGGAGCCATATACAAGATTGTGGCCAACACTGGTACTGCAATCGTTTTCAAATTACTGTAGAAAATGAAACGTAAGGGCCAGACACAGCCAAAACAATAGACGTGGCAGTCGGCATTTCCATGAAAAATTGTGCTATGTGTGAGGGACCTTATGACACCGCTTCTGTAGATTTGTCACATGCTCATTATTGTGTTCCTGGTGCCCCCCAGTCCTTCCACACTATCCATAACTGTTGCGGAAAAAGAAAAAAAAAATACCATGATAAAGTTAGAGTAAAGAACCAACTTACATACTAATGAGGAGCTGAATGATCACTGAAAGCATGTCAAAATGTGACCATGAAGACACATCAGCACAAATACCAGAGACATTATCAAGTAGGCCCCCATAAAGTGGACATGTGCTTGCTGAAAAATACTTTACAGTTGTTGTTTTTTTCTGTTTTTTTGTTTTTTTTTGATTGCTAAACGACAGTGAGTACAACAGGATCTACATGTGCAAACACTAACTAGAGTCTGCACTACCAACTGTTACCTGAGATAAACAGTTCACATCACCTGCAAAACTCACTCTAAGCAACACAACTCTTAACACATGGCTCAAAACAGGCTTAGTAGAGCCAAACATATGCACAACCCTCACTGAGATAACACACACTGTCACTCAGAACACATTGAGAGTAAAAACACTAGCATCAAACGCCAATATAGAAAATACAAACTTTTCATCTTTACTGTTGAACAATTTCAGTAACTTCATACAAAGTAATATTTTCCTCAAAGAAAATAGTGACGTTCTTTCCCTTGATTTATTAACATTTTAGAACATTACAATTCTTTAAGGTAAATGAAAATTATCAGTTTGTTTCAATAGTCTTTAGTAATTTACAGAATTACAGTAATGAAGGTAGAGACTAAAAGTACATACTGCAATTAGAACAAATAATTGAGGGGCTGACCCTGCCTCTCTCTTACATCAGGCCACATGTTTCCAGCCTTTCAGCTGAAATTGTTTGAAAATCAGCAGTGTGTGAAAGACACTATCTGTTTTGAATGTGTGGTTCACAGTAACAGTAGTGTGTAAGCATTTGAACAAAGTGCTGTCAATCCACAGTGTTGTGCAGGTTGTGGTTAAAGTCATGGAATAAGTGTGTAGAGTTTTGAAAACTGTGTTCAAGCAGTGAAAAACAAACTAGAGTTTGGTCCACATGAACTGCTGCTGTGCAAACTGTATAGTTTTGCACATGTAGCTCCAGTTGTGCTCACTGTCGTTTAGCAATAGAAAAAACTGTAATTGAGGGGCTAATCCTGGCTCTTTCTAGCATCAAGCCATAGGTTTCCAGCCTTTCAGTTGAAATTGCAATCAGCAGTGTTTTTAAAAGGCACAAGGCTGGTTGTCAATGTGTTGTTCACAGTTTGGACAGAGGTGTGTTAGCATTTGAACAAAGTGCTGTAAATCTGCGGTGTTGTGCAGGTTGAAGTAAAGTCATGGGATAAATGTGTAGAGTTTTGCAAACTGTGTTCAAGCTATGAAAAACGAACTAGAGTTTGGTCCACATGAACTGCTGCTGTGCAGACTGTAGTTACAGTTTTGCATGTAGCTCCAGTTGTGCTCACTGTCGTTTAGCAATCAAAAAAAAAAAACTGTATATAAATCACATTGGTACATTGACAAGTGGTGGTAAGTAACAAAGTATTTTACAAAGTATTTTACTGCAGAAACAGGTGATCGGTGCAGCTCTCGTTGCCAGCAATGATCCAGAGATTTACGACAGGGATCACCCATGGCCATATGATATTTTAGAATTTACTGAAGTCAAAGGAGACTCTTATTGGCTAAATGTCTTCTTTGCCTTTCTTGGGTGAATGACATTTCAGCATTAAAAACTTCACCCTCATATCTGAGAAAGCATATTGAGATTTTTTTTACTTTAAAATCTTTTCAAAATTGTTTCAGTGGTTCATGAAATTGTAACTGGGTGAAAGGCACTTCTGCCTTCGCTTTGTGGTCCTATATTTGCTACAAGCACACTATGTAAGGTTGCCAGATTGGGTCATGTTTCTGTTGTTCTAATGAGGCAAAAGAAAACGTCCCGGTTTCGTATGTAACCCTAGTTCCCTGATAGGGAACGAAACACTGTGTCAAACGCTGTGGGAACACCCCTGCATTGTGCGTCATGAAGCACCTATGGAATCAGCCCAATGGCAAGATGGAACGTCAAGGCGGGTGATGTCATCGACCAGGAAACACCCCAAAAACACAAGTGCATCAGCTTCTGATAGGCCATAATTAGGAGCGCTAACGGGAGTGCCGGGAGTATGGCGGGATGACGCAGCATCCCGTTCCCTATCAGGGAACTAGGGTTACATACGTAACCGAGACGTTCCCTTTCAAGGGAACTTTGAGCAGCGTCAAACTCTGTGGGAATGCGAATACCCACGTCGCCAAAGGACCAAGTGTCCGTCATGTGAGCACAACTAGAGCACAGAGGACAAGAGCACCTGTGCCCCAGAGGTAACCAGCCGCATCACAGACATCACTCAGAGATACTCCCGACAATAGAGCTTTAGTAGCAGCCATACTCCTGCTAGAGTGGGCTCGGACAACCAAAGGTGAAGGCTGACCAGCCGACTCATAAACAACTGAGATAGCCTCGGCCACCCACTTGCTCATTCTTTGTTTAGATGTCGGACACCCTTTCCTGGGTGGCCCAAAACACAGGTCAGCATCATCGTGCAAACTGCTTGCCTCAGCCTCAAAGTGCCACGAAGCAAACAAGTTATAAGTGGGTGTCTCCCAAGAGAAACTCCACTGAAAGGGACGTGATAAGCGGCCAGTGCCACCACATACACCTTAAGTGTGGAGAGGGATAACCCTGTGGAGAATAGGGATAACGCTCCTGCTGGAGGGGGATAACGCTCCTGCAGGAATTCCAGCACTGCACCCACTGGGCAGTTAACTGGGTCCTGCAGGTGTTCTCCACACCAAGAAGTGAAAAGTTTCCACTTCAAGACATAAAGCTTCCTCGTGGATGGAGCTCTGGATTGAAAAATGGTCTGAACAACCTCGGTTGAGAGACCGGAATCTATGAGCTGGGCCCCCTCAGAGGCCAAGCCCGCAATTTCCACAACTCTGGGCGGTGGTGAAATATTGTGCTGCCCCCCTGAGAGAGTAGATCCCTCCTGAGCGGGAGCTCCAACGGAGAGATGTCCAGGAGAGAAATTAGGTCCGCGAACCATACTCTGGCCGGCCAGAACGGGGCTACTAATAGTAGGCTGACCCTGTCCCGGCGGATCCTATCCAGAACTCTTGGTAGCAGAGCAATCGGGGGAAAGGCGTACAGACGTGACCTCGGCCACGTCTGCACCATATTGTTCAACCCCAGGGGGGCTGGATGACTAATAGAGAACCATAGATGACAATGCGTGGTCTCCTTGGAATCGAATAGATCCACCTCAGCACGACCGAAACTCAACCAAAGTTGCTCCACCACCTTGGGGTTAAGTCTCCATTCCACCGGCCTCGGCCCCTGCTTCGACAGGAAGTCTGCTACCACATTCAAATACCCAGGAAGATAAATTGCGCTCAGGGATAGTAATTTCTCTTGGGACTACAGGAGAATCTGGCGGGCCAACTTGGAAAGCCGGAGAGACCACAGGCCCCCCTGATGATTTACATAAGAGACCACCAACGTGTTGTCTGATTGAACTAACAAATGATGACCTCTCAGGTCTGCTAGGAAGTATTTCAGAGCATGAAACACCGCCAACATCTCTAGACAAATTATATGCCACAATAGATGATGGTCCTGCCACAGACCTTGGGCTGGACAACCACTCATGACTGCCCCCCACCATGTGAGGGAAGCATCCGTCGTTAGCGTTACGCGATGACAAAGAGCCCCCAGCACAGGACCTTTGGATAGGAACCAAGTTTCTTTCCACATGACCAGAGCACGAAGGCAGCACCACGTAATTTTGATCGTGCGGAGCGGATTTCCCCTCGAGGAAGAATCCCTTGGCCCTGAGAAACCACTGTAGCGGTCTCATGTACAACAGGCTGCTGCCATCAGACCTAACAGTCTCTGAAACTGCTTTACAGTGAGTAGCTGGCCTAGCGTTACTTGTTTCACAGCTGAGAGAATCGAAGCCATGCGGGTTGGAGAGAGTCAGCCCGCATCGAAACTAAATCCCAAACGACATCCTGAAAAGTGGTCTTCTGAGAAGGAGATATTACAGTTTTCTTTGCGTTCAGCCTCAACCCCAACTTTCTGATATGAGCGAGAACGACATCTCGATGACGAACCGACATCTGCTCTAACTGAGCTAAAATCAACCAATCGTCAATGTAATTGAGGATACGAATGCCCTGAAGCCTCAGTGGCACTAGTGCTGCATCCATGCATTTCGTGAAAGTGCGGGGAGATAAAGCTATGCAAAACAGAAGAACTTCCTGTGTTGTGGAAGGATGGAAATGTGGAAGTATGCGTCCTTTAGATCTATCGTGACAAACCTGTCCTCGGATCTGATTTGTGACACGATCTGCTTGATAGTGAGCATCTTGAATTCTAACTTCCCTACGGACCGTTTAAATAGGCGCAGGTCTAAAATTGGACGCAACCCCCCATCCTTCTCTGGAACAATGAAATAACTTTCATCGGCTGTAATAACACCTGCAATAATGACTGCAATAATGACTCCAAACTGGGAGGAGGAACCCGTTCTATAGCCTCCTTTTGAAGGAGCATTTTCACCTCTTGTTCCATTACCAGAGCCTGCTCGAGACCCACCGCTGTGGGCAGAACCCCTCTAAAATTTTGGTGGACGACACCAGAATTGGATAGCATAACTCTTTTCTACTGTCTGCAGGACCCAATGAGATATTGTTTGAAGGCTTTTCCACTCTGCCAGAAAATCTACTAAGGGTACCAGTCTCTTGGGACCTCTGGTGTAACTTGAGCAGCAAACACAGTGCCCTGTAATGGCAGAGAATGACTGGTTTAACTGCTCATGCACCCCGGCATGAAGGTGGGGTTGGCATAACGGGCCCCTGAGGGCACCGAGGAAGAATGGGCACCGTAAAAGAGGTGAACACCTTTCCGCCTCGGTGGGGACCACCCTCAGCATCCTGAACGCCTTGGCGTCAGGACTTCTTCTTGGTTGAAGCCTTCTTTGACAATATCACTGTCCTCAGATCAGCTCTATTACTAGAAGGCTTTGGCTGAGAGTGCCACGCCTGAGCCCACTGAAAAGCAGGGGGAGCACAAGACGTGACACTCTGCTTCTGCTGCACCCTATGGGATGAGCTCGTAGACGGCCGGGGCTGCTCCCACCCAGCAGCCCCAGGGATGTTAACTTTTTAATGGGAGAAATTTCTTAAAAGCTGCAGCTTATTTTTTCTCTTCCTGAAACTTATTTATTACAGAATTAACTGCATCGCCACATAACCCCATAGGAGAGAGAGGAGCGTCTAGAAGAAAAGCATTTTCTTTCCTTTCATATTAGTCTGATTTAACCATAGATGTCTTTCTGCGGCCACCAGAGCTGCCATGGATCGACCCACTAGGTTGGCCGATTCTTTGGTGGCACACAGGGATAAATCAGCAGCCTGACGCAGTTCTCAAACTACGTCAGTACTGACCTCCTCACTCTCACTCACGTCCCTCAGCAGGTCAACCTGGTATGCCTGCAAGATGGACATTGTATGCAAACATGACACAGCCTGACCTGCCGCCGAATACGCTTTACCCACCAAAGTTGATGTATTTCTGAGGGGCTTGGGACATATCACTCCCAAAATTATTGATCTGCATGATTATTGATATTTACAGTTAATTTGAATATTTACTTTTTTTATTGGATTTTAAATCGGATAATTTTGTATTTTTACTTTTTTATTTAGGTATACTTATACTCAAGCATAACTTTTGAGTACTTTTACACCCCTGGAATTGACCTTAAAACAACCTGTCTGAATACACACACCATCAGTATTAACGGCTGGTTAGTGTGAAAGATTGTTTCCTGCAGTTACATGTGAAGAAACAAAATGGAAAGAATCAAGATCATTTTAGATCATTAAGCTGATGACCATAACACCCAGTGAGGAGCCAAAGTCGTATTTGCATTTACACCGCTCCAAAATAATTTATATTCGAGTGGTTTATTTTTCTCCTGCAGAGAGGGCCAAATTAACTAACAGTGAATGACCATTAAAGAGTTACTTCAATCTAGACAATTTCTCCAGATAATCTCTGTTTCAATCATAACAAACAGGGGGAGTTCTAAATAAATATTTGATGAAAATGAGTTACGCCACCAAATGATGCTTGTGAACAAACAGGTTCAATTTAAGAGAGAGCAGGCAGAATATTTAGCCAATTCATTATCCTCAACATCTGTCAGGGAGGTCTGGAATATGAGATCAAAAATCACACTGACAAACTGCTCTCGGAGTTCAGCCCTGTACACTGCGATTTACATACTGGTGCTCAGTCCAGCCATATGGAGTTGACAGTTTAATGCTAATGTGGTGAGGTACACTTTATTTAACTATGAAATCAAAAAAAAATATTATTATTTTATTTTTTTTATTAGTATTTTTTATGGGATATTAAAGTATTAATATAAATAGGGGCATAGCAATACCCTCAAGTCATGATTCGATAAATGTCACAATACTGAACTCACGATACGATATCATTTCTATACTCCAAGACATTTTGTAAGAGGTTAACAAAAAAATAATATGTTAACATGCTAAATTTTGTATTGGGGGTTTAAATGAATAGGCTTGGACTTGGTGCTGGTAAACCAACGCACAGGACAATGGTGATACAAAATAAAATGATTAATGATTCTGAATCTGAAAATACAGAACTAATTTAGATGAATATTCTTGCACTCTTTCTTTAACTAGATATGTTTAAAAAAATGTTGGCCACTTTTTACTGGTAAAACATTTGGCATTATCAGGACCCGCAAATATTCCCCACATGGAATTATTATACATTATATAGTAGTTTGATGTAGTACTGACTGTTACGAATAAGGTCTACTGGAGGCAAGCTTCATCTCGGCATCACCTCTGTCCTCCCTAACTCCACTTCCGCCTCTGCTCTCGGATACTCTGGCTCTATCTCC
The DNA here is from genome assembly GCF_016745375.1 of Pimephales promelas. Next base: position 2,726,089 of record NW_024121155.1, read on the forward strand.
AGCACTCGTCGCCGCGATGTTGCCGGGGTCTCCCAGTCCAGTGACATCGTTGGAGTCCACTGGCTCTCCATCTGCGCCGATGGATCCTGCCACGAGTTTCCATCGGTCATTCTCTTGCTATCGCCAGCCTCTTCGCCATCTGGTTTCTTCCCTCCTACTCTACTGTGGGCTGTCGGTCAGGGACGTTGGAACTATTTTGTGAGAGGGGGGGCGGAATTCCCGGGGGGGGGGGGGGGGGATTACGCACCGTTTCAAAATATTGGTATTAAATCCATTTTCTGAGAATTTATCAGTCAACTTGTTGATTAAAATCATTGATTAAAATTAAATACAATTTATAAAAACGAAATTATTTTAAAAAACATAATAAGTCAGAAGTACTGTGGGCTATGTCTGACTCATTCCATGTTTTCCGATATGGTGGACCGCTCCTTGATCCATCAGTGCTTGAGTCACCATATATCGGAAAATAAAACGTTTTAAACATGAATAAAACATATCCTGTTAAGCAGAGCATTAATTTAGATCTAGCGCTAAAATGTTTTGTTTTTGAAATCAAGAGGAACGCTTGTTGCCGCTGCTGTCAGTTGTAGGCTATGTTCTCTGTGGCGCGCAGTCTTCACTCGGACGCGCACTTTAATCGCCTTTACGTCGGAGACTCTATTCATTCCGGTAAAATCACAAAATAAATGTGTCCTATGCTTGATATTGACTGTAACCACAGATGGACATATTCTGTTTTGATGAGAGAGAAAAAAAACTGTACCAAGGCCGGATTAGAACCCGTAACCTCTGGCACTCTGGGCAAAAGAGCTACCACTAGACCATTCAAACGGTCAAATGAAATCTGGCGGATCGATTTATTTATGTATGGGTTGAATAGAAAGGCTGCACAGTTTGACAAGTTTGTACCCAGCACTTCCGAACGTGTCTCTGTGCCCAGCAAATTTCAAACTGACGCCCGTGCTTAGGTGAATTTAGGGGGCGGCCGGGGGAGGGGGGCGGCCATTCGAGGGGGGGGCGGCCGCCCCTCCCGCCCCCCCTGTTCCAACGTCTATGCTGTCGGTAATGGACGGCTCTGTGTCTGCACCACCAGGCCATCTCTATCCGTGCAGTCAGGGGATCTTCGTCACCCCCTCACCATCCTGCCACTCCAGCCTCTGTCCTGCACTTCACCTTAACCTCGTCCATCGCCAGAACCTCCTCTGGTCTCTGTCATTTTGTTACGCCGATGAGTTTCCCGATACCAATCTGTATCCATGGAGACTGATCACCTTTCTCACAGCTGCCTGTCGTTGGTGTAAATCATCATTGTGTTTAAGTTCCTGCCAGTCTTCAGTTTAGTGTTTGGTATTGTTTGTGTTATATACGCTGTCTCACCCTTTTGCCTGTTCCTGAGTTTGCTTAATTAAACAAAGTGTTATTTCCACTTTCATCCCTATCTTCTTTGAACCTCCCAGTGACAGCATTAAACAAAAACAAGAACAACGACAGGATACATGGACAAGAAACATTCAAAACTTGATGAAGACACAGGGCAAACATGAGGGCTTAAATACACAGACTATTACAAGACAATGAAGACCTGTGAACAGTGATCAGATGATTAATAAATGGTAAGACGCAGACAGGATCACGAAACTGCTCTGCACTGCAACATTACAGCCCACATATCTTTGGGCCAGCACGTTGCGCTTACATTCAGATGCTATTTAAAGCATGCATGCTTGGCCATAATACAGAGTGTGAACAGCGAGCATACATTGTAGATGATACTCTCATTGACACAAATGTATTTTATTTTTTTGAAAATGATGCATTATTATAAGGAAAGAAAATATTTAAACATGAGGGAAATCATTGTTCTGTCCATGGCGATGGGAAAAATAGGCATAAAGCTTACACATTTACCCAAATTATTATGTACGAAGCTAATTTGGGTGGGTTTGTCCCATCCCCAATGTCACTTCTCTTTCTTTTATGGCCCTGATAAGAACATCGATCTCCGCGGCTGTGAATTGCATTTAATGTTGGGCAATGTTGTGGTCACGCCAGTATCTCTTACATTATCAGCGCACTTGTCACACACAATTTGAAATAACGAAATTTTGGTCAGCAGGAAAAATGTTCCAACGAACCGTTAGGTTCAAAAATGCGTACCGATAACCGAACCGAAAGCCTCGTACTGAACGGTTCAATACGAATACGTGTATCGTTACACCCCTATTAAATAAAACAGCATTTACGTTCTGACACGTAACACATGACAATCAGGGAATCACATGACCGACAAGAACAAGGAACAAGAACTCTATGGGCGGTTCCCGCTCTCCATCAAAACAAAAAAACACAATAGTTCAGGAGGGTGGTGTAGCAGAGGCGGTTTTGGGGGAGGGATGGATGACTAGGTCCAAGGAGGGGAATGGGACCAGGATATGGCAACTGCGGACCTGGGCCGTGGAGCGTGGGCGAACCCGGCCCGTGGAGCGGAAGAGAGCCTGGAGACTGTGGTAGGACGGGAGGCCAGGGCTGCGCAGGCAACCATGGGTACATAGGCGACCAGGGCAGAGAAGGCAGAGCAGGCAGAGCAAGCGACCAGGGCGGAGCAGGCCGTGTAGGCGGTTCAGGGACCCAGGGCTGAGCAGACCATGTAGGCGGTTCAGGAACCCAGGGCGGAGCAGATAGTGTAGGCGGTTCAGGGACCCAGGGCGGAGCAGACCGTGCAGGTGGCCAGGGCGGACCAGCCTCCATGGTCCAATCAAGGGCACTGTAAAAATACAGTGTGACTCAGTGTGCAAGGACCTTTACCCAAAACTAAAAACCTTCTGTTTATTATTATTATTATTATTATTACATTTATCATTATCTTTCAACAGGAGGTAAAAACAGATTGACAAATTGGTTTTCTGGTTATTAAGTAAACAATGATAAATAGATAAACAAACAGTCTAAGTTGTCTCTATAGTTATTATTTGCCAACACAATTCGTTTAGCAGGTCATCAAAATGTTTATTTTCCAAGAACCGGACATCCAGTTATAGCAATTATGAGGGATATTGCCGGTGAATTAGATTGTGAGAGATGTCTGCCCTGAGGTGAACTGTCCACCAGGCTGAAAAACAGGAAGCCAACAATTAAAAGCTTTTTTTTTCCGAGTGAAGGCACATCTCTCTTTCTCTCCCTGATTTCTGTTTTTTTTTTTTTTTTTTTTTTTTCTAAATTAGAGCAAAAATAGATAACACTAGATGACTAAAATGCATGTGCAATCAAATGTTCCTAGGTGGTCTACTTAAAATATCCACAAAATAGTTATATTGCTGTGTAGGAATATGCTGAATAACTGAAAGGCTTTCCATAATTTTATTAGTCATACACTGACCATATAGTAGTAGTGTAAATAGACTGACTAAATACAAATCACTTAATATTACCACATACACTACAAGAATCTGAGTGTATTATCAAAAAAGACAAATGTGAATACATAACTTGCCACAAAAATCGAACTGTGGAAGAATTGAGTATTCAGTCGATTCTGGCACAGGCTCTGCATTATAAGAACTAATGAGTAGAGCACTGTGAGGACTTTCATACATATTTAAATTCAGTCTATGAGTCAAGGTATGGAAGAAAGGCTCTCTGTCAGCTCAGGATGGTGATGACAGTTACATTAAAATCGCTGGATGTAATTTATCATAGTTCTTTATGCTTTGCTACAGATGACAGATTTCACACACACACACGCACACACATAATTATCTTTACCAAAATAATGTAACTAATCTTTGGTAGTTATATTAATGCTCCTGTGCTCCATTGTATTAATGCTCATATTCTATTTCATTTTTATTTTATTATTATTCTTTTTTTTTCAGATATTCAAATATGTTATTCTTTACCAGGTAAATGTATAGCCACCTATAAGTAAGTAGTATGCTCAGTTTGTTTGACCCATGCGACAAAACACGTTTGGCTCAGTCTGATGACTATCTGTCTGTCTCAAACAGATGATGGGAGTGTTTGGGAGACCTTTTTGAAACCGACATTGTTTCTGCAAATTATGTTTTTTTTGCTATAGTGGTGCTGAAATTACACACTGCAGCCAAGCCAATTCTACAGTGGTGCTTGAGGTGCTAAGCATTCTCAAACAGATGTAAGAGCACTCGCAATTGCTAATGCACAAACACACACACACACACACACCACAGGCTAGTGCTTCCTGATCCAGGATAAAGCTGGGGACTCAGTGACTATTAGAAAAGTCCTAATTTGAAAACTAATACTTTTAATGAATGCTTAAAGGATCATTTAATTGGTCAAAAATTCTAGTAAAGACTAACAATTCTTACAAAATATTTGGGTAACGCTTTATAACAACTACACTAAAATCATTAGTTAAGCATGAGTAAACAGTTAATTCATCATTCATAAAGCATTAATGGACATTAATAAGCAGTTTATAAATACAGCTATAAATGATTTCTTCTTTATTTAAAAGCATATCTATAATTTGTTTAATAATTGTATTTTCATCCTTTATTAATGATCAATTTATCATTTCCAAATGAAGTATTGCATAGTTATTTAAGAGTTGTCAGTGGTTCATAGGATTACTTAGAGCGTGAAAGTAAATTATTAAAAAAACTATTTAAATGTGCATTCGTGCATCTTATTATTCAGACATATTGAGATGATCATTTAGTGTGTTAATAAATGCGTTATTAACATGTATTTATGCTGTAATTCGGGGTTAATTCAGGTATAAACCATTTAGTAGTGGTCAGTTAACTATGTGTGTGAGCTCATCTAAAGTGAGGACTATTCGTGCCTTGTAACTGTGATTATTACTGTGATACTGTGAAAGGAGTGATACTTCCAAGTTGTATATAAAAAAAGAAATGTCTGTGACAGCACTTTCTTTAAAGCAAATGTGACTGAATCAAGCTGATTCAAGCAGTTTACAGCCCCAGGTTGGATTTTTATGTTGTTCCGTGTAGATTAATTACCATCCGGATGTAATTGTAATCGCTTTTCAATGTCCAACTCCTCATTACAATTTGATAATTTGATAAATGGCCATTATCAAAATAAATAAATAAATACATTTTTAAAAAAAAATGAGGCGGAAATAATTGCATTAAAGGAAATAGGCCAGAAATAATTGTATTTTCTATATAGTTTGGTTATGCAGCTAAAACACCATGATAAATCACAATATGAGCCTGTTGTTGTACATGAGTGTGCAGTATGACACTTGCCTAGGGTCAGAGAGAATGTGAAAAAAAAATTTCATTAAAAAACTCAATTACACGCTCAGATTAATTTAAATGGTTCATCTGTTCACTCATTCACCTCACACTCATGTGTATACTGTATGTGTGTATACTGTAACTCTCCCTGACAGTGCGTGTATTCTCTCTGATTATGTGTGTGGCTCATTGACATGCCTGGCTGTGCTGTGTGTGTGCTGGTCCTAAGGGTTCTGTAGCTGCTGCTAGTGAAGCGGTTAAGGGGTATTAAACACTAGGCCCCACGGGTTCTCTGCTCTCCTCTACTCCACAGCGCCTTGATGATGCACAACATTAGATGTCTCCTCTGAGACCCCAGTATGCTCTCTAATCCCAAGGACATGCTAGCATGTCTGCTGTTTCGCCTAAAATTTTCCTCCCCCGTTTTTTTTTTTTTTTTTTTTTTTTTTCACATGCCCCAAAATACAACTACAAACCCACTTTTAAACTTCAGTCACACAATGTGTGTGTGCTTGCCTGCGTGTGTGTGTGTGTGTGTTGCCTCTCAGGGTTCGGTCACATTTACCATTGTTTACACAGATGAGATCCAGTCATTTCAATGGGAATTGATGCGATCTGGAATTTTGAGTGAGGGCGAACTATTTCACCAAGCATATTTCACAACATATTCATGTAGGTCACTCAAATTGCTGCATTCATGAACAGAAAGCTGCAGTTAGAAAATGACTTTTGACAACAGATAATGATATGCAACTAACCCTAAACCAAACCCTAATCCAGGGTTTGGTTCCATATCCATATATCCATATAGTAAGCACATGTAGTTACTTAATATTACTCAGTATTATAATTACAGTGTAACAATGACACCTTAAAATCAATAAAGTGTAAAACTTTATTTTAAAGTCTATTGTTACAGTGTAATTGAACAATTAAGTAATAAGTAATATTAAAGGGATAGTTAACCCCAAAATGAAAATTCTGTCAGCAATTACTAACTCTCTTGTTGTTCAAACCCTGTACGACTTCCATTCATCTTCGGACCACAAATTACTGTAAGATATGTTTGATTAAATCTGAGAGCTGGATCACTCCTCCATAGGCTTCTAAGGAGTCGAAACTTGCTGGCCCAGAAAAGTTAAAGACATCATTAAAATACTCCAAGTGAATATTCATTTCCTTCTCTGTGGGCATTGAGATAGTTCACGTGGTTTAACTGCTCAACGCTTCTGTGTTGAACGTCACACGTGGGCTCACAATTGGTGGACGATGGTCATGTGTGTGATGCGTGTGACTTACAACACAGAAGCTCTCTTTTTTTTTTGCACAAAAAGTATTCTTGTTGCTTAATCAACTTAAGATTGAGCCACTGAAGTCACTTGGACTATTTTAATGATGTCTTTAACTTTTCTGGGTCGGCAAGTTTCAACCCCTTAAGAAGCCTATGCAGGAGTGATCCAGCTCTCAGATTTAATCAAAAATATCTTAATTTGTGTTCCGAAGACCGAAGATGAACGAAAGTCATAGGGTTGGAACAACATGAGGGTGAGTAATTACTGACAGAATTTTCATTTTGTGGTGAAATTTCCCTTTAGTTAACAACATGTAATTAGCAACTATGTATCACACGAAATACGTTCTGAGGAAACTATTTTGCAAATCGCAATTACGTTACATGCCAACATATAAGCAGTGCTATTACGTTGGTCCTTAACCTAATACTATTGCAGTGCTATTACGTTTTTCCTGAACATACATAATACATCCAAAGCAGGTTTCTTTACTATTTATGCATAATCGTGGCATTAAAGTTTTGACTCTATTGCATTCAACTGTCATATCAATTAGGTTTTCATTCGCATTTATTAATATAATAGGCCAACGTTACTCATAAATATATTTACACAAAAAGCATTTTCTCCAATAAAACACAGCATACTGATACATTCACAAAAGACATACATTTTATTAGCTTGATGTAAACCAAATCCTAGAATCCATACGTTGTTTGCAAGAAACAGATCCAAATTCAGCATTTTATCCAGTGATCTTCATCTTCATTTCTCAGCAGCGACCGCAAACGTCAAATCCGCGCTGGTGATGAATCCAAATTCAAATAATGCGCCTTCAAGAAGCGTTACGACATGTTTTACGGCAGTGATATCAAACGCTTATTGGCTCTCGCCTGCTTCGTCACAGATTGCGACATGCCGTGTTTCAGTCGGTGTAGTACGTTTGAAATGGAGAAGAGCGCGCGCCTTCAGACAGAGAGCGAACCGAAATCAGATCAACATTTTCATGGATTAACGTTAATAACTTTAATTCTGATCTGTACGTCATACACAACTACTATAATACTGCCAGAGGACTGCGACTGCAACGCATCATCATGTGAACGACTTTTGGTAATGTTAATAATAAATAAATAAATTATTGTGAAATGTATACTTGTCTGTCTATTATGTTTTTTTTCTTCATAATTGTGTTAGCCTACATAGTTAGTTTTAAGGAATGGTAATGGTTAGGTTTAGGGGTAGGAGTAGGATTAGTGGCTCTAAATATATTTTAATGCTAAAACTCATTTACCTACACATCTCTCTGTCCATTAGGCCTACGTTTTATCCTTTTTATATTCTGTATAAAATAAATATGTTTTGGTTTTTGGAGTAGGATTAAGGGGTCTTGTTACATTTATCTTTAAAAGTTATGATATGAAATATACGTAAATAGTTAACGTTTTGTAGCTGTAAAAACGTAATAAGGTTACGTTTAAATGTTGCAAATACGTCCATATTATACGTTTTAGCATTTATCCAAACGTACTAAACGTACGTTTCATATCTTTGAAAATAACGTATTAAACCTACGTATTAACAATGAGACATATTAGGTTAAGGACCAACGTAATAGCACTGCTTATATGTTGGCATGTAACGTAATTGCGATTTGCAAAATAGTTTCCTCAGAACGTATTTCGTGTGGTACAGGGTTGGTAATTAGGGTTAGAATTAGGGTTTGATTTATAGTTAGTTGATTGTTAGTGTGATGTTGGGCAAGGAATGAAGCGGAGAGAGAATCCATGTGCAGAACTAATTTAATGAAATAAAAACATGTAACTTAAAGTCCCCGTGAACCGGAAGTTGCAAACGATTTTTCTCCAGAGCTGTGACGTATTTCCAAGTGAAACGGAATATTGAACAGAGGGCAGGGTTTTACTCTAGCGCTCCTCCTCTCCATCTCTCGCTCATAGCAAACTAACGGTTTGAGGGGAGTGGTTAAGCGTGTCCCCACCCAAACTGTGAAACCTACGTCATCTGAAAAAGAAACCGTTCCAGACCGGAAGTAACTTTTCAGATTTTGATTAAAGATTACTAAGGTAAAACATTTTTTTTAAATATATATTCACTTGCACGGATTAATTGTTCACCACAAGACTAGTAATATGCGCTAACAAAGTAAATAGGTTCAATTTTGATTTCACAGGGACTTTAAACAGAAACCCAGGGCAGGAACACAGAACAGCGAGACAGAAACATCAACGACTGACAAAGAACGATTGAACTACATGGGTATAAATACATGGTAAAACAAGCTAGACAAGATAACAAGGGGGCGTGGTTAACGAGAAACACCTGGGGAGACTAATCAAACTAATGGGGAACTGGAGACAGGGGATCACAGACTTGAATTATGACAGTTAGTATGCAAAATTTACTGTTGTTACAATAACAAATACACTGTAAATTAAAGTGTTACCAAATTGATTTGTGGTCCAGTTTCATTTGCACTCTTCCCAGCATGCAATGGAGCCTGAATAATTATGTATTGTTTGAGCACATATCATGTTTATTTAAAAACAGGTTGATTTTGTTGTCATGTTTAATAACTTGTTGTCTTGTGATTTCTGGATAAGTTTGTTCCTCTGTTAAAATTAACAGCTACTTTGTTGCCCTTGTAATTTTTTTCATGTTCTGTACTAAACATTGGGTCTGTTTTTATTTAACCTATCTCTCTCAAAAGCCACTAAATGTGATTTTTTAAAAGAAGAGGGAACTCTTCTGGCGATGAAGGGGTTAATACTCAGGCAGATATTATTTGTATGTTATTAATTTGTTCCCTGTCACCAATGTAGTTTTTGATATTTGATATGTGTGTTTTCATTTGGCAGTCCTCTCAGATGCCATTTAACTACCACTTTATTGCTTTTTTGATGAAATTTATTTGTCCTTCTTTTTCATTTCCGCTATCTTACCACAACATTATTACTTATCAAAATATGCTTCCTTTCACGCCACATGCTGAGGTTTGGAGGGAGCGAGAGGGAGACAAGATTGATTGATCTCGAATGAGCGTATAGTGAGTTTGTAATGCTTCTTTCTTCTTGCTCATTCTGTGTGTTCCACCTTCCACTTTGTTTTTAATGTGTTCCGTTGGAATTTCCATGGGAACAGAAAGCTCTTTTCCTTCTCACAGAGGATACATTACACACTTCCATCAAGAGGCAAATAACTCTGATGTGTGCCGGCTCAATTATTCATGGCTAGTTATGATCGCAGATTAATAATTTGGTAGATTAAAAAAAAAACAAAAAAAAAAAAAAAACTTGCAGGCCTTTCGCTCCCTCGTGAAGCTTTCACAAAAAGCCATTAGCTTAGTTGTAAGAACATCCAATATGATTAAACTGCATTTCAGGCCTTTATCTATTTCACATATGCTTCCAACTAACCTTTTTGGCTAGAGTAATGTTTCCGAACATGCATTTGCATGGCAGGAGAAGGGTTATGAAAATCTGGATGATTTCCTAGGCAAGGCCATTAGGATTAATGCTAGCTCCATTGGCTGTCATACACAGAGCTATGGACATCAGTACACATTTGTAATTGTTTTTCAAGGGTCACACATGCTCCATTAAGTATACTCTAAGTGCTCCCTGTGAAGTCCATTTGCTAAAGTCCAGAGAGATCCACTGATTATGCAGCCGTGTCAACAGGTGGCATTATGGCATTACCGCAAGTCTGGTAATTGGAAGACATTATTGCTTGTTAGAAATGTACCCCAGCCTCTCTACCACTCTTTCTTCAAAACACAATATATAACTAAAAACTACAACGTTCATATCGAAGTGCTAATTATGCTGCTTGAATACAGCACGTTTGTCACCGGGGAGAATAAGAGGAATAAGAATTAAACTGACAGGAAACTTTGCCTGGGAGATTTGAGTAGCATTATGAATTAACAGGAGGGAGAGAATAGACACTAAATAAGGTGTCGGAATAATCCTTCTCTGAAGCTGTTACTTTTGGAGAAGCAAGATATGGGTGGCAGTGAAATCCACAGGGACGGGAGAAATGTGCAGCTAAAATGTATGCTGGAGTAAATAAAAAGCTGAAGAACAGAAGCGGGAACGAGTAATGCAGCAAGTCTTGCAGATGATGACCGAACAAGTCACCCTATTCTTGGTGAATTACATACAAGAATGACATAATGTTATGCTGTTGGTTGGATTGACAGGGTGTGTGTGTGTGTGTGTGTGTTGCCTCCTAATGTTCGGTCAAATTGTTGATTGGCAAATTTACACAGAAGATATCTAGTAATTGGGAATTCATGCAATCTGGAATTTCGAGTGAGCGCAAAAGATTTCACCGAGCAGATTTCGCAACAGATTCATGTGGGTCACTTGGATTAACAGAGAATGTCTCTATGTAAAAAATAAATAAATAAATAAATAATAATAATAATAATAATAAAACTGTCCCAAGAAATGAGCTAAAACCTTGTGACAACTCTGTGAATGTACTTGAGTAACCGAGACAGAGCCTGGGTTTGAACCCAATAGAACATCTCTGGAGAAACCTAAAAATGTTTGTCCATGCATGGTTGGTACCCATCCAACCTGACAGGGATTGAGAAGAATGACAGAAAATCACCATGATGCAGATGTGCAAAGCTTGTCACATCATAACCAAAAAGACTTGAGGCTGTAAAGGTGCTTTAACTATACAGAGTTAAGGATTTGCCTATTTTATTTTCAGGATTTTTTATTTTTTTATTTTTTTTTTTGTAAACATATTGGATGGATGGATGCATGGACTTAATAGCAATTAATGTATGACTTAATTTATTTTTCAGATACACTCTTTATTAATTATTGATGAGGCAATCATTAATCTATGGCTTAGTTATTCATGAGTCAAACATTAATTTAAGATTACCTGTGCCTGATTACTGGTTAAACATGAGTCCATGCATACTAGTGCAATTGTATTGTAAAGTGTTATCTTTGTTCAGTTTTGGGTTAAAAATAGTCCGTAGTATGTCCTCATTTACTATGCATATGTTATTGTTCCAGGAAGCTATCACTCGGCAAATTCGTTTAGTCCTCCATTTGCTTACAAGTAAAGAAAGAGCACATCCACTATGTTGTATGTGGTACCAACATATCATTCAAGTGTCAGACAATCTTATTTTTCGCTGCATTCAATACTAACCGATCCTGATGCTGTCTCCATGACTTTTTTTTATTTAAATCAAACGTGTCACTGCAGCAATAACGCTTTACATGTTGATGAACATTCTTTGATCATGGTTAATCTGACTAGTTGTAAATATACATGAGTATAAATTTAGCATGAGCCCTGGCCAATAAGCCTCAACAAGCACCCTAATACTTTTGTGTAACATCAGCAGGGATAGTCATTTTTCCGCTTGAAGATTACTGTCTAATGCTGAAGACAAGGCTTATTTTTGTTTGTGCAAGTGACTGTACAAACAGCATTAAAAGGAGCACATCTTAGCGAAGTAAAAACCAGGACTATTTTGTCATAGCCTTGCAATCACTGGACACATGAGGTCTAATGTATTATGCCATAAGTACAAGTAAATGAGTGTACATCTGTTATATGTTATATGTGAATGCCATGAAGAGAGGAGGGAAATAGAAAGGGTTTTCATGCAGGTACTAATAGCTTTCTTAGTGCATTAATTTAGATTGTTCTTGTTTTTTCCATCTTGTTTCCTGGTAAACTCTCTGGATGACGCACAAAACCACTTGAGATCTTGAAAGCCCCTTCTCCAAATGGGCATTTTGATTTTAGTTCTTATTTACCTGAAGCTGAGTATCTGTGCTTAGGTGTGCATGGACGAGAGAGTGTTTATGTGTAATCATCCTCTGTGTTGTTGCACTTATCCAGTATATACTCAAGAGCATAAGTGTGTGCCGTGTGCGCGTGGATGTGTTTCCCCAGATCGGATCTTCTCCCAGGCCATGTCCATGTTAGTGGTCACACTGTGTCTGTCCTATTAATAGCCTGCACTCACTGTGAAGGAACTTGTTGCAATCATTACCACATGACACTTGACTATAAAGAAGCCTTGTTAGTAGGGAAGAACCATTTCTGTTTAATGTTTATTGTTTAGTCATCCGGCTTTATTTGGAAATTCTCTTTCCTATTTCTGAGTGGAAATTACCTCATGCATGGCCTTTTGGTATGTGGCCAGCATTGTGTGGTTTATTGTGGCAACGCCATACAGCTGTTATTTATGAATGATGAACTATGTATAGCATTAGCATAATGATGTGCCTTTTTTAAATTAGGGAAAATAGGGGGAATGTATTTAAAAGACGATTCTGACCACACACACACACACACACACACACACACACACACACACACACACACACACACGCACACGCACACACACACAAAGTAGTTAGTTTATCCACATTTAAAAGTAGCAGCAAATAACAACTGACGTAACAATGTTTTTCTGCAACCCCCCCCCCCCCCCCCCCCAAAAAAAAAAAAAAAAAACCTGCTAAATTACAGCAAACAACCATTTCACAAAATTACATAAAAAAAACGGTCAAAATACATAAAAAATATTACTGTTAATAATCGTTTATTAAACTGTGGATAAACTGCTAAATTGTGTCAAATTGCACAGAAAAGAACTAACTTTCAGGGTAATCTCTGCAATTTTTTACTTGTGTACAACAAGCTATGACAGACATATTCTCATAATATACAACTTTGTTTCGCAAGCAAATATTATCAAGCAATGTGTTTTTCTTTAATGGAAAAAAGGCCCAAAAAAGCAAATTAGTTTTTGCATTACATCCCCATGATTGTGTGTTATAAAGCTGATATCATTTTAATTAATCTCTAGCTTTATTTCAACAATCCCTTGATGTTTATAATACTCTTATTGTCAAAACATTGAGTAAAAATGCACACTTTAATGTGATTATGCACCCAACAATTTGTATTTATCCATTTCAAAATAATGAAAACACAAAGGTGTCTTACTCGGCGATATGGAGTGAGCAAGCACTTTTCTTTTTCTTTCTTTTTTAAATACATTAACCTGATTAAAGAACAAAAAAATAAATAAAACATGTTCCATTAAAAATGCTGACACTGACCCTTATTTTAAACTTTTGACCCTCATTTCATTTTAGAAAGCCATCTTCCACACATTCTTCTCTCTGTTGTCCTCAGTCACAATCCCTCTGATCCCAGCACAGTGCGTATGAAACATAATCATGGGTTCCTGAAAAATTGTAGATAAGAAGTGGTTTCTGCAAATCTGCACTTTGGATATGAGGGGAGCAAAAAAACGAGGATTGTGTGTATGTGGTTTTACACAGAACTGCTATTGCTATTTACGGGGGATGACCTCCTTACCCTTGGCAATTCTTCGACGTCTTTCAATTTCTGCACCTGTGGCCCATACAGATGTATGCTCAGGCAAGGTTAAGTACAGGTTAAGCATGTACCACTTTGAGGGAGACTTGGAAAAAAAAGGCATCTTATAGTAGTGAGTATGTGTGTTTGTAGCTCCATTCATGAAGCATGTCGAGGAAAAGGTTTGCTTTGAAACAATATAGTGTGAAAAGTAGGCTACAATGGAACTAAATGCATACCTTATGTAAACTGTGCTTTCCACTACTCCTATAGTGTGTGATCGCAGGGATACATACATACCAGCCCGTTCTCATCCCAAGGCGTCATATACTGAAGCTTTTGACATTTCGTCTACATCCAACACACATGGCACCATTTAGCATCAATATCATGAGAAGCAGATACATATGGGCCAGAAGACGCCTCCTAGTGGTCTAACCCTAAACTTACCCCAGACCTAAACCTACCATAACCGAACAAAGCTCTGTGCGTTTTATATTGACGCTATAGGGTGCCATGTGCGTTGGATTTAGACGAAATTCCAAAAGTGTCACTATATGACGCCCCGCCCTAGGATGAGAATGCCTTGTACATACATACATACATACATACATCAATAAATATATCAAATTTAATATTGAACTTTCATGGAGCATTTGTAATGAGTAACAGCAGCAAATTCAGCCCGTTCTCATCCCAAGGCGTCATCTAACTGACGCTTTTGACCATGCGTCAACATCCGACACACAAGGCACCCTTTAGTGTCAATATGAGACGCGCCTCCTAGTGGTCTAACCCTAACCCTACCCCAGACCTAAACCTACCCGCGTCATCTAACTGACGCTAAAGGTTGCCATGGTCAAAAGCATCAATTAGATGACGCCCTAGGATGAGAATGCGTTGGCAAATTGGCAAATTGGAAATCAGATTTTTCGGCAGAATTTAATACACGATAACACCGGGAACTTTGTTTATTTCTTTTCACACAAATTGTGATTATGGTGTATTTGTGTGTGGTTGCTTGCACATTATAACCTCAAAATGCTTTTACCATAGACTTTAATTTGTATACTAATATGTTTAGATCTTCGCATCACAAAACCAGCTGCATATGTTTGGCTTTTCTGACGTTGTTCACCTGGTACAGCACTGCACTTGCGAATCTGAGCACTTCCAGTAAAAACGTAAGTCACACACACACACACAAAAAAAAGATCAAAGACTTGTAGATGCAAGAAAAAAAAAGAAAAAAAAACTGTGGTTGCTCCAGAAAAATGCATTTTTATTTCACTGTTGCTTTTTTTTTTTTTTTTTTAACACCATCGGTTAGGTATAGAAAAGGGTTCATTGTAGGTTGGTACTTTATTTTCAAACGCATCGAGCATTAACCTTTTAGCGCCTCTTAATTTCCACCTGTTACTCTAAACACATCATCCAACATAATAATACATTGGCTTATTCACATACATCAATTCTGAATAAACTCATTTTCAAATTGTCCAATTTTTAACCTATATGATTTTTAATCTTATGTAATGAGTACAAAACAATCCTGCTGTACCACCATCTTTTATATTTCAATATTCACTGATTTATTTTCTTAACAGACAAAAAACATGACCACTAAACAGGCTACACCTGTAACCACATTAACAAATTGTGGGCACATGATTGTCACATGATTATCAACATGTTTACATGCAATTACAATACTGAAAATACAAGGCAATACAAATAAAAACAGTACAATATAATTTATAGCATCACATTAAACAATGCTTCATCGTTCATTCCTCTGGGGGATAAAGTCTGGAGAGTGAAAATCCCCAAAAGTTCACGTCTCTGCAAGAACAACTCAACATCGCCACCTCTAGGTTACAGGTGTAGCCCGTTTAGTGGTCATGTATTTTTGTCTTCAAATGTGATGAGACTGTAAATCGTGTATACCTGATGAAGGTCGTGAGACCGAAACGTTGAATAAAAAGTTTGTGATATGCAAGTTTTTATGTGTGTGGGATCTTCTCTTGGCGTAGTACAATAATTAAAATTTTAATTGAAATGAATTACAAATTAAGAACACTAATTTTCCACTTTAATAATTGCAATACAGCTTCTACTGGAATCAGCTCTTTGTATTGGTCAGACCAAGCGGGACCAATTATTTCTCAATACTGGCTATTTTGAAATAATAACCTTTTGGTCCCACTTTATATTAAGTGGCTCTAATATCTGTGAACTTACATGGTAACTACTGTACATGTGTATTATTTAACTACAGTGTAAGTTCACATTGGTACATCGTATCTGTAATATTTGTGTAACTATACATATGTAACAGCCCACGGAATAGTATGGGTAAGTACAAATGTGTAACAGGACATTGGTAACAACACCTTTTTTTTTCATTTCAGTATGTATACATGTGTAACCGGAATTATGTAACCCATACCATAGTGTGGGTTGCTACATCTGTAGTTACACAGATATTACAGCTGTAGATACTATGAAACAATGTGTGTTTACACTGTAGTTAAATACTATACCATATAGGTTCACAAGTATTAGGGCCACAATATAAAGTGGGACCAATCTTTTATGTATTGTTATTTATCTTTAGTTGACCATTAATGCATTGATTATCTGGTTTAGATTATCTGAATCTGATTAACCAATGATTATGATGTACTCACTCATTACATTGCCAGTATGAATTTTCATTATATATATATATATATATATATATACCCCCTTTCAGTTGGTAAACATGGTGACGTTTTTATGTGGGCGGAGCTTAGGTGAAGGCAGAACGATCCCTCTGGCCGCTTCACTAACGCTAGTTAGCAAGTATTGTTAGCTTGTTTTTTAACAATGACTGGAGAAAATCAGATTTGATCTTAATGTGTAAGGTCACTCACTATCCAGGTTCGCGATTGTTATTTCCAAGAGTTATTTTTTACGGACAGAACCAGATTGGCCGACCCGTAGCCGCCTACACGCTCACTTAATGCATGGACGATCTGACAGGATTAACGTTACGTTACCTCGGGTGAGTGGCCTGACTTCTACACCTACCTTATAGAGAAACCGATCGTAAAGAGAAACTGATGGTATATAAATCTTTAGATGTCTATAACTATGTGCTGAATGGTCCTGTACAAGACGTGTGTGTATGATCCGCAGTTCTGCCGAGCCAGTGCAGAAAAGACGACAATGTAAAGAGTGTCATTACAGTGCGATTTTAATCATGTGAATATTTTCTAGAAATAAAAAATCCAGATACAGCATATTCATTTTTCATTGATACTTGCACCAAACAACCCAATAAGATGACATTTAAAAATAATAAAAGTAATTTAAGCTCCTTATTATGTAGTCGAATCTGTGCGGGTTTGCATTGGCTGCCTCCAGTTTTCACTTTGTTTTACCTCCAGCTAGCGCCGTGACGTAACTGTGACGTCGGCTCAAAAGGGGTATATACTGTATATATATATATATATATA
This sequence comes from Pimephales promelas, assembly GCF_016745375.1. The sequence goes on from NW_024121155.1 coordinate 2,743,522, forward strand.
TATATATATAAACAGGCAAATAAATTGAGAAATGCAAGCCTGGTAGTGTTCTCCCAAGCAGTCACAGGTTGGGTGAATGTGTAAAGCCCACTTTTTCCACTGAGAACATTCTTAAAATATAACAAAATGTTATTGCAGATGTAATTGCAATGCTTTTGTTATTGCAACTATGGAACGTGAGATTTCTAGGTCACATGTTGGCAAAGCTTTACAAAGGATTCATGCTTTTCTACTGGGAGAACAGCAGAGGAAAGACAATAGGACAATCTAGAGCAGCTTAAGGGGAGAGTTATCAGGGGAGAAACCAATGCACACATGAATGCTCTCGATCTGCCCAAAGGGTGGCCCTCAAACTGAAGTTTCAGAAAACCCAGAGCAAGCTTTAGAGCCTTTTTGGCTGCAGCCTTTCTGAGGGTGCTGTTCAGGCCCAGCAAGTCAGAATAATGACCTGGCCTTGATGCTGGGGACCATAGGGCATCTTGGGACAGGGAGTTGGTGGGGCAAACAGAATACAGATAGGAAAGCAGGAGCTGTCAAGTGAGAGAGAGAAAGAAAGAGAGAGACAATGTTCTTATGAGAGGTTTAGTCACTTGGACACAACTGTATGATTTTCATGTAACTCTAAACATTTTTTTTTTTCAATGACATCTTAAATAAGACTTAAGACTTCAATTGTAGTTTAAATGGTCATTGATATCTCAATCTCAGCACTTTATTGAGTTCAATATTCACATTTTCACAGATGTTTCATACCTCTGTGCAACATGTCATGACTGATTTAACACATTGCTCATATAATTACAAATTGATCAAATCAACTCAGGTGTCAAATGGATTCAGAAGAAAGTTGAACTCTCTGCTCTATTGTGTTCTTTGTGAATTTCCAATGACTACTAAATTAAACGAATTGCACTTGATATCCTTCTCATTTGCCTCAAATTCAAATCAGTTAAACAAAAAGCTGGCAATCTTACCAACATATTGACACAGACACCCAATTCTTTTTCTCTAAACTGTTCTTAATTGAATGTGTTTTGCACATTCAATATCGGTTTGAAACACAAACATTATTTGCTATATGAGGAGAACTGAGCGTTTATTATAAAATGTCACTGCATCATATAAAGATCCGAATGACGCATTCTCATCCTTTGGCGTCATATAGGTGATGCCAAATGACATTTCATTGAAATACTACGCACATGGCACCCTTTAGCGTCAATATAACACGCACTGTTATGGGTAGGTTTAGGTCTGGGGTAGTGTCTGTGTCTCATATTGACGCTAAAGGATGCCAGTCACCTGTATGACGCCTTGGGTTCTGTGTGTTATTTTGACGCTAAAGGGTGCCATGTGCTAGTGTTTCGACGAAATGTCATATGGCATCACCTATATAGCCAAAGGATGAGAACGGGCTCGAATGAACGAGGGCTTCCTGTCATTCCAGTAAGTGAGAAGATTATAACTGTTTAAATACACTTTCAGAGGTGCTAGCATTAATACACACTTTCTCAATTGATCGCATTACAGTTAGACATCGATCTGACAGTAGAGTGTTTGGCGATGTGTCTGGATTACTGAATCAGGAATAGCTAAAACACTGACCATTATCTTCTGAAGATATATACTGGGACACTGGCTTTGTAATGTAGTAATGGAAAGAAGCTCTTTGTTTTTACATTTTAAAAATTTATGACCAACATCAATCAGGAAAGGGCATTGGTTATATTTACATACAGTTGTATAACACGTTGTATTCTCTCCTCTTATCTTCTTTACCAGACTGCATATATTGCTGATTCTATCTTACACCAAACCAGGCACATTCAGTCACATAATGTTCTGATTCTTGGAAAATTTTATGTATTTTTGTCCAGACCCTCATCGAGTTAGATACACACTTTTATATTAATGCAGACAGTTGTGAATACAGAAAGGCTTGCAAATCAAGTTTTTATAGTCATCTGAAAGCTAAACCTTGCACATATTCATTTATTTATATAGCTAGATCACTGCCATCAGTCGGTGCATTATAAATCCCCATCTCATCAACAGGCAATCTGCTAATGCATACACAAGATCAATTTCTGCCAAGTCAGGCTGATACACTGAGCAAATATCTGCCCAGTACCCCATAAGCACACATGCATACACTCACACACATAAATACACTGAAAAAAAAACAATAATAAAGAGAGGGAGTTGCATGAAAAGACAAGACATGAAAAGCCTTGGATATTCCTTACACAGCATGCTGGTTAACAAATAGCCCCTGCTAGGATTTTGCTCACACATTTGCGTTGACTTATTGATTAACTTCTTGTTACTTACTTGTGTCCTTGTGTTCATTTACACGGTTGTGGGAGACTCAAACATTGCGCGCTGGCCTCTTAAAGCTTTCACTCAGTGAATTTTTACAAGGCCAGAAGGGATGTCTGCGGCAGCTTTTGATAGGATACGTTGTTACTATCTCACACGCCACTCAGGGCATTGAGAGTAGCAACAAACATTGATCCGAGGGAAAAGAAGATCATTTGAGGGATGGCACAGCTCCAGCTCCGAGAAGTGAGTTCAGCAGCCAGTTTTGCTAGAAGCTGTCCCACCGTTCCCACATGCACGCTACATAATGAGAGGACATTTTGATTACAGTCGAGCTGAATGATGGAGGAGAGAGCATGAAACAAAACTCAAATTAAATGCACAAGTTTCCTCAGGTCATTTTCACGTAATTTGGATGACTGTTACAGTCTGTGCTTATTTGTTTTGAATAAACATGGCGTTCTCTGCCATATGAGGTGCCAAGAGTAGCTCAACTAATTTTGTGTACTGAATGAGTTACGTGACATGAATTGCATTTAGTACAAAAAAAAAAAAACATTTGAATTTTGCCAAATATACTGTATACTCTGTGTTATTCCATCTCTGTCATGACCACTATCGTCAAATATAACAAAGTATGATTGACAATTAGCGTACAGTTTGGATTGATGGTTTGGTTCTGTTCTGGACAATAATTCCCTGCACATCCATGCAGACTAGCATGGATTCGAGAAGGGAGAGCATTGATAACCCCCCTTAGGGTAACAGAACAAACCAACATGAATGTATTGCAGATATCATTAATTCAAGATTTTAAAGTACAACATAAATTTGAGAATTTATTCTGATTCAAGGGGAATCAAAATGCCAAATGCCGACTAACGAGGAGGATCTGGGGAAGGAGGAGGGTGATTAGCTCCCGAGAAACGTGATAGCTGAGTAAAAGGAGCTTACTGTATATATGATTGATTTGATAGGCGTCATATTCCTATAGGTAGACATGGATCAGCTGAGAGTCAGCTGATGCGAGCTTGACTAACGTGACCTGCCAGAACTGACGCTACGCTTAATTTTGTGCACACAGTGATTAATCTATTTTTTTTTTCCATTTCAGATGAATGAGATGTGTATTTAGTCCCCAAAAGGTAATGTCTGTATCACAAAATTTATCATAACACAATACTCGTTACATTTTCACCAAAATAATATGTGTTAGCTGAGTTAACACAACTCAAAAAAAAAAAACTCCCTACATTTTTTTTCTTTATTTTGTGTAAAATAAGAGGTTAGTTCACTCAAAACACTATTGAGCTTCTGTGGAACAGAAAATAAGATATTTTGAAAAGTGCCTTATGTACATGAAACAGCAATAAACAATAGAAGTGTCACTCTTAGCTCTGAGTGGAAAGCAGTCTATCATTACCAGAAGCACATACTCAACCCTCTGAGTCAATGCATACAAGGGTCAGAATCCTGTCAATCACACAAGCACAACTGAGAATTAATCAAACATAAAGTGATATATCACATTCATTAATCACTCTGCCTCTCTTGGCCGCATCTCCCTCAAAGAAATGACTTCCCTTATCTCAGAATGAAGTGTAGCCACAATGAGATTTGCTTGTATAATCCTCGAGACGGAGCGCAAAGGAGCCCTAATGAGGCAGGGTGGCGGGCACCAAGGCAGTGTGAAGAGCTCTCAAGGAAGTATAACGGAGAAGAATGTGATAGGAGTGAGCACTGAAGCAAGGCTGCTAAGTTCAGTTCAGTGCGCTGGAAGTGTCATTTGACTAAGACAGTATTGAAGGGGGACTCAAGAGGAGGGTTATTATGGAGACAATGAGAGGAGGTGGATCAGCTCGGCTTGGCGCGCACACCATGCACGTCATTAAAACTAAACCGTCAACCTGTCATTACAGCAAGGTGGTTCAGTTTGTTTTTAGTGTTCATACCATTTTCAGCCATGGATTGTTAACTATTGTGCGTATCTACTTATAGCACAATGTTTAGCCTGTGGTGACATTGCGAAAGATGTTTTAATAAAGTTTATTTCTGGAGCACTTGATTTTTAAAAGAAAATGTACTTATAAATGAACATGTTGTCATCATTTACTCTCCCTCATGTCGTTCTGAATATTTCTTTCATTCTTCTGTGGAACATAAAAGAAAGTTTTTTTTTAGGTGTGAAAAAATAAACACTGCGGAAAGTTTTCTTAATTAGTCTTGTTGTATTTTTCTTTTTTTTGTAAATATATAACCATCCTTTAAACAAACAAACAAACAAACAACGAGAAATAAAATGCTAATGTAACAATACATAAAAAATGTGTAGTCTGTTCAAACAAGTCTTAATATCTCATGCTGTTTTGCTTCTTAAGTTATCTTGTTTTACTGAAAAAAGAGAGATATACAAATACTGATTGTTTGCAGTGAAGAATCTGCCTTTGGTTTAATGCCTTCATTACTCCTCCAGTGACTGAATAGATCGACATTGTCTCTGACATCTCAACTTAATCTTTTACTCGTGTTACTTCTACTGCTGTCTCTCATTCTCTGTCAGCCCAGATGTCAGTCAGCAGTTTGTTTCTACACCTGCTCCTCAGTGCTGTCCTGGGCAGAATGGCAGATGTGCACTCTAAAAAGCCCAAAATTAGTCCTGTGTGGGACCCCATTTCAGCACTGCCTTCACTCCCCCCTCTCTTTCTTTCTTTCTTTCTTTCTTTCTTTCTTTCTTTCTTTCTTTCTTTCTTTCTTTCTTTCTTTCTTTCTTTCTTTCTTTCTTTCTTTCTTTCTTTCTTTCTTTCTTTCTTTCTTTCTCTCTCTCACTCTCTCTCTCAATGATAAACACAGTATACTGTATATAATTACATTGATATCTCTATTTAACGTTTAAACCTGTTGCAATAGTTCTAGCATTGAAAATCGAATAAAAATGTAATCAAAGTGATTACACAATAGACTGAATAATTAATACAAATCATTTTAAGACATTATTTGAGCTTTTATATTATTATATGTATAATAATTGTAATAAATCATTGTGTTAAATAGATCATACCAGTTAATTTATATCAATTATGTATGTTGTTGTGTAAGATAACCTGGAGAGTATAATTAATTAATATGACCTCTTAGATGTCAAAAGCTCATGGAAACTTTGATTTCTCAGTTCATCACCCCTTTAAAGCAATTTTCTAAATGTTTAGATTATTTTGCACCCTCAGATTCCAGATTTTCAAATAGTTGGATCTCAACAAAACTAACAATAATGCGATATGTGAAAAAAAAAAAAAATGTTTACGTGCTTGCTTCTTATTCTTTTCTATTTGCAGAGGTGGAGCTGTTATGAAATATTGTTCTTGTAAATACTTTACAGCATTTGGGTAATAAAGGTAAGTTAGTTCAGTAGTAGTTCATAAAGTAAGTAAAATGCAGTACAATCAAAAATTATGAAGTGATCTCTTCTTGTAAACTTCGAGATGTGGATTCGGATGGCAATTGAATTACTGCAGGGCCTTGGCGTTTGTCAAAGGTAGGCAATATAGGAAAGTTCAGTAGGAAAATTCTGAAAAAACACTGACATTCTGGATTCAGACGGCGATAGAATCACAAGCTAACTCATGTAAATGTTGAAAATACCATTGGACCCTATGAGAAACAATTACCATCTGAATAGGGCTTAGCTGGCAGTATTTCACTGGCCTTTGAAAGGCGGCGCAGTCTTTTAGCACAACTATTCTCTGTAGCGCTGCCATAGTTTGAGCAAACACCCCACCACAATCATTCCATATAAATAGACTGCTAAGCCTTTACAGCCTAATGGTTTGCCAGCTGATGTACCTTTGGATAATATAATTAAAAAGCTAACAACAATCAATGTAATGATAATTTTATTCTTTGCATGAAAACACTTGAATTAGCCTAATTGAACACAGGGTGTATTAAAGGGATACTCCACCATTTTTTTTTTAAACTTAATCGCTCTTGCGTGCGAGACACTTTGATAGCACTCAACTTTGCTCAGTTCATTCATTAGGATCCAAACACAGAAGCAACCTAACACCTCCACGTTTTCCGTTTAAATACAATTACACAAGTAGTGTAACTCGACCAAGAATTGTGACACAAAATAAAACTTTGCACTTATCTAAGCGTGTCAAGTGGATAACTATATAGTATGGCAGAATAATTGTATTTAAATAGGGAACACGTGGACTGTGTTTGGTCGCTTCTCTGTTTGGATCCTAGTGAATGAACTGGGCTAGTTAAGTGCTATCAAAGTGTCTTGCGCACCAGAGTGATTGAGTGCACTTAATGAGATGAGAGAGATGGATCATCTCGTCTTAGTTAAGGGAATAACAGTTTAATATGAAAATATAGAATTTATGGACTATGTATAGACTTGTATAGACTGAGATGTACAGCAAATAACCTTTTTGCAGTGGTGGCCACTAGCGGAGTGAAATGTTCAACAGTGATAAGGCAAAGCTAAGAGTGGTCAAGACTAACCTTCCAAACGTATGACTTACAGAAAGTGTGTACAGTTACTTATTAAGAACGAAGAAGGTACAGTTAGTAACTAAGAACGTTTCGGGAAATGCAAATTAATGATAAGGTACAGCTTAAAGGTGCCATCTGTAAAAATTGAGGTTAAAATATCCCAAAAATGAGCAACACGCATCAAAAGATTGAGAAGAAATAAGGTTGATGATGTCATTAAAAAACTGACAAGTTATAGTGCTGCCGAGATATTAACCTGAATTAGCATGCTAAATTACTAGCCCCGGCCCGGCAGGTGTCGTAATACCAGTTTCGACCATGGGAGGCGGTATGCGGGCGGGCAACGTTACCACCAGCCAAAGTGCAGTACACGAGTGAGTCGCGCTCGCGCCAGCTTGTGTGTACTTGAACCTGACGTCAGTCGTGTGGAAAATACAGCCCACTACTACATTTCAGTTCAGGGAAGAGTTTAAAAAAAATGATTGGTCGATATTATGCATGAGGAATACATTTTGGTAAGTTGTAGCATACTGTATCTTTCAACAGTGTTCGTGTTCTTTTACCATTAGCTAGTAGAGATGATCGGTTCACGTGCGTTAGGGATCTGTCGTGTAAAGCGCCAATACTGTATTTATTGTTTGAATTGCGTAATAAAATTAACAGAATCTGAGAGCTGACATCGGTCTCCGTGTCCTTTTCTGTGCATGACAAAATTGATGTGTGGCGTGAGAGTGTGTGAAAAGTGTTGTGAGAGTTGGCAGCTCTGAAAGATGCTAGCTTGGTCCACATCAGGGAATGCTGTCTGTCAAATTAATTCAAACTAATGATAAAAATGTAATATGAACAAATCGAATATCATAAAACTAGAAATAATAGCCTGGGCTTTAATTTTCCCATATCGTCGAAATGCACCGACTTGTCTATGAGACGGCCCTTATAATTTAGTATTGAGATGTTGTTCATTAAGTCTCTAATCTCAGAAAATCTCCAAATGCTCCACGTGAAACTGCGGTCTTCCAACCTTTTACTATCGCGTCAATTGATTTGATTAATATGCACGAGGGAGACAGAGCAACACAGCACTCGCCCATATTGTTTGAAGACATGAGAGAGCGCGTGGCCGTGGAGGTATTTCTGGAGATATACTGCCCCCATCTGGTATGGAACATGTTGTATGATTTGATTTTAAATCCCATTGGGCACCTTTAAGGTATAACTTAAGAAGGACAAATCGAATTTCCGAAACCTTCGTAACGCTAAGTTCTTCAAGTGGTATCTTGAGTGGTATTTTCCATGTGTACTATCGAAATGGCTTGCATGTGTAGCCTTTATCATTGTATACAAATGTATTTCTGCCTCATGATGATCAGAATCCCCATCAGAATCTGGTGTCTCAATGTGAGATTTAAGCTGAAAATAGATTTAAATGTATTAAATCTCGAGGTTAGCTAGCCTGAGTGAAAACAAGGGAAAGGAGCAGCTGGGTTGAACATCTCCTGACTTGATATACTCTGACTTTGTTCACGACCATTCCTCAAGCCCCAGTTGGCCCACTTTGGATCAAGGTATTCAGCGGGACAAAAAATGGCCATTGGACCCGAAGAGGCCTTCCAGAAGTGACAGCGGAAACGCGATGGCCCTGGAATGCACTAGTACACTCACTTTTGACCCGACAGAGGAAATCCGGCTAATGTTGTTAAATCCCCTTACAAATTTCTTGGGTTTAAACAAGTAATAAAAAATATGAATAATAAATAATACATAATATTGCTGAGAGATCTACATAATTATGTCTATTTTCAACATTACTACAGTATCTGCCCTGTTTTCAGCTTCACCCCTCTCTGCGTTCCCAGCTAGTGCTTGGTTTCTTTGATCAAACAAATTTTGTCTGTTTTAGCAAAAAGTGTAGTGATGATCTTAAAGAGTTAACTGCTGTGAGTCTCTAGTGAAAGATTGTGATTTGTAAAAGGTTCTCCTCTGACTTTAAAGAACAAACTCGCTTTCATCCTCTTTCCCTCCTTTGCTCCTAAAGAGATATTATATTTGCCAAGCAAGTTACCATATATTTATTTAATTATTCAGCTTCATAAATGACAACTGTGTGGAAATCCAAAAGGAAACTTCAAACTTCAAAGCAAAATCTGTTTTATTTTTTTATTTATTTATTTATTTGGCAAACACGTTGTCATACTAAAGGCAGACGGCTCATCATTCTTCAGTTCAGTCTGTCCTTTTGTTGTTTGTTCATTAAAATAGGGATTGGCAGGCTGTGTTTGTACACATCCTGGAGGTGAGGTTATCTTTTTTTTAATGATTTGTGGGTTTTGAGGAAATAAAAACACTTTGTCCTTTCTACTTTGATATTAGTGCTTGATTTAAAAGAACCCTGGCTTCTTTGACAATTTCTTACCATTCCTTGATTTCAACTTGTCTCTCCATAATTACTTCAGTGATATTTATTGTGTTTACATCAAAGTCGATCAAGTTAGTCCATGTAATCAAATAAGCAATTGCACTTGTTTGTTGTTTTGGAGGCCGGGCTCAGCATATCATAGATGTAACATGTAATGCCTTAAAATATTGTTAGACATTCACATTGTTCATTTTCTACAGCTGACTTACATAGCGATACAATCCAGTAGTCAAACCAAGCACAGAATGTGTCCATTTTTTTATCAGCTACTACATACAGAACACCTTGGAAATGTATTTTAGATTAAAAGTGATCGCATGACAAGTGTGTGGAATACCTCTCTGTTCCCATACACTCCTCTGTTTGCCCCCTGCTCAACAAGGCAATTAAGCAGACGATCCATGCCCTGTAGCTACGAGGCCTTTTGCATCGCGGTGCACCAGAATGCCCAAGGCACATTATTATCCTGTAATTCTCTACCACCTGCCTAGTCTTAACGATTAACTAATTGGCTTTGTGCGTGTTCTGAAACTATAAAGAAATAAGGCAATTTATGGCTTGGATATCAATGCTGGTAACTGCTGAGCAGAGACGAAAAATCTAGCAACTATGTTGTTAAGGTGATTTAATATATTTATCAGCAATTTATTTTTAGATATAGATATATATTATTCAAGTAATATCTTGAATAGATTTGCTACTGATACAGTAGAATACACAAGAATACAAGAATACTTAATGCTTCAAAAGTCTTCATAATAGAGTCATTAATGTATCAGACTTCATCAACATCAACGGATTTTTGAAGTATGTACATTTTCGGAACTATTTAAATGGTTGCACTTCATTGTACAGTATGTCTACTAACAGTATAGAACATACTGGTTAATATAACATAACTACATGGGTTAAGGCTAGGTTTAGGGGTAGGTTAAGGGTTAGAACTTTGTTTTTACCCAGTTATAATAAAGTCCATAGTATGGGAAACAGGACTTGAAACTAAAGTGCTACCACTATTGAGTCTTATTACTTGAAGCCTAAAAGCAAATATCAAATAATCCTGCGAACTGCTGCAATGTCAAATAATGGATTATTGGAGAGGGCAGGCAACGAATAAACATTTCGTTAGACAAATCCACAGTCAGAAGTAGTGTTTCAGTTAACTTTTAATTATACACTAGTTCTGGCTGTTCTTGTTGCTTTTGCAGAAGATCTCTACACCTGTAACCAGACTCTGTGTAACCTCCAGCTGTGCAGCGAGTTTTACTAGGTTCCAGAGGGACAATAGTTCATATTTTCAGTTTCTAACTTTTATGTCTATTAAAACATTATGTCCATAAATGAAAATCTCCGGTAACACTTTACTCGAAGGGGTGTGCATAAATAAAACTAACATGACACCTTCATAATCATGACATGACATATGTTATGAATATGAAGTTAGTTTTATGCATGTTTGTGACAACTCGTGAGCTTAGAATTATAAGGTTCTATCCCCGTTTAGGGTAGTTCTGAGATATTGAGCATCAAAGTATTTACATCCCAGCTGGCAAAACTGTTATGTAGTATAATCTTCTATTATAGCTTTATCTATTAATCTTTTTTTTTTTTTTTTTTTTTTTTTACAAAAATAACAACACACAGGCATTAATAAACACATAATGGATCAGATTATGTCAAAAACTCAATTTCGACCAAAAGTGGAGATAGAACCTTATAATTCTAAGCTCACGAACTGTCTTTAAGTGTCATTCGATCAGTTATGACATTTTTTTAATGCAAATATGACATTGTTTGAGATGTCTTTGTTATGACACCTTGACATAAACCAATACATCATAACCTGTCAGTGTCTTTGTCATGACAACTTGACATTACTAAGACAACACAACCTGCCATAAACATGACATAGCAGATTAATGATCAAACTTAAGAAACCACCTAGCTGTATTGGTTAACATTACATTGAACCGTCAGGTGGTTGGTTTTGACATTGCCTGTCATGAAGCCATTATACATTTTTAATGACAAATTAAATTAGTACCACAGTAGTTGAGGTCACAAAAAATATTATTGACACAGTTATAATGGCCTCATGACAGCCAATGTCAAAGCCAACATGACTGTTTAACTTGGTTCAAATATGGACAAACCCAGCCATTGGGATAAATTTTTTAATTAAATTTTTAACCCAACGTTTGGGTTTGTCCATATTTGACCCAAAGTTGGGTTAAAATAACCCATAATTTTTAGTGTGTGCATGACAAAGACACTGACTGGTTATGATGTTATGTTTTATGTCAAGATGTCATAACAAAGACATCTTAAACAATGTCATATTTGCATTCAAAATGTCATTATTGAGCGAAAGACACTTAATGACAGTTGTCATAATCATGCATAAACCCTACTTCATATTCAAGACATATGTCATTCATGGTTATAAAGGTGTCATGTCAGTCTTATGCACCCCTTGAAGTAAAGTGTTACCAAATATCATTTAAGGCTATTAATCCAAAATGTTGCTGACATGTTTGCCTTTTTGCATCCCTGTAAATGTAATGTGTTTGCAGAGAGAAGCCACAAAATAATTAAATAAAAAATATATATATTTTGCATATTGATAAATGTAATTAGTTGAGATTATTTTGATTAGATAATTACACAGCAAATCCTATACAACTTTAAATTGATTGACAACCCTAGAGGAAACACAGTATGACTAAAGACCATAAGACTTTTTTTTCCCATTCCTTCACTTCGCATATGTATGATGATACTTCATGATTTTTCATTTAGTTCTAACAATCAGACACTCATTAACCTGTCTAATTAAACACAAAGAGAGAAAATAAAATCATGTTATTTTCCCCAGGAGTTGATGTGCTCTTGATCGCTTGCACACCTCACTCACTCTACAAATTAAGACTTGAATTTCTATTAACTGAGACATAATGACTGAAATTGAAGAGTTCAGATGCAAAAGCCTCTAAATGCCATTTGAAATTTTCTTCTTTAATGATGATTTTTATCAAACTTGTATATTTAAGTTCAGTAATTTCACTTAAATGGCAATGATAATTACCTATTAATTGTTATTTAAGTGAAATTACTGAACTTAAATATACAAGTTTGCTAAAAATTATCATTAAAAAAGAAAATTTCAAATGGCATTTAGAGGCTTTTGCATCTGAACTCTTCAATTGCAGATGTTTCATTTATTTCATTTACATTTTTTTTTTTTGTACTGGTACATTTTTTTTGTACTGGTATACTAAGTGATATTGCAATAGACATGTACAGGTAGACTAAAGTTAACCTATGAAACAGAACTTTTTCTAAGGTTGTTGATGTTTCTTTTGATTAAGATGAGGATGATGATGAAGATGAAGATGTTGGTTTGAGGTGGGCTGGTGCCAAGGGAACAAAGAGCTTGAAGATTTCAAGAGGATCCTGTAGCTCTAAAAATCTTTCTGAAATATGTATTCAACACCTGACGAAGTGCCCACAGTTTCCGACATAGGTAGTATTGACATGCTCAAGAGAGCTTCCGATGCTACAATGATTGTTGAGCAGAAAATTGGTAGTTGTGTTAGATGCAAAATTCCTGCATTTATGCAATACATATTATGTGTTACTTAAAAGCTAATGGAGAATAGTAGTGTCAAAATGAAACATATTTCTGAAACACATTTCACAAGACTAGCAAACAGCATTTGCATTTGGAGTCAATTTAAAGAGCATGTTTTGTTTTGCTACAATTAATGCTGTTGTTGTTGGCTCTTGTTGACTGTCATGTTGTATCAATGTTATAATATAGTCTTTTTTTAATGCAGTATTTCCAGAGATGTTTAATTTATGTTAATGTTGTTATCAGTTATGTCAAACTGAGACGTTAGGCATAATGGGGGAGGGGGGTGGGGTTAATAGAGTTTAGTAAAGACTGTCTACCTCAGTGTAAAAAAAAAAAAATCAATTCAGGAAGCACTCATTGTTAAAATGGCAGTGTTTTCGGTATTACAAGATTACATACCAGTGGCTATATATTTTGCCACTTATAACTAAATTATATGAAAATATAATACATCATACATTACTGATAAAAAAAAAATGGAAAGAAGAAGATTACTTAAATGAAATATAATTATATCTGCTGTAATAATCGGGGACTTTCGAGAATTTAATTTTATTCTTTTTCATCATAAATTAGGCAATTCTTATGTACTTCCAAAAACCATACATTAGACCGTTTACAGTAAAATTACACACAATGTGATTTGAACCATTTTTCATATTAGCTAATCAAAATATATATATATATATATATATATATATATATATATATATATTAAAGTGAATGCTTTCTGCACACAATTATAAATTATCGCCTTTAAAAAAGAAAATGTCCCTCTTATTCACAAATGTAAGTGTTAATTTGCAGCTAATGTTGTTTAAGGCAAAGTGACTGTACAAGCTGACATGGATGATTTCTGCAAATCCCTACCTCGGAGAGACAGCAAATAACACATTGTCACTCAGTCAGGTGTCAATGTTTTGTATATGGTATAAAATCCCTATTGGCAGAGTGTTTTCAAAACTCACATATGTCAAGCCACATGGGAGCTGTTACTTAGCTAATAATCAGTATGTGCCATACAAACTTCATGGTCACCATCAAAATTACATACAGTACATATCTTCTATCTTTTTTTTTTTCTTTCTTTTTTTTTCCAGGCTTACTGTGATACAAGCCACCCCGTGTGCTATGAATATAAATGTAAAATTGGAGCCTGCTCCATCAGAGACAGCTCCCACCCCTACACATCCAAACCTTATCTTTACATTCCACTGCATATGGATTTGCTTACTGGCATCCCTCCTGTCAACTACTGCAGGACAACACAATATGCTGCTGAAATTATTATGCAGTGATGGAATAAATGTGCCGTGGTTTAATTTATATTCTCTGGATGATATAAGCTGAGATGCATTTTCTTATTATTGGTCATCAATGTCATGTTAATAGCTCATGCAACATTATTGCAAAGTAATTTATGCTGTATTTCTCTGTATATTGTTAGTGGTGATGGGTTAGCTGTGGTCAGTCAGAAAACTAAATCAGGAAACTAATCAGAAGGTCTAGTGAAAAGACTGTAGGTGTTTCTTGTATTGTGCAAATAAATTTCTTGAATCCAAACATGTCTTTCTATAAAGACTATGGTTAACCATCTGTAAACACTGAGTTTTCAGAATCAACAGCTACATTATACAACCGCATTCACTCACCAATTTTTCAAGTAACAATGACTGCAATTAAATTAAATCTGTGTGTATATAACAGAACTACATTGTGATGCAAGACAGAATGTCAATCCACTGTTTAAAGGGTTGGGTTGATTGTTTAATGTTTTTTTTTTTTTTTTTTTTTCAAAAGGATTCAAAAATTCAAAAGGATTTATTTTATCAAAAATACGGTAAAACATTATGACAAAAATATTACAATAAAAAACTGTTTTCTGTTTTAATATAATGGTATTTTAAAATATAATTAATTTCTGTATAGCTTTGATTTTTTTTTTTTTTTTTTTTTTTTTTTGTGGAAACTTTTTCAGGACTCTTTGAAGAATAAAAATGTTATTTATTTGAAATAGAAATCTTTTAAAACATTGTTGATTTTTAATCAATTTTAAGGATCATTGGTCAATGAAAGGTAATTCAATTTTAACCCCTTAATAAAATAAAAATCTTACTGACCGTAATGCACAGTCCTGTTTCAGTTTAGCGTTTCATGAACTTTGGTTCTTGTTGTTTTCCATTTTTCCTTTGGGTTTCCTTGCTTTCTAAGGCTGCGTTCATGTGCTATGGTAATTATGGTAAATACCAAAAGCCGACGTGGAAAACGCACATGAACACCCCCTCATGTGGTATTTTCTCCTGGGCAACTCGTAGAATACTTTGATGGACGAGTTGCCGAGATAAGATAACCTTTGAACTTTTCAAAATGGCGGAGAGCACCACAAGAGTCGTGGATGTTAAAAATGTATACTATTCATGATCTAGAAAATATATAGCATATTATTTACCTTTTGAGTTTTGATAAATAATGTTCTTGCTGTTGCAGATGACTTAAGCAATCTAAAATAGTTTTAGCTAAATAACATGTCTGGATCTCCATCATTTTACCACATTACGACAATAAAAGCACTTGAACACAACACACTGGTAAATACCAATTCACAAGTGGAAAATATCCTACTTTCCATAGCACGTGAATGCAGCATAAGTATGTTTGCATTTGTTGTAGCAATTCATTAGTTGATTGATTAGTCCCCACCTGTGCTTTGTTTTCCTCAGCCCTCATTTTCAATTCACTCACATGTTTAAATGTGATTATAACTCCCTATAAAAATGAATGAGGAAAAAAAAAATTCCTCAAAGATCTCCAATGTTATTTGGATGAAGTGGGAAAATTGCTTTGCACTCATACAATTATATTACTGTATTTAAACCCCCTTTAGACCGTTAATAAGGACTTGCTACAAGCTCACCAACCTATATTTAAGAGTTGTTCACATTGAGAAGCATAAAATGGCGTTATTCATAATAGATGGTAATAGGAGCTGCCTTCTCTTTCTGCTTCCACCCCCAGCCAGGCAGCATGTATTTCACAGAGGGGAAACAATGAACCAAAGATACAAATATAAACAGAAGACTTTCTAAAACAGTTCTCTGGAGAACAGTAAGATTAATGTCCCAATTCACAACTGGATACCAGGCGGCTGCAGCTATACACATGCCTTTATGGCAGTAGTATTTTTGACTGCCATCTTTGAGCTCCCATTTGAATTATTTAATAGATGGTCCCATTGTTTGAGTGCAGAGAGAGAGAGAGAGAGAGAGAGAGAGAGAGAGAGAGAGAGAGAGAGAGAGAGAGAGAGAGAGAGAGAGAGAGAGAGAGAGAGAGAGAGAGAGAGAGAGATAACCAAGGCAACATAAATATGTTTGTTTGTCACTGCCTATTTCTGTTCACTTGTGGAATGCATTTTTTCCAGCTCCCTCACTTATCCTCCCATCTTTCTTTCATGCTGCTTCTGCATCTACTAGCATAGTCAGCTGGGTATTCCTGAAACATTTGGCTCTCTTCTGGTGGTCAAGAACAAAGAAGCCAAATCAATCAAGTATTTTATTTGTATTTTTGTTTTGTTTTTTCTGTAAGGAAAAGAGTCAGCCGTAAGGGTAGTGTATCAAGCAGTATGGAATACACTGGACTGAGTGTTACTGTAACAGTCAATATTTTTTTTTTTTTCAGTGAGGTTCCACTATTGGCTATAGTGATATATACAGGTTTGATACAACAGAATCAAGGGCACATTAATGCCACATGCCTAATCTTAACAGAAGACTGTTTTCCTCAGAGGAGAAAAGCATATTGATCCCATATCTTACCTTGAGTCAAATCTACTGTATAATGTATAACTTTAGCTACAGTACATTACACGTATGCATTTGGCAGTCACATTTGTCCACAGCGATTTCAAGGCGGGGTCATAACCACCTTAGACATTGAGGGGGACATGTCCCCCAGCCAAATGACTAATTTCAAATGACTAAATTGTTTTGAAGCTGCACTCCATTACCACAGCTCTCTATGTTGTTCGAAAAAAAAAAAAAAAAAAAAAAAAAAAAAAACACCCATTGCCAATGTCTAAAACTGCTCACTGTCAAAAGTCTAGCTGAGCAGGAATACCATCATGACACTTCAGCTGAAAGAGAGCCCTCTAAGGTGAACCTTGGTTCTGTACACACACAGTTAGCTTATTTAAAGACAAACTAGCCACATCAGACATCCACATTCACTCACAAATCGTTCAAGTAATGACAACAGTCCTATGTGTACAGAATGTATCAGGTTACTTGACTGTAACCCTGTTCCCTGAAAAGGTGGGAACAAGATGCTGTGTGTGAGCCACTAGATTTTTTTTTAATTTACGTCAATGGAGAAGAGGCTTCACTACACTGAATAAACCGCTTTTGTGAGGAAATAGCTTATCATTTAATTAATCGATTGCCTGTCCATGATTGATGGCCATCTTCAACATTTTTTTGCGCTAAACAATACTTTTGGCAGGTAATGATATGTAGATTTTACAATGATGAAAAGCAGTGGCGTAGCAGGTCAGTCCCGGGCAGTGGTGTAGTGCAGGGTATACGCAGGTATACGGCGTATACCCACTTCCTTTTCAGTCGGCATTGCGTATACCCACTTCTAAATCCCCTCTGATGCGCATCATTTAGTTGCTAATCCAATTTCGTGAATAAAAAAAACACCCCGTTAGAGTTGTACCCGTAATATTAACTCTAATTTGTTGCTGTAATGATTCTCCCATCGCGACGATAACTGACCTTCTCATCTGATCTGCTTCAGCACTCACCTGCTCGTCAATATCAAAATGCTCGTGAGACCAATCAAAGAATGCAGGATTTT
This sequence comes from Pimephales promelas, assembly GCF_016745375.1. Next base: position 2,761,242 of record NW_024121155.1, read on the forward strand.
TGTTCATAGAAGCGCGAGCTGAGCGCGAATCCCAACGCGACGCTTCACTTCAGTTAACGACAGTGCGAGATAAGATGCAAGTAGCTCAAATTTACGTCTGTTTTTCAATAGACGTTTTAAATGACCGACAGAAATAATCTGTTTGATTAAAGGCAGTGGAAATTACAAGCTCAATTTAACAACACAAGCACCCTATTAAATATATTGCCATTATTATTGTATAAATATATTTGTATAACATTTTTTCGAATGTGTTTGACTTGTCTGCGTTTGCGCCAATTGCATCATTTAGCCAGAGGGTGGCGACAAGTGACTGTCTTTTTGAGTGAGCAATTGAACCATTAATTAAATTAACAGATTAGTCCAAAAAAACATTGATTAATTTAGGAAAGAAAAGTCGCTGAAAATGGAACTGATTCTCATGTTTAAGAATCTGATCAAATAGGCAACTTCATGCTTTTAAAGCTATTGTTGTCAATTTTTTTGGCCATCAAAACACCTTAAAATGCTCATTTCGAGATCAGGAAAATCAAAATTTTCTCGGGGGGGCATGCCCCTGAACCCCCCTAACAATACAATTTATGGGACCTGGCACCTGGGTATTTAGAAAACTATATGTGCGGCCCTGATGTGCAAGAATACTACTGATTCTATGTGTTCTATTGTATTCATTATACTCTATTCTATAGTCTTGCATATTGAATACTAATGCAAGACTAGTAGTCTTACATGTCACTGTTTATAACACAGGGCTTTCATCCTTTGCTGGGTCGCTTAAAAAAAAATATTGGGGGCATAAATTAAGAGTATACCCACTTCTCCAGGCACCACTACACCACTGGTCCCGGGGCCAAAGATGTAAAAATATTTTTATGGGCCCCCTTAACCCTGCCCCTCCAAGTACAGCAAAGAGACATTTATAGACGTTTACTGTAGCATAAATAAAATAAAAAATACCAAACCAAACAATACCAAAAAAAAAAAAAAAAAAAAACACTATCCAACAACTTTTCAGAACCAGAACGGAACACCAAAAAAGTCTAACATAACCAAGGCTCAGTCAGTGTCAATAATAAACTACTCCATGCATACAAAACCATCTTGAAATAGCAGCCCAAAATGTAAAAGCTCAAACCTACTAACACATTTTTGTTGGATTCTCCAGGCCTTTCTTTCGGCAAATTCATCCACAATGTCCATGGTGTTTAATTCATGGCTTCGTAAAAAAAAAGATCAGTCAGATCTGTGATATTTTGCTCTGCATTTTTTATTTTTTTATTAGCTTCAGTTAAAAAAAAAAAAAAAAAAAAATATGTGCTCCACTGAAGCAAAAACAACCTCTCGCACACAAGAGGTTATTGTCTTTTTTTTTAATTTGGCGCTAAGATGCAGCGTTTGCTGGTACTGTAGTGCAGCATCATTAAAAAAAAAAAAAAAAAAAAAAATGGTGTAGTTCTGTGGCAGCAGCAGGGTGCAAAAAATAACACAAGCACACAATAAATTACTGAGGAATAAGAAATTACAGCACACGCATGCATACAAAATATGTATATCCCTCGTTCTATTAGGCGGCGGGCCCCCAATTGGTTCGGGCCCATTTGCACGTGCCTTGCATGCCCAGACGCTACGCCACTGATGAAAAGGTTATTTTATAGGAGAAGGCAGAGAAGGGAATGTGGCGACTGGTGGGACTCATTTATGGCATTAGAATATTGTTTAATAATAATATTGAGTGATATTGTTGTCACATGCCTGTCCTGTCTTGTGCTGCACATGGGTGTTTTGTTATTTTGGGCCATGTGCTCATGTCATTGTCTGATCCCTCCCCCTTGTTACCTGATCATTGTTTGAGTTCATCCACCTGTTCCCTCCTGATTAGTTCCCCTTCTTAAGTCTCCCCTTGTTTGCAGTCTTTGTCGGTACGTTGTCTTATGTTTCCAGTTCCCTGTGAATTCCCAGCACGTTCAGGTTCTGTTATTGGTTTATATTTACTCATTGTGGTTTCCCCCTCGTGGATTTTGTTTTGTGTTTGTAAATAAATATCATTTCTCCTGCACTTGAGCCCCCATACTTTTCTGCCTTGTACGTTCCGTGACTATAGGGGATTATCACGCTGATACATAGTACTTCCGCTGTAACACGCGTTGAATTACCGATCTCACTGGCGAACTGATGACAGACTACACTAAGTTTATTTATACGTCATCCCTGGTAAATTAGTCTGATTCACTAAAGTGCCGGCTGCAAATAAACGTGCTACCTTGTTTTATTTTAAAGTTTTAATCCACTTCTTCCTTATACTCAATTCAATCGGGAATCCATGAAAACTTAAGTAGGGTTGGCGTTATTGGTTAGATTTACAAAGTCGAGCAGAGCAGTGACATATATAGCCTTCGTCTCAGCCATTGTTGAACTGCGTCGGAAGTGGACATGCACAAAGTTGACAAATCCCGCCCATGACACCCAGAAGCGTGATAATCCCCTATTGAAAAAAAAACTTTTTTTTTCTTTTTTCTTAGGCTTTCAGGTTTTACCAGTTATGATACAACTTGAAAAGTAATGACTATTATAAATGCATGTATGCATATGATGCTGATATTATGTATATTCATTAATAAAAAAGAAAATTAATAATTTATTCATAAATATTGTGTTATATTGTATGTTGTTTTGTTTAATTAACATAAAACATGAATTGTTCTTTCTATCACTGCCAGGCTAATCTTGTACTTATATATATATATATGACTATTGTGAGCCTAATGATGATGATATAACACTTTTAAATTAATGGTGCTAAAAAATACACATTATTTTATTGAATTACATTGATATTAAATTACAATTATGTTTTTAGTGAATCCTGCAATTAGTACTTTGCAGCTAATAGATATATTCACACTTTTTTTTTCGCAGAAAATCACATTCCACAAAACAATGCAGTATACTGTACTGTTACTAGCGATATAACACCAAATATAGAACATTTATTTACAAGCCCAACACACTAATAATCCACAAGAAACAGATTAATGTAAGCTTTAACTGACTATCATAAAAACAAAACAAAGAACAGGCAAGTGACATAACAACAACTCCGCAACACATACGGACACAGACAGGGAATATATACACACATATCTAACAAAAAACTAACAACGAACAGCTGGGTACAATGATTATGTGGAACAGCTGAGTGCAATGAACAGTGATAAGTGACAGACAGAATGCTGGGAATTGAAGTCAAATGTGAAAGACACCGTGAGAAGAAGGACCTCTAGTGACAACCCAGGGAAACACAACCAGACACTGTGACAGGCTGACTCTTACATAACCCTAAGACCCTGGCCTCGTTATGTGCCCAAAGTTCCCACCACTCTTTTTCGGGACAAGCTGATGAACTTGCAAGTGCTGGCCCTGAAGGAAGCAGACCAAGCCTTCATATTGCTGTGTCCCATTCATGCCCTACACATTTGTGGGCCAAACACAGAGCTTTTGGAACTCAGGGCAGCTCTTTGCCTGCTTTGGAGGTTAGCACTGGTTATACCATGGTCTGGGTGAATACTCGATTCTGATTGGCTGCAGGGTGTCCGTTAAAAAGTGATAGAGGACACCTAGTAAAGTAGTTCTGGTGAAACTGCCTGTTTACCATTCGAAATTAATAAATAAATGCGCTGCCTACAACGGCTGTGAGTAACCATAGCAACAGGCAGTCACATGCTCTATCATCTAACGTTAGATATTATAGCCTAATACAACAATGAGCGACTTCGTGCTATTTCTTTTAACATTTATGGAGAATATGGCAACTTTGACGACTGGTATGCTGCTGAAGAAAGAAAAAATGTAGATAAAACGGAGGAAATTACACCGCTGCTGCGCTGCTCCATTGAACTCTATTGGTAACGACGTAACTTGCGACCATAGTTGGATAACACGATGCTTTCGGGAAACGCACCCCTGAATGAGACCCTGCGGGAGTTTTACGCAGCTGTCCAGACAACCAAGGCAGGAGAAGGCTGAACGTTACAGCGTTTCAAGCCTAAGGAGCCTGAGGCAAATGACCCTCTCTTTGATCTGATTAATTTTTGCCCTCTATAACGTTAAGCGCAAATCGCTGGAGCTCAGAGCTAATTGTTTTTTTTATTGTTGTTTGATTAATTGTTTTATGTGTAATAAAAAAAAAAAACTATGCCTACCTGTGTGTTTCATGAAAAAAAAAATGCATTTGTGAACCTGAAGGGATACGAGCTAAGCGGACTATAAATATCTCCGGTTGCTAGATAAACAGTCAGTCAAGTTATTATTTGTAAAAACTAGATTTAGCCTAATTAAAATATAAACTAATGTTTTATTTGGCAAGTGACCATGGTATAAGCGGGTTAATGCCCGACGAGGTGTCCATTGTCAGGTTTTAATGGACTTCGGCGGAGGCAACCGTCCTCCGCTGCGCGTCGGCCGGTTTACGCCTCGCCGTCGTCCATTAAAACCTGACAATGGACACCTCGTCGGGCATTAACCCTTACATAGTGGATGCCATTGCCTTGGCGAACCAAGCTCAAGGCAAGCTGTGCCCCCTAGGAGTTAGAGGTCACTATACAAGGAGTGTAGCCTCATCCTGGGCGTTTGCGAAAGTCAACTCTTTAACAGACATCTGCACAGTTGTGAGCTGGTGGACACCTACTAACTTTGTGAGGTTTTATAATCTCCAGGTGGAGCCAGTGTCTTCCCATGTGTTAACAGTATAATAGGTAAGTATTGGCGCAGTATTAGTCTCCCTGAAGGAGAGAATGGAGATGTTACAGCCTTCCTGCCACATCCCATAACCACTGAATTCTGAATGGGCTCCTCAGCACAAACCTGAATGAATGTGTTGCTGGTCAGTTATAGACCCGTGTGTCCAGGAGAGTGGAAATCTTACTTGGAAATCTTCATTGGCCTCTTTTTAACTACTCAAAGGTGATTGGGCTTCCAAGTAAGATCCAATTGCAAGTATCAATGTAACTCCTCCTTCAGGGAATGAGGTTTTTTCAACAGCAGCAAAGATGTTTCTTTGTCATGTTCTGTTTCTTTTCCCCATGTATTATCCCCCTTTTTACAAGACGTAAAATACGTATATGATGTCCCGAGAGTGTGTATGTGAAGTTTTAGCTCAAAATACCCCACAGGTATTTATTTTTGTATTTTTTCCCAGCAAGTTGAAATTGGGTGAGCAAAAATGCGGTGTTTTTGTGTGTATCCCTTTAAATACAAATGAGCTGGTGCCTCCGGCACACTTTCAAGAAGAGGGCAGAGCTTCAAGAGCTTGTACTCCACTTGTGGCAGGAAAATCTCATCTCACGGAATGGAAATGTCAGAACAGAAACTGTCAGTAACGGGTTTCATTTTGACCCAGAGTCTGATAATAATGCCAACAGAGCCAGAGAATATATAGAGGGAATGCATTGACACGTGACTTTCCCGCGTGACAACCCCCCTCAGCCTGACCGAGTGGCAAAAGATCGGCTGCGTGACTGTATTCAATAGAGGAAAACTGCGGAAATGTGACTAAATCGAACAATTTTATCAATTTAAACTAAATGTTGGACTCAATATAGTGTTCCTTACAACTTACTAAAGATCCAGTGATCCATTGATATTGACATGCAGCCGGGAATCGTGTTGCCTGACATTTATTGCCTGATTTAGACTCCGGGGAAATAAAAGCAAGACCTAAACATAAAGCAAATTTGCCTGTGAACGCTTTATATAAATATAATATAGCTAGGTCTAAATCCGGGTGATCACTTATATCAGTGTTATATCCTATATATATAATATCGTCCATCTCTAAAACTTTATACGTTTTTTGGTCAGTGTTTATTAAAAAACCATCCAATAATGCAGAATATGCAATGATAAATATTTAATTGATGAGCTGTTAATGTACATAACAATACAAAATATACGGGTATGGATTTACAGCTAAATTCAGCATATTTACACAAAATGATAACTGCAAATCCACCTTTGGCTGACTGGAGTCCAGTTGTTTCTGTGAATTGCAGCGATCCATTTGCTCCTCTTGCCATAGCAGTCTGTAAAAATATACCTCCGATGTTTTGTCAAATCTAGTTGTAGGCCTACAGTCAATCGCAAAGCTCTTTCCCACGTCATTTGTGTGTGTTGTGTTTGTTCAGCCGCTCAGTCTTTTTGCCACTCACTGTGAGGAAGTGCAGGCACGCCGGCCGACGGTGACGTCACGCGCATTCCCTCTATACTGTATGGAGATAGAACAGGTATAGTTCTGTTTAATACCCTGTCCGAATGATTGCCTAAAGTATACTGATTTATGAAGTTTATTGTTCTTCACACCAAAGATTGTGTCCAGAAAATAACCTGAATAAACATACAGCTGAATAAACAATACAAGAAGTGCGCATTAACGTCCCATCCATTAACTCTCTCTCTCCCTTTCATTACCATCAACATTCACAGTGAATTACACAAAATCACTTGTTACTACTAACAGTAAACAGCTATATACAGAACTTTTCAGGGGGTGACTAATAAACTGGTAAACTTTATATCCATAAAATATATACTTCCCCACCAACACCTCCCGGTACCTGCAGAGATATTTTTGTTTTTTAGTGCCGGGTTGGGGTTCTAGTACACCAGCCATGTCAATGAAATGAATGAATGAAAATTAGCGTGTCAATGCATATCTAAATTCGTGCCTACGTTATCTTTGTAGAACTTCAAAAAAATAAAAAAATAAACAAAAAAGATGCTGCAGCCAATGAGCAGCCAACTCAACCTCCACAGACAGTTTTCAATGTTTTATCAGACAATAACCACTCAAGATTTTGCTTTAGGATAATTTGCAGGACAATAAGTTCCAGATTCGGGACAACAGCTTAGGTTTCGGGACTGTGCCAAATTTTCAGGACGTCTGGTCACCCTTCTTATGAGATATTCTTGTCGCCACAGCTGCTCCGGCATTAAAACAATGGCGGACTGTGTACAGCTCACTCAGGGCGGTTCTAAATTGTGCATAATAGGCTCCCTTTAAAAGTGATTATATTGGTCTTTCTGCATCAGGCATCTGTTTTTGTTGGGGCTTCATCAGGTCACCACGACTATTATTAGACAGATGAATAAGTATGAATATGTGCATATTGTGAGTATTTGATGAATGTGGCTTCCTGGCTTTCCTGAAAGCCTTTCTTCAGTAAATGCAAATACCACAAATGAATAACTATTAATTTATTAAATTCAAGTTATAAAGTTCGATTTTAGTTTTTCAGAGTTCGGCTTTCTTTATTGTTATTTACAGTTACAGTTGTTATTTACAGTTGTTTGACATTAAAATCACTTCCCTCTGACAGTATCCGAGCATGAGTATTAATGACCCTATTTACATCTGTTATTCCTGGTTAATGTTCCGGGTTAATGCAAAATCCAATCTCTGCAGAAAAATCTGAAGCACATGTTAGCATCAGGAGTAAACGACAGGCTGACAGCACAGAGGAAGGATGTTAATAACAGGTGTAGGTTATAGGCTAGTAACAGCTGGCAGCCTAGTTACACTGACATTTGTGTCAACCATGTTATGTAACTACAGGAGGGCCTGATGTTATGTCTTGAAAATAAAGTAATTACCCAATAGACAACACCAGGAATTTAAGGCATATTTGAGTGTCAAGCTCTTCACCAATAAAATACCTGCATTTACAGAGAAAAACAACTGCACACCGTCATCTTCGAGGAAAGATTCATAGTTCTTCTGTTTTCTATTTGAAGGTCCAGTCCTTGAGCATATTGACGGGAAAATGTGCTGTTCTCTCTTTCTGCCTGGCATTAGAATTGTATATGTGACAGTGCTACCTTAAAATGTACTGGGAACTGTCTTAAAGGGATACTCCACTTTTTGGGGAAATACTCATTTTACAACTCACCCCAGAGTTAAACTGTTGAGTTTTACCTTTTTTGAATCCATTCAGCCGATCTCCGGTTCTGGCGGTACCACTTTTAGCATAGCTTAGCATACATCATTAAAGTGCACAAGACCATTAGCATTTCTCCCAAAAAAATTACCAAAGTGTTTCGATATTTTTCCTATTTAAAACTTAACTCTTCTGTAGTTACATTGTGCACTAAGACAGACGGAAAATGTAAAGTTGCGATTTTCTAGGCTGATATGCAGGAAACTATACTCTCATTCCTGTGTGATAATCAAGAAACTTTACTGCCGCACCATGCAGTGCAGCAGGCGTGATGACTACACAAACTTAGTTCCGGTCACGTTGGAAGCTGGGCACTATTTTCAGGTGCTGCGTCATCACATTATGCCTGCTGGAGGAGATCGGCTGAATGGATTCAAAAAAAGGTAAAACTCAACAGTTTAACTCTGGGGGAGTTGTAAAATGAGCGCATTTCCAAAAAAAAAGTGGAGTATCCCTTTAACACAGGACAGAGCACTTTAGCTGACCAGAAGCGAAGCATTATTTTCTTGACATAGCATTGTACCATATTGTTACAAATAGAAGACGACCCTGAATAAAAGACGAACTCACCCCCCTTTTCAAAATGTACCTTTTTGGAAAAAGGTTTTTTGAAGACCAAAGATTTATTAAATACAATACATATATACATATAATTACAACTACATATTTACATTTTTAATTTTACTGCACTCTAAAAAATGCTGAGTTATTTTAACCCAATTTTTGGTCAAATATGAACACATTTTTTTCATTAAAATTTGTATATATATATATATATATATATATAAAAAATACCCAACGGCTGGGTTTGTCCACATTTGACCCAAAGCTGGGTTAAACCAACCCTGCATTTTTTAGAGTGTGGTAAACTGCTGGTAAAATGTACCAACAACAATCAGAAATTTTACAAAAATTTGAAATTTAGAAACACTTTATAGCTAACACTCCATTAGAACACTCAGATAGAAATATAAAACAGAGGGGGAAATTACACAACTCTCTGGTTTGGCTCTGTGAGAACTGCTTGATTGATCACACACCTGACCCGTTTTTCTTAGCGCAAATGGCACAACTTTGAATCTTAAACACAAATCACTTTTGACCAACTTTTCAAGCACATAGATCTCCTTTTGTACATCCAGTTTTTAATAATAATATTAGTAATTCATTACATTTATAAAGTGCTTTTTCTCGACACTCAAAGTGCTTTGCATAGAAGGGGGAATCTCCTCAACCACCACCAATGTGCAGCATCCACTTGGATGATGTGACGGCAGCCATATTGCGCCAGAACACTCACACACCAGCTTGGAGAAGAGACAAAACTTCATTTTAGTGCAAGACCTCCATCTTTTTTTGTTTTAATGTAGCACACAGCTCTTACATGTTCTTCATGGGAACTGGAGTCAGCATTTTTTGCAAGCAAGTGTGTGTGTGCGTTGCTGCTACACAGGCCAATCTAGACTGACTGCATCAGCGCAGTCTCATCCCAAGACGTCATACAACTGACACTTTTGACCATACATCAACATCCGCCATTTTAGGGTACCCTTAAACGTCTGTCAGAATACGCCATCTAATCCTAACCCTACCCCAGACCTAAACCTACCCCGTCACCTAACTGACGTTAAAGGGTACCCTAAAACGGCTGATGTTGACGTATGATCAAAAGCGTCAGTTGTATGATGTCTTGGGATGAGACTGTGTTAACTGCGTTTGGTCATATGAGATGAGGTGGGAGAAAGACTGTTTTGTTTGTTTGAGTTATGCAGATTTCATGGAGATCAGTGCAGATTCGTTTCCCAACTTCTACTTCCTACTGTGAATAATTGAAGCAGTTTATTTTGTGGACCAAACAATCTACTTAGCTTTGGTGAATCACTTGTAAATTAAAAGATAAAATGAACTGAATGCAATTACCATAGAACAACAACACACAAACAGGCTCAAAAAAGTTGTACTGCATTAAGCTGTGGTTGTAAGTTATTGTCCGATAAAATGCACTGGTTTTTGAATAGGACATGCCATCTTAAAACATTTCCATCTTAAAGTTAATTGATAATCAATCTTAATACAAAATTCCCATTTCATTCAATTTTTTTCTATATTTTATCAAAATTATGACATTATATTATCACTTACTATTTGAAAAATTCACTCAGACAAGTAACTCAGTAAGTGATATTCCATGCTGGTGACAAGACAATTCAATAGTTGGAAATAAAAAAAAAAATAAATAAAAAATCTGATTTATCTAAATGATAAAAAATAAATAAATAATGATTCATAGATTGAGCCAGTTTTATCCCAAATAATCCCATAAATTACTCAATAATCAGTAAAAATGTGAAGTGTTAAGCAAAAGGGTGGTAAATTAAAAATAGAAACATTCATTTTTTATAATTAAATGAACTGTAACCAGCAATTTTTTTTAAATTTAAACCGTGACAGCTGAAGTGTAAAACAGTAAGGAGTGGCTATAAATAACAAGGGGCAGAGATAATAGGAGTGTAAAATGAACATGTACAGTCAAAAATATAATTAATTCAAAGCTAAAGATTGACTGAGATACAGTATTGATTTTCTTTTACAACAGTGAGCAGGACAGAGGTTGTTTTAAACAGAGACGCTTCTCCTTTACCCTTGACCTAATCTGGTCTCTCGTCTTTATCTCCTTCCATCTGCCTCCAATCACCTAACAGATAAACCTGTCCGTCTGATAAAATGAGAAGAAGAGAGACGTGGGGGAGAGGCTCTGTAGGAGGGGAGTGGAGGGCCAATGAGGTGGGCTTGGATTTTAAATGTATCTCATAGAAAACAAATCCCAATTTACATTACTGGGGTGGGAGACTCCTCAGGGAAAGCACAAGAGACTTTTTGATGGATGAATAAAACTACACCACGGAGGGAAAGAGTGTGGTAAAAAAAAATATATATATATATATATATATATCCTGGATGACCCGATTTAGCAAATTTGGCCCGTGGGAATATAGGGAGAGGAAGTGAGAGAGACTGAAATGTCACCGATTTAGGAGATGCATTTGGGGAAAGTGATATCGCTCCTCATCCTCTCCAGCCCCAGCTAAATAAGAGAATAAAATTTATCATTGTGGCAAAGAGTAAGGGGAGAGCGATTGAGAAACTTTTCACCCTTCAGCAGGTTACCGTGTTCTCATTCTATAAATCTTCTAAGACTAATACTTTTTAAAATGCCCTGAAAACACAGATCCTAGGAGGAGTGTTTAAATTTCATTGTGAAGACTTATTGGAATATCCAAAACAAGATTACAGTCACTCCCTGCTGTTTATTGTTGGATTTGGAGTAAGGTATTCCTGTGGACTTAAGATGGATCAGTTGTTGACTTCCTAGGTGGTCTCAGGTCAGGTAAGTCAACCTGATCGAGACCAGATAAAGGTGAATTATCTTTAATATGAGACCGGCAGAGACAGTTTGAGAGAGATAGAAATGAAATCTATACTAAGAGACCTCTAGAAGTTCTTCATGTAGAGGTACACTGCAAACCCTTTCTTTTGCTTATATTTCCACAGTTAAGGCCTGTTCACACCGGGACGAATTTCGCGCGCGTTATTCGTCGACGTTTAACGCCTCGTGACTAAACAATGGGCGCCAATGTGAGTGTTCACACCGACGCGAAAAACGCCACGCGTAAAAGCGTCATTTTTAAAAAAAACGCCTCGGGTTCGTTTTTTTGGTTTGACGCGCCGCGTCAAAACCTATCCGACCAACGAGATCGGCGGGTTTGCTCACGTGTCTGGTACTTCTGAAGTTACAGTAAAACACAACTTGAGGGCGCTCAAACACAAAACGATCTTGCCGAGCACACATACGGCGAAGAAGAGACAAGATACCTACTGTATGGGCAAGATGAATGTTGAGCTGCTGGTCTCGGAGCACAAAGAGCTATAAGATAATATTTATATTAGTATTTCTGTAATAATAGTATAGTATAGGGTGACCAACAGTCCTGTTTTCCCGGGACATATGTAAAACGGTCACTTTGTGCTTTATAGAAATCTGAGTTGAGATGAGAACTGCGCATAGTGTGCATAATGTCAGTTAGATTTTGACAAGTGAGGAGAGGAGATAACCGCTGTGCCGACTCTTTGTATTCTTTGTATTCTATGTTCACTCGGCTCATCGTCAGCGAAAAACGCTTGGGTGTGAACACAAAAAACGCGTTGAAAAACGCTGACGAATAACGCGCGCTGATATTCGTCCCGGTGTGTACGGGCCTTTAGTTCTCATCAATTATTGTAGGAAGTTGTGTATACTGTGGGTGGGGGGGTCCAAGAAGCAACACACTCTTTTGTTTTCAGCTTACAGATCACAGTCTAAACTGCTTTTTTATCGCCATGATATTATGGGAAAAACAACCACCAAATAAGACAAACAGTACAACAGCACTGCATTGTTCAGGGTATCCTTTATAGCTTCCGCTGTACGCTGTCCTGCGGTGACGTTGCTCCAATCAGGATTGGAATAGTTGCACTCGTGCTTCAGACACAATCACGCTATGGCATTCCCCATAGCGTTGACATCAGACGCAGTGTGGAGTTCCTTTGACAGGGAATCAGCATTGTTGGTCACCACCAGCATAAGGTACAGTATCTTTTGCGCACTATTACCAGCTTGGGATGCCGGTTTGCTTTTTTTTTTTTTTTTTGCAATGTTTGAAAGTGTATGCTTTCACTATTGTCTACAATATGTCATACTCATGACTGCAATTCATTCATTTCATATTTATTGATTCTATAAAGTTTAAAAATACATTGGTGTCAGTTGTTGGCTGGATTTTAACACATAAAAGTTCTCAAATGTGCATACTACTGATGTGTATTATTGTGTCTCCTGAATAAACCAGTTACTTTTTTACTTTGTCCAAAATGTCAGATTACTATGCTGGTCCACCAGCAATACTGTATAACAGTACTAACCAGCATAAACTAGCATTGATAAGTCCATTACGGTTTACAAAAAAGGAACAGGAGAAACCAGGGCAGAATGGAGTGTTAGTTTTCTTTTTCCTGGGATAGGACTAACAACACTTCTGGATAATAATGGCCCTCTTGACAGAGTTGGGAGAACCATCTGAACTGTAATAGAGCCTATGACAGTAGTGGGGATTCTGGCATGCCTGAGGTTATTTCACACTTCATGCCACAGAGAACAGTTAAAAGAAAAACATAATGAAACACTTACACAGAAGTATACACAGGAATGAGAGGTAATGAGATAATCCTATACAAACACTCCTTGGTGTGGATGGCACATCGTTTATGAACTAGGTTTGTCTCCTGTGGTTATGCTCATCTTAAAATTATAGATAATACAAGAGTTTTATTTCCCTGCCTATCATATTTTGACAGAGAAAATCTGACTGCCTGAGGTTACACATTTTATAAGGAAAGTTTTCCTTAAAAAACAAACACATTTGGCAATGCATGGGGGAATTTAACATTTCCTAAACTGCCATTTCTTTGTCCAATGTCTTAATTTGGCACAGAAGTGAGAAATTCCCTTGAGCCTGGAGCCAGCTCAAAGTGTGCTGAAATCTTTAATGTGCTACACTGCCAGATGTTGCAGATAAGGAAGAAGCGAGGATTGGTGCTGTCATTTTTGAATAAATTTCTCGCTCTTCGTGCCCTTCTGTGCCTGTGTCACGCAAACATTTACATACATATTTTACTGTTGTGCTTCCCATCACACATCAAGCACTAATTTAAAAATCAACTCTGAAAAAATATATAATCGCAACAAATTGGTTTGCAGTGGCAGGATGCTGGCTCAGGGAAATGAATGCCCGAGGCCATCTCCCCACACCAGATTCAGTGCTGTCAGTGTGCATGTGTATGTGCAGAAAGACAGATAGAGGCAAGTAAACTTTAAAGCTAGTGAAGCAAGAAGTAATCGCCAAAAGATGAAGAGTCTTTAGTTTCTCAGGGCTTCTAATTAACTCCACTGTGTTTGTGTAATAAGTGTATGAAGACACTGTTTTGGAGAGAGAATGTCACTCGTTGCTAGAATTTTTTGATTAGCTAAAAAAACAGAGAAATAAGAAATTTATCTGTCATGCATCACCCCCATATCTTCACACTGATATATCATTAATTGTTTGTGAAAGCTGGAATGTCTAAAAACTCATTATAAACATACCAGCAAATATAACCTCACATATTCTGCCTGGCTCTGTTTCCCTAAATCTAGAGCTAAAGTGTGGCGAATTTTATTTTGTGACAAAAAGAGTTCATTCTCTTGTGTTGAGGCATGCATAAAGTGCAGCATGACATTTTGAAACATAGTTCCGCATTTAGAAAAAATGTTTATCAAGAAATCAATGTAGAAACACTACGCAAAAAAAAAAAAAAAAAAAAAAAAAGTAGAAAATCATGGCAATCACATGAGTAGAAAAGTGAAAATGAAACACTGACTATTGCTCTTTGAAGTTTAAACAACTACTATTATTATTGTCTAGCCTCGTGCTGCTCTAAGAGCTTCCCTAATACATCAATTTATATTAAACAAAAATGTATATATTTGCTACTTTACAATGACACAAACAGTCATTGTAAACAGGGTGCCTTCTGGCCCATAGATATCTGCGTCTCATTATGACGCAAAAGGGTGCCATGTGCATTGGATGTATACGCATTGTCAGTATTGAGAATGAGGAGTTGACGTCATTTTACAGTGCCCATCCCCTTTCCGCCATGTTGGTAGGATTCCCATGACAAAACAGTATTGATCACGTGTGTTTTTAGCTCGGTAGTAGAGGAGTTTATCGCAATACCGCACTGTTTTACCATGCCTGGGAGTAACTGCTGCGTTAAAAAACGATAAAAACCCTGGTAACCGATACCGTCTCCTACCATCATGGCCGACCGGCTCAGACCCCGCCCAAATAGGCACGTGACTCCTCATTCTCAATACTGTATGGCGCCTTGGGATGAGAACGGGCTGAAATGTTTATTTTTATTATGTCCAGGGTTTTCTGATTGCCTTTTGTCAGACACTCCTTTGATTTCCATTAAATTTCCTCCTCCTGTGCAGAGGTAGACAGTTGTTATTCTAAAATTCCTGCCAAAATAAAGGAATCCCCCCCATTCGTGCCATCACAGGAAGGATTTCTCACTCTTTCATATGTCGAGCCAAGCTGCCACCTGTTCTACAAACTGTCTGTAGTCAGCCACCATATGCCACACAGCTAACCACGAGAAACCAACTCCAGCACTCGTGAATGTCCACCATTTATCTTGATCTGGCTTATTCACCATTTCTGTGTGCAAGTATTTAATACCTAGCACTGGACAAATTAAGAACATTTGAAATTCAATAATATCTGTAAAAAAATCAAATGTAAAATCAGCCACTCTCTAAAAATTGGGGCATCCTTATTAGAAAAGTACTCACTTTACTCTTTGAATTCTGGCACCCGGGACCAATACAAGTCAACACCAATATGAAGGGTATGTTTACATGACAACAATGTACTAAAAACGGAAAGGTTTTCCTTTGAGTTTCTGTCGTGTACAGATGACAACATTGTCAAAATAAGCCCCGTTCACACGCATGAGTGAAATTTATTTAAAAAAAAAAAAAAAAAAACGCTATTATGCATGCCAGGCCAGTAGTTTCGAGGTCACTTTGTTTAGAAAAACTATTTGCCTGTAGACTGAACACGTAATATGCATGCACACGATGTCACTGTTTTCACAAATTTGCATTTTTGTAGTTAACACAGAGACAATAACATTTAAAAAAAAAGTCCAAAAGAAAACACGTTATTAATTACTCACCCTCATTCCAAAATCTGGCTGGTTCAGAATCTCTGGTGAAAGGCTGGTTCAGAAACCTCTCAGATTTCATATAAAATATTGGTAACACTTTCAGTTCTCAGTATTAACTAGTTGCTTATTAGCATGCATATTACTATAACACTGGTCATTTATTAGTGACACAGTGAAAGGAAGTTTTACCTTTCACTGTGAAGATCTAAACATACACTATTTAGATATACAAGATATCTGAATGCGCAGACCGAAGCGCCCGTGCCTTCAGATCAGTTGGACATGGCTGTGGTTACACGAGGTAAAAACGATATAAATTCTGTTCATTTTCTCACACAAACCACTCATTTCGTGTCTTAGGCCATCAATGTTTACTTACATTTACAAGTCATTAAATCATGTTTAATTTTGACTTCTCTGAGCATGCTCTTTGAGGTGAACCGAGGGCGGACCCCCTAAACCTCCCTTATGTGACTGATAGACAACAACGGTTTGACCGAAAAAAATATTAACATTGAAAATACTGTGGAAACAAAGACACCTACATCGTGGATGCCTTTGAGGTACGCTAAAACATATCAAAAATTAATTTCAAAGTGAAATATCCCTTAAAAAAAAAAAAGAAAAAAAAAAAAGAAAAAAGATAACTTTTGCTGATAATTTACTCACCCCCATGTCATCCAAGATGTCCACGTCTTTTTTTCTTCAGTCGAAAAGAAATTAAGTTTTTTAATGAAAACATTCCAGGATTTTCTCCATTTAATGGACTTCATTGGGAACCAAATGGTTGAAGGTCCAAATGAGAGTTTCAGTGCAGCTTCAAAGGGCTTTAAAGGACACCAGACAATGAATAAGGGTCTTATTTAGGACTCTTCCAGTCATGACTCGGAAAAAAAGATTTGTTCATTTTGATGAACGAGTTTGAACAGGAGAGTCACAAACGCTCATCACAGAACAGAGCAAGGGAAGCATTTGTGCTTTTACAACTTAAACTTTTTTATTTATTTTTTAAACGACTGATTGTTTCCCTAGATAAGACCCGTGTTCATCGTCTAGTGTCGTTTTATACCCTTTAAAGCTGCACTTAAACTCTCATTTGGACCTTGAACCATTTGGTTCCCATTGAAGTCCATTATTATG
Source organism: Pimephales promelas (assembly GCF_016745375.1). The sequence continues at coordinate 2,778,179 of NW_024121155.1, forward strand.
GAAAAAATCCTGGAATCTTTTCATCAAAAACCTTAATTTCTTTTCGACTAAAGAAAGAAAGACATCTTGGATGACATGGGGGTGAGTAATTTATTAGCAAACGTTTTTTTTTTTTTTTTTTTTTTTTTAAGTGAATTACTCCTTTAATACCACTGTCAAGCTGCTTTATAAAGCGCTATATGCTGACATGGCTCAAACTGCGCATGCTATTTGGGGAGTGAGAATGGGTTGCTATTTGCTAAATGTTAAAGTCCCTGTAAAGGCAATTCTATAAGAAAGTTCTAAACACATTATAAAGGTTACATGTGTATTGCTAAAACATATTACAAAGACTGTGAACTGTGAAGTACTGAAATGTGCAGTTAGACCGTTAAACAGTGTTTCACCATTGCAATTTTACGGATTGTTTGGGCGGGGCTAAAACAGGGCTCGATGACGCACTGGAGCCCATGAGCTCCTGGACACACACCTATTTGATGACGCACAGAGTCTGATCTCTCCCCTAACGCACATTCAGTTTCCATTCTGGTATGTAATGCCCACTTTTAACCAATCAAATCAAAGGGATTTGAAACGGCGATTCACACTGACTTTAAACATATTTTGTCCTTAAAAAAATCCTTATGGTCATTATAAAAAAATCTCGCTTCTTTTAACTTTAAAGCAGACCAGGTCACACTTACTGTATGCGAATACAGAGAAACAAAAATCTCGTAACCCCAGACGAAATACAATTTAAAGAACTTGAACCCTAAAAGCATGTTGTTTCTTAACCTTAATGGGCTAGATATCTTTAGATTTGTTTTTTAAACTTGAGGAAAATGAATTTTTGTTCAATAATTTGTAATAACTTCACAGTGGCATTGTGAAGCAGCTTGTAGCTCACAGGTAGAGCTCCAAAAATTGGAACACAGCTGTTTTCAGGTCCAGGCTCATCACCAAAAGCAGGGAGCCACACCGATGTCCCAGTTTGGTGAATAACACTTCGAGATGAACTTTAATGTGCTACTCTGTTTGTCATCTCTTACAGATTTGGACAAAGAACAAACTGGGCCGCCTGGCATCCCCTGACCGCCCACACTGCTGTGAAACAGTCCAGACGTTTCAATAGAGCTTAACAGCTCTGTTCCCTCATGCTTGTCTTTATTCACCAGCCACAGGCATGAACAGTGGTTTTGCAAGAAACATAGACTTTGTAACCTCTGCAGTTGTCTATACACACTCTAAATACTTGTGTTAACAACTTGAATATGTAAACTGTTTTCTGTTTAAGAGAGTTTGGAATATTTTTGTTTTGTTTTTTTCTGCTAAAGATATTATAACGGATGGTGTTTTTCTGCTGACAGCGAATGGTTGTCCTACTTTAAAAGAAGTGAAAGGCCACCAGAATAAAAGGGTGAAACAATCTCTCCATCTGTCCATCAATTCCTGTCCAACAGGCCCCTGTGCCAGTGTGACTGCACACCACTGAGGACAACTGCTGCAGCTAATGGACATCTGCTTTTCTCACCGCTGGGTGAAGTGGGACTCGCCAGCATCAGCAATTTTACACAGTTCTGTTGCCTCATGTAAGACTTTTTTTTTAAGGTGACTCAGCTACTGTTGTTCTTTAGAGCGAGAGAGGCAGGAAAGAAAGGAAATGTTCAATGGGTCCATAAGTTCACATGGTGGCTTTTCATTTCAGAGCCTATTAATTAAAACACATATTTCATTCTAGTTATTGGTATCTTGCAGATTTATATTGAAATAACTTGTTAATAAATATAATTTATTAGAAATATCATTGATTCATCCTATTCTTGATATGGAATGGAATGTTTACAAAGTTATAGATAATTATCTGTAGAAATGATTGTTGGATGTTCATATTATATGAATGGACACACTGACTGACCAACCGTTTGATCGGTTATAAGCTTACTATCCATTGGCACAATGGACAGTTTACCATCACGTTTCGTGTTTATGATTCTTCTCAAGGAGCTCTACCGGTTTCACTCATGTTATGACTGGGTCACATTTGTGTCAGAGACTCCTTGTCCATTGAAGAGAATTCATGCCATGCAAAAATTAATAAAATGACATTGGAACAATGATCCAGTTTTTGGCAGTGTTTGTTGAAGTGCAGTTATGAAATGAATTATATGTGTGTGTTTCATTCCACACTCGTTTAAGGAAACCTATTCCATGCATGCTATGTGGTCACAGTTAAATGCATAAATGATTTTCTCTAGATTTTAAGCAGGATTTTTATTTTGCCACCCCAAAGAAATTGCTGGGTCTCATCTGGACACCCCTGGAAAAAAATATTCTGGCTATATGCACCTGAATACATGCCCCAGATCTTCTTTCAGGCATATAGATATGCTGCTATATTCAGTTCATCAAATGAATTATATGGATAAAATAAAAGACAAAAATGACAAGGGCATTGAAATGTGGACATACAGTAGGATAAAGGGAAAACATCAAAGTTAGTGACGTGCAATAGAGACAAGCAATTTTAAGGCTTCATGAAGTGGCGAGGATGATACATTGTGTTCTTCATAAGATGATTGTGGTGTTAAATGAGACACTGCAGTCTTCTTGTAAGTACATAATCCGAGGATCTTTGACTGCCATGCAAATGTACCAGATGTCAGTGTGCTTGACACAAAGCCAAATGTACAAATTCTTCTCTTGCTCTCTAATTATTTCGCATATCCTCTCCTGGTACACCTCTATCTGTGTTTTTACACAACAATGACTAGGAAACATTATCCTAAATAGCATTTTTTTTTTTTCAATAGCAGGTTTTGTGTGACTGTAACTCAAAAAGCTTTTGAATATTAACTTTTTTTTTACAGAGAAGTGAACGAAACATTCAACTTTTCCCTTCTCGCTCTCTTGAAAAGTTTGTCAAAAACTTTACTCTCCTAATCTCTTCATCTCTCTTCATTCTTTTCTCCTCTGGGAATGTGTACCGAAATTGTCATCAGAAACCATTCATTCTCAACGTATGCCTCACAAGGGAGAGTTCAGTGAACATCTGGTTGCCCCAGGAGACGTCATGACGTCAACAGAGCACCAGTACAGTCCTCCCTGTCCTTACCTCCCTCACACACACACAAACACGCACACTCATTTGCTGTTTCTCATTCGTGATGAATACTTAATTTGTAATTGGACCATTTAATCGAAGTCGGCCTGATTTTCCAGAGAGTATTGTGATTCCTTTAAATTGCTTTTAAGTGTGGTTGATGAGCTGTGTATACACTCTTTAAATGTAATGCGCTTTTCTCTATTATCAACATTCTGCATTTCAGTAATTCTAAATGCTGAAACGATAGGATTCGTAAATACTTTCTGTTACTTAATGTACGGTTTTAAACTTGTTATTGCTTATTAAAATACTAATGCTAGCTCACTCATATAAATTCGTATGATTTTTCTAATTAAGTGATGGGTAGGTTTAGGGGTGGGGTCAGGACTAGGTCATTTGTACAAATTCTTACGAATTTGGTAACTCTTTAAATATGTACGAATTAACAAAAAATCGTACAAATTTTTTCGAGTAAGGTCATAAGAATTTGTACAAATTAGCCACCTCGAAAAATGTGTATATATCAATTTAAACAAGTCGGAGAACACAGGTCACATGTCACATGTCACGCAGCCACACCAGACCAAGTCCACAAGGTAAACAATCTAATAACATTTCATTGTTGATTCTTATTAAGTAATGCAAAATGGTGTTGTATGATTAAAATGGCATGCACATTTGATAAACTTTTGTAACAATAAAGATTTACTATGATGCTAAACTTGATATCCACATATGTGAACAATGGGCAGAAAAAAGCCTATTAGTTATTCATTTTGATGTTTTTGAATGCAAAAACCAAGCGAACGTCATAAGTTGACCTCAAACAAAAATACAATAAAATTTAAAAAGCCAGTTCATGACCCCTTTAACAGATATCACTTTGACAATGTCAAAGTAAAATTACTAATTTCACCATAAAATGAATGTGATTAAAAACGTTTTATGTGAGAAACTGTCTGTTTTAAAAGTGTGATGTTTAGATAATTTAATTTAATACTTCTGTCAAATTAATTTACCACTTGTCCTTGTATTGCCATCATTCTTAATTGCATTTTGCAGGGTGCAGTTGTAATTTTCATATAATTTTGATTTATCTTAGATTCACTTAAGCAAATGAGCTGAAGAGCTATTTTGCACAGGGGACGTGGCTCTGTGATGAAGTGCCCAGCGATAAGAATTTTATTTATAATGAAGTTGTGATTGCCTAAATGAGATAATGTAAAGTTACATTTCCTATATGGTTGCATAGTTATGCCTATTAAACGGATCATTTTACTTAACAGAATTTTTTTTTTTTCATAGCTTAATGTTTTGTTTGCCTATAATATACAATGCTGATATAGAATTCATAAGCATAAGACTATTCTGTGCTTGTCTATGGAGCTGCCCTCGGGCCACCAATGACCTTTTTTTTTTTTTTACAGAAGCATGGACTTGTGCCCACGATTTTGTAATCTTACACCTCCCCTTAACTGCACATAGTGTTCCCTTATTTGTACAATCCAAGGCTGTGAATTTAAAAGCTTGCTATCAGTACTCACATAAGAATGAACTGTACCCTCAAATGATCACATTTCATCTTAGTGGTCCAAGGGAGGCTCCATATTTCTCTGACATCCCCAGATGCTTTTAAAAAACAGTGAGACCTGGCACATTTTCTGTAGAAAGTGGAGGCACTGTTGAGCTTTCTTCTTCGTGTGGTCCAGGTAAGGTCATTCAAGTTCAGTAAACAGAAAAGCTGCAGTCTGCTGACAGTTTCAACTGCTGCTCGATCAATGATCCATGCTGATTAGATTATGGATGACCCTCTGTCTTCTGAAGAACAGGTTTATTGTCATCTAACACAATTTTTACAGTCTAATCATTACTGCTGATTAGAGCAGTTTCGGAGTGCTCATTAGGAGCCTGATTTAGCCTGATATTGGGTTGATGTGTTTTTCATCCACTGCCCCACAAAGCATCAATTGACTGTCCAATATTTGGTTTGTTGCAGTTATTTATGGTAACACTTTCCAGTAAGGTTCATTAGTTAACTACCTTTGTTAACGTGAACTAAGAATGAACACTACATGCTGCATTTATATCTTAGTTCATATTAATTTCAACATTTACTAATACATTTTTAAAGTCAGAGGTTGTATTTGTTAACATTGATTAATGTTAACTAACATGAACAAACAATAAACAGCTGGATTTTTATTAATTAACAATAACAGAGATTAACAAATACACTAACAATTGTGTTGCTGCTTAGTTCATATTAGTTAATACATTAACTAATGTTAACTAATGATCCTTATTGTAAATTGTTACCGTTAATATTTTGGTAAATGGGAATTTCAGATCGTTTTTTTTTATTTTATTTCTAAGGATATCGAGAGCTGTAGAAGGCCAACCAATTTGCTTGTTCACTCCCTCTCCTGCTTCTTCAGCTCCTGTACTTTTCTTGTATGTATTAAATGTTTACCTTTCAATATGAACTAAGTTCTGAAGGCGTGTAGTATAAATCATACTTGGATGTACATCTTCCCTGTTGTCATTGTTCTTTGACATCATGCATTCTTGGACCTATGGGATACAACAACAAATCAACAAATCAGTTCCTCAGCTTCTGTGGTCTTACCTGTACGTGATAACAAAGTGTCCACTGGCAACACACTTCAGAATTCCAGCAAATGCAATATGTCATTTGGGTACAGTTAAACTACGTTTGACCAATGTTTGTGCAGCATTGAGAATTCATCAACTGAGAATGTCTTTTAAACTCAAATATTGAGATCGCAAACATGATACAGGATTGTAATTTTGGTCACACTTTAGATTAGTCAAATTCTCACAAGTATCTACCTATTACCTGCTACTATTGCGTCAAAAAACTCCTAAATGCTGCTTATTAATAGTTAGTAAGGTAGTTAGGTTAATCAGGTATGGATTAAGGGATCTAGGATATGTTCATGCAGAATAATACATTAACATGTGCTTTATATGTACTAATAAACAGTAATATGCATGCTAATAAGCAACTAGTTAATAGCGAGAATTGCACCCCAAACTAAAGTTAACAAAACTAACTAAACTAAACTAACAAAAACTAAAGCAAAAAAAAAAAAAAAAAAAAAACTAAAATCCCATAAAGCATTGTAAATTAATTGACTGATGAATTTAAAGTAGTGATCTGAAGATGCTGATATATACAAACATTTATATTTACTTAAAATTTATTAAAATTGGTTGTTTTTTTTTTTGTGACTGACATAGTTTTTTTAGTTTTTTTTTTTTTTTCAAATAAATTCAAATTCACATTCATGAACTGAAAGTAAGACAATTGTTCAGTTCTGAATATTTTATTCCACTCTGTTAGAGAATGATGCATACAGTATTTCTACAATTTTCTATCAAGTTATTCAGACAATTGTACACATTAATTTACTATCACAATTACTGTAATACAGAATTAACAAATCTTGTTTGTTTTATAAACAATAAAGCACACATATGAGCCACAAAATGTTACTTCTTTTATCTCCGTTTCTTTCCAACTCGCTCATGCATCTTTCTCTCTTTCTTTCTTTATGACTCCCAGTTGTATTTCTGTGGGCATAATAATGGCTTTTCAGACTTCCCTCTCAGGATTGCTGGTGGCTTGTTGCAGTACAGTTCTTCTTCTTTTTTCACCACCACTCTAGAGTTAAAGCCCCACTAGGGCCTTCCAAGCACATCTCCTCTGGCCAGGAATCGCGTGCCTGCTTAACCTGGATAAAGCGGCCGGAGAAGCATTCATACTTCAACAAATGTATAATAGTGCCTCCAATGATGGCCCTAGTTGACATTTCACTCCGCGCCCCCACCCCTCTTTCTTTTCAGATGGCCGGTTAGGCATTCACAGCCTTGTAATGAATGCAAGCTCGCTATACCGACCAAGTGAAATGGACGGATAGTGCTGAAAACAACTTGGGTAGAGGCAAACAAAACAACAAAGAAAAGAAACAATGCCCAGTTGAAATTTAGAGAGGCCGTGCCATCTGCATTCTAGCATGAAATACAAGTCTTGTGTTTGTTTTGATTTATTTTGTTCTCTCAAGGCAAGCATTGGCCGCATTTAGAAACATTGCTCTTTTGCCTTCGAGGCATGTAGGCTTGTAATGAGAGGGGTGATTTTTTCCTAGTCTTATATAATGAGAACCTGGAGGCATTATCATACAACTTTCTCTGTGTGTGTGTACAGGTGTGTGTACATGCACATGTCAGCGTTCTACCTGTATCTTATATTTCCCATCATGCTTTGCTGCTGCCCACAGCGCTGCAGGGCTCAGTTGAGATTTAGAATGCTGGAATTGGATTTTCCAGGCTTCAAAGGTAATGAAAAGCAACACTCCCTCTACTCTTACTCTGTGATTTCCCAAAGTACACTCCACTATTTTTTTTTCCTTTCTCATATAGCATTGGACCATTTATATCTGCTCATTTAACTTGGGAATGCATGCACATAGGTCTCAGGAGACTTTTTATTTTTAGTATGACTGAGCTCTTCATATATTCCCCATATATAACCCTTTCCCCATACAGCATTAGCATGTAGCTAATATCACACGCATGCACCTCTGTCATATATACTCTTAATATATGTATGTCATATATACACTGTCATATATATTTTTAAGCCTGATATGGGGAATTGATAGATGACAAAATGAATGGTCCCTCATTGACTCTCTTGCGATTGGGTTAACCCTTGTTAAGAGAGTTATAATACCTCAAAGGCATTGTTTTCTGCATTGCCTCCTGCTGTTTGAGTTAGTTTGATGAAATGACTGAAACAAACTTATGAATAGCAAGTAGTTTCATTTCACTTCCATCCATTTTTCATTTATTGTGAAAGACAAGACTGTGTGTTTGCTCTAGGGAGTTCAATGGTATTTAATACATAAAAGTGTAGGAAAGATATGCAAGTCAATTTCTGTTGTATTTTTATTTATTTATTTTTTTGTTGTTGTTGTTTAGTTATTGAACATAGCATATACTGTAACTAAGAATGAGTCTGTTAGTAATGAAAAACATTACTGGATGGTTAGTTTTGATTTACTAAATTAAATAATACTAGTAAAAATAAATAAATAAATAAACATTGTTCAAAGGTTTGTAAAAAAAAGTGTTTAAATGTTTTTGAAATAAGCATATGGTCACCAAGGCTAGATTTATTTTGGTCAAAATACAGTAAAAACAGTAATACTGGGAAATACAATATTACTCGTTCATTACTGTAGGGCTCAAGGAACATAACTTATTAATATCCAGTTGCTTATTTTTTTGTGGAAGCAGTGATGCATTTTCTTTTTTTAACATTTTATTTGTTTTATTGTTCTTTAATAAAATTGTTATTATTTGAACAACATCTTGATAAATTTAATGTCTTAGCTCAATAAAAATAAACATTTCTTCCAAGAAATTTTTTTTATATATTCACAAAAGTATTGTATATATATATATATATATATATTTTTTTTTTTTTAAAGGTGTGATTTTGGCAAAGCATGATTATCCTGCATGAAAGACCATTCCTGGAGGCAAATGAGTTACTGTTATGGTTCTTGAAATAACGGTACATTTACTGTGGAGGGAAGAAAGTAATACTCAACTTGGATGTTTCCTTATCAAAGTGACAAGAAGGTACCCATGTGTAAATCACTTTTAAAGGCATCTAAGAAATGGGCTTCGGATGGGACACCAGCACTAGCATGAGACTTATAGCAAATGAAGAAAACGAAGGTGTTTATTGGAGACTGTCAGGAAAGATATCTTTTTGGAGCGGATGGGAAATAGGATTGAGTGGCCAGCAGGTTCCACGATGGGCAGTAAAAAGCTGCAGTCTATTCTGATCAGTACAGGAGATGGATCAGGTATAGCACTTCTCGAATGAACTGCTGATGGTGCAGTGGTCTTAAAGTCTTCAATAGTAAGACATGATTAAGAAGAATTGAGCAGTAGTGATGGAGTCAAGATAACACAGTCTCATCCCAAGAAGTCATAACTGACGTCTTGGGACGTCTTTTGACCATATGTCAACGTCCGGCTTTTTAGGGTACCCTTAAACATCGGTTACATGACGATCCCGGGCCGTCATACAACTGACGCTTTACCTTTAACGTCGGTTAGGTGACGGGGTAGGTTTAGGGGTAGGGTTAGGATCCGATAACGTCATCTAACCGACGTTTAAGGGTACCCTAAAAAGGCGGATGTTGACGTATGGTCAAAAGATGTCCCAAGACGTCAGTTATATGACGTCTTGGGAAAAGACTGCGCTGGTCAATAGCTCTCAAGAGACTAGGGTCATCAAGAGATTTTTATGGTGAGGTAGTATGTAGCAGTGAGATGAGTTTCTGAAGGACAATAGGCTAGTGGGAAAGAGGGTAAGAATGAGATGTAATAAGACAGGGTGGCAAGTAGAGGAGGGGTCAAGTCCTTGTAAACACAAGGTCAAGTTGTTTGGCAATGTGTCTCAAATATGCAGTAAAAATGTGAGTCAGTTGTCAAGGTAAAAAAAAAAAAAGCATTTCTATCAAGGGCCAATATTTGCCACCTGGAAATTATTGTCAGGGACCCTTTTATATCTTTGTAAATGTAGCTGTGCTGTTAATGTCATTTTTCTTAAATCAATCAGAATCCAATGAGCTGTTAACAATACATTTGGATCAACATCAACAAAATCCATCTTTACACTGCAAAGGTAGAACAGAAGCTGCATCTGTCATGGTATTTATGTTTATACACTCAGACTGTTTATGCTGCTTAAATGTGTAATAAATGTATTTACAAAACAATTTCATATTGTCATGAGATTAAATTAATTTCAAATACCCTGATATAAATTGTAAATAAATCAACAGGAACTCATTACATGGTAAGGATGCAGTAGACTGACAAAAATAATTTTATTATTAGTCTATTATTGCACGTCACATTGCAATTTTAATCGCAACAGACACAATCAGTATTCAGTTGTGCAGGGGCTTTTTCTTTTATTTATTTATTTATTTTTATTTATTTTTTTTGCTTACATTATCTTGAATCTGGGTATTTTTATTCATTTTGGTGGCATTTTTTTCATAAGCCCTATAATTTCCAACCATGTTTGAGAAGTAGAAGTGTGATTGTAGTTAAAGGAGCTGAAATGTATTTTCTCACTGCTCTACAGTAATTTGAACGTGATTGCAGTAACAGTTTTGCCCACAATCTTAAATATGGCTTAAATATGGCTATTTAATCTTAAATAAATTTTTATATGAAAAAAATGGAACCTTTACAACCTGCCTCCATTAAACATGACAATGCCAAGAGAACAATAACAGACTGTGCCATGAAGATTAACACAATACATTGTATAACAGTAACTCTGGTCAGCCCGTTCTCATCCCAAGACGTCATCTAACTGACGCTTTTGACCATACGTCAACATCCGACGTTTTAGGGCAACCTTTAATGTCAGTTAGATGACACTATCTAACCCTAACCCTACCCCAGACCTAAACCTACCCGCATCATCTAACTGATGCTAAAGATAAAGCGTCAGTTGGATGACGCCCGATCGTCATCTAACTGACATTAAAGGGTGCCCTAAAACGTCGGATGTTGACATATGGTCAAAAGTGTCAGTTAGATGACGTCTTGGGATGAGAATGTGTTGCTCTGGTAGCCCAAAAATATTAAAACATTAATTTTCAATTGAACTATACCTTTAACAAAATCTGGAAAAACCCTACTGGACTATTGCAATTCTCTTTGAAGTCTGTACAGGGAATACAGACTGAAATATGAAAGCACATTTAGACTTCAACAAAATTAAAAAAGTACCCGCATCACACTTATGTTAGTCTTGCTTGCTCTCAACACCCTCTTACCTCAAATCTCTCCTTGCCATGATCAACAGAAAATGTACTTTAACTCCTTTATCACAACTCTCCATTTAATTTTCTGTTTTCAGTGGCCTTTTCTGCATGTGGTATTAGCGCACCATTAATTACAGCAGGCAAACAGCCTAAAATTTTGTGAACCAGTTTAAAATCAGCCTAATTTACAAAGAAAGGCGGTGTAAACACACCTTTATTTATTTATTTAGTTTTAATTTAACTGAATAGATCATTTAAATCCTCACGGTGCAACACTCTTACAGATAGTGGTTGGTTAAGCTGGACTGCAGGCAAATATATGCTGATTTCGGTGCTGAAATACTATTCACCAAAAAGGAGCAACTTTTTTAGTGAATTTGAACTTGTAACTTTCATCCAGAGAAAGATGAAAACAAAATTAAGTTTCCTTTATTTCCAAACCCGAGCAACACACACACACCAGACACACACAACACATTGATTTCCTATCAGTAGCGTTGAGATAGCTCTAATCCTCTGTGCTTTCAGTATTTGTCTCCAATCAGATAGTACCTTCCCCTGAATACCAAGAGGTAGCTGATTTTGTCTCTGTGTGTGTCCAGACAATTATCAGCCATCACTTGCCCATATCAGCTTCAGACAGGGTTCTTTCCCAGTGCTACTAATTACTGGCCACTATAAGACAATAGCCCATATGAGCGCTGTCATCCTAAAGATCACTTTGCATCCCACCACCATGACTCAAGTTGGAGGCAATGTCTTCCTCACTTAACGAATACTAAGGGAGCCATTTGCACAGCATACATGATTGGTTTATTATAATATGCTGAGACAAGTCTGAATGGCACTAATGGGAGCCTGTAAAAAAGTGGTGTCAATCTGGCTCACGACGGTTCACTGAGCATCATATTACTGAGTAAATGAGAGAACGGGAGAGCGAGAGGACTTTTTCAACCCCGTAAGTAGGTCTTTTCTCTCAGCTTTGCAAAATAGGAAGAGAGAGGCCATTTTAAACGAGTTACACTGCAGTGCTTCAAAAACAGCCTAACCTTGGGTGACTAATGGGAAACTGTGGTCACCATTTTAGTTGCCTTCTAAAACTGTAAACATTTATATATATATATATATATATATATATATATATATATATATATATATATATATATTATTCATGTTATGCTATCTGTAGTGGACACCAGGACTCAACTGTTTAAAAAAATAAAAATTACATGAAATTCTATATTGGCCAAAATAATGGCAATTTTTAATGGCAATTTTTTTGAAAATCTATTATTATTATTATTATTATTATTATTTTAAATTACATTGATATCTGAATTTATGTCAAAACCTAGACTTTCAAACATCAAAATGTAATTTATTAATATCTATTCATGTTACAAAATTACATTCAAAATTACATATAAATAATATAATTACATATATTTACATTCAAAATTACATATAAACACCGTTTCCTATTGTTTTTTGCTTGCAAACGCTTCCAACACGCTTGGATGTCACGTGAAAAATAGGCGTCGGTTCTATTTCTAGCATGCACATGTTTTGCGTATCTGTTAACATGGGAGCTGAAATTAAAATGGACACGCCACGCTGCTGAGACGCTTACGCCACGCAGCCAGTGTGTGTCTCTGGCCTAAATCATTAGCTCACGTGAATAGCCTTTATATACAGTACATACAATCAGACATTTCGGTACATTTCAGTACATTTCGACCATCAAAACACTTTATTTTGATGGTCCCTTTTGAACATTCTGTTGACTATAAATAACTTTTCATTTACACATCAACAAACTCTCATTAGAGTAGTAGACTGTCTACTAACTCTTTATTGTGATGGTTCCCCAACAGACATTCTACTATTGCTAACTTTGCAACTGCACATAAACTTATTCTAACCCTACCCATTCTACTAATACTCTACAAACACTTTAATGAGAGTTAGTAGACATGTAGGTGCAACATTACTTATAGTCAACAGATTGTGTTAAAGGGACCATCAAAATAAAGTGAAACCGAAATTTCTTATGTAATCAAGTTTTCATAAATTTATTAGCATTTTCTTGTATACGTGAACACACTGATATACAGTAAAACACTATTCACAGTGTTGATCGTCCAGCAGTAGCATTAGATAGAGGGATTTCGTGAGAAAGTAACCACTGGTGCAGTGCCCTTAGGCAGAATGGAGTAGATTAAACCTCACGGTAAGGGAAAAAAGCACAAACTGTCAGATATAACACACTGGATTCAGAGCTCTATTCCCTGATAAAACAAGTGTGACACTAGTGTTGTTAAAAGCAAAATAAATCCTTGGTCACTAAGGGTCATAGAGGAAACAATTTGTCCACAGACAGCCTAGTTCTCCCTGTTCTTGGGAGAAATTGAGAGAGAGTGTTATTCTTTAGACAGTTACAAATGGTGAGTAGAGTTTTGAATCTTAAAACATCAAGTAGGAACTGAATAAAGCAAATGGAAAGACATTGACAATGTTATCAGAGAGGTAATGGGAATGTGAGAAATAGAAAAGAGCACCATCCTAAAGACAACATCCCAGCAAAGTGAGTTTAGAAGCATCTCCTGAACCTCTTAAATTAAAAGAACATCCCTCCAAAGTATGACTGATAGCACATGTAATTTAATAAAAGTGTCAGGCTGAACAAATCTATGGCAGGGAAGAGAATTAATAATTTAAGCCTGTGAATCTTCACCGAGAGTGAGGGATGAGGTAAGAGAGGAGCGAGGGAGAGAGAGAGAGAGAGAGAGAGAGAGAGAGAGAGAGAGAGAGAGAGAGAGAGAGAGAGAGAGAGAGGGGGGGGGGGGTGAGTGAGGAAAGACAATGTAAGGGTGACGGAGGCCTGACATGGAAAACAAAACTGCACTTCTTTCACAATGGATAACTTGCTTTACTTTGTTTGCTTGAATGAAGTTTGGGTTACTTGTCAATGACAGGTGGATATATGTGTCCATCTAAAATCAGACATTGGGCGTTGATAGCCTGTTGCTGAGTGATTGATATGTGAACAAGTATGACATCTTCCAGGAATCTGAGGTAAAAAATAAATAAATAAAATAAAAATATTGGGGTAGGGTGTTGCAGAGAAAATCCTTGATAAGAGTAAGTTACTTCCAAATAAATTTGTTAGTCATACTTTTCAGCTGCCATTTGCGGTGAGAATTTGATGTCGGCTAGACAGGAGAAAGCACTGTGAGGAACAAAGGGATTTTTATTTTCCCTGCAAGCCTGCACACCTTTGTTATGTTCACTGTGGCTGAACACATCCAAAGTGTATGTATGTATGTATGTATGTGTACAAGATAGTGAAAACAGTGTCTTGTATATTCAATTATCATATGCAATAAATACCTTAAGGCAGGATAATGTTTCTGTAATTATGGAGGAATTTAACAAATTACAAAAAGTCAACAAGTCTTAAGGTGAATAGTAGCAGAATTGTGTGTTGGTCAGCATTGTGATTTTCCATGACTAACTTAAACCCATTGTGAAATCTTTGACTGTAAATCTTTCACCGTCATACAAATTCCCCATTTGTGTGGATTCTAATTGAAATGGCTGAAGGTCACCTGCAAAAGTTCAAATTACGTTGACATTAGAGAATTAATAATAATGCATTTTATTTAATGAAAAAAAAAAAAACATTTAAAAATTGTTCATGCTGGACATTATAAAGTTGTGATGCTTAAATTCACTTGCAGAAAATGAAATGTGTTTTACATTTATTTACACAAATTAGTTTACAATTTTAATATAGGTCATTTATTTCTTATTTATTGGATCCATATCATGGAAGTAATATAACATTTTTAATTCGAAACATCCCTTCTAAGCAAATTTTCTGCATGCATTTAATCATAGGAACTGTAGGAAGGGGCACATTAAAGTAAGAGTTCTAAAAATATAAACTTACATCCTATATTGCTTACAGGTTTAGTTTATCCAAAAATGAAATTGCTATTTACCCTCATGTCGTTCCAAATCCGTAGTAAATACATTGTTAAAATAGTCCATGTGACTACAGTGATTCAACCTTAATGTTATGAAGTGACAAGAATCAATTATACATGCAAAAAATAAATAAATAAATAAATAAATAACCATTTTATTTAACAATTTATTCTCTTCCGTGTCATTCGTAGAGGAGTGCACCGCTTACAGGTTATATGGCAAAAAGTATGTCACCGCTTCATGAATATCATGGGCTCTCGAATTAACGGCATGAGGGTGAGTAATTAATGACATAATATTTATTTTTGGGTGAACTAACCCTTTAACTTCCCTTTAGAGGATCCCTTTACAATGCCAAATCACACTCAGTCCACACACACACACACACACACATGTGGGAATGTAAGCTGTCCAAACCAAGCTAGGTGGTCACGGTCTAAAACAAGCATAAATCCTCCAAATCTCATCCTTCACCATTTGCAAGCACAATAGCAGATCAAGGGTGAAGGACAGACATCTGCATGACTACACTTAGAGTTTAAGGGGTATTATGTTGTACAGTTCAGCAGAACCATACATCCTTGTAGCAAGTTAATTCCTTTTGTATAACTGACCTTTTCTGTCAGCATTTTCTTTTCATTTTGTGATTCAAAACGTTGACTGAGCTTTCTGTTGTGCTTTACCTTTACTTCTTCATTTGTGATGAACAAGAGACAGACGAAGAAGGAGAGAAAGAAAAGCTCCTATGCTTCAGGGAGCAGGAAAATTGCTTGCTAAAATAAACTCGACCTTGCACCTCCTCCAGTTAGAGAACAGAGTTTAATGAAGTAATGCATCAATGGGAGAGGATAGTGAACATACACACAACCTCGCAGTGCTGGATGAAGCCCTAACATGGTGCTTCCAACTAACATTACCATACTAGTTTTATCTATGTAAAATGTGGTCACTTCAGTGTTGGAAGACTTGGCTTGAACAACAACAAGAGTAGCAAGAAGCAACATTGTGACTCTCTCTCCCTCTCCCTCTCTCTCAGGCCCATTTTAAACTTCATAACTCCCACATCTGGTTAACATCCAGCTTTGATTCATCCACCTTTCATTAACACTGGCCCACCAAAATGCATTTTCATTAGTCAGATATATAATTGCATTGGTCGTACTTTTACAAAATGTCATGCTATTCAGTGGATTAAAGTCTAAGTGCTACAGATGTTGTTGTTATATTATGTCTTAAATGCATATTTTCTAGTATATTTATGGTTCAATAACTCTGAAACATGTTCGAAAACATTTAGATACAGATATGTTTTTGTTACTTTTAATTATGCCATTTGCTCTCAATGACAAACGCAGAACAATTAGTTAATCCGTTCATGACATCAAGGCTAGATTATTGTAAAGCTATTATGGGTGGTTGCCCTGCATGCTTAGTAAACAAACTACAGCCGGCCCAAAAGGTAGAAGCATGAGTTCTGAGTATGACCATCTGAGTATGGCCCCGTTCTGTAATAGTAAAATGAACAAATACAAAACGAAAGTATAAGTCAAAGCCAGCAGCCTGCTGTAACGTTACACACAACAGAAACAAAACTTCATAAAATCAGGCCTGTTTCTCTCTCGATCTGCCGTCGTCGACCCCCGTTTTATGCTTTCACTTCTCCGTGAGAGACGTGGGACCGGCGCGCGCCTCACAGGTGTCTTTCATTATCACCAAATAGTCTCTGTTTAGTCTGTTATCACTCACGCCACCAGCCTCGCGCGGCGCTCCGTCCTCTTATGTGCCTCGCCCTCGATCGTCCTGCTTCGCCACAGCCAACTAGACATTTTGTGTGAAATGAATTTCAAACTCTGGTGATAGCTATTGTTAACCTTGTAGACAGAAGAGTGAATTCTCTGTTTGTGCGGTTCCGGATTAGAGGGTGTGGCTTGCGGAGCTGTACAAAGCGGAGCATTCTGGGACCTGTAGTCTATTCATACAGTACATATGCGGCCCTTGGTTATTTTCTGTCTTTTCTCGGTCAAGAGGGCACCAAATTAAAAAATTATTTTACATTTCGACTACATATATGATCCACTTTCAATAAAGCTTTATGTTGCGATGGGTGAAATGCTCCTTTAACCTTTCCAGATTAAAAAGATTCTCTCTTCAACCTTGCATACACTTAGAACCTTATTCCTATTATTCAAAGCAGTTACATGATTATTAGGCAGTATAAATTTGGTCAGCCGAAACCAGAAACAATTCTTATAACACCTGATGTACTCCATCATGTGTACATCAGGTGCTACATCATAAAAATAATAGCATTTTCTACGCTAATTTAATCTTTCTGTTTATTCCGAGGTATATATTAATCAGCTGGACCTGGGCTGTATCCAGATCAGATGTTGGACTTGCGCCTAGATACCACCACAACTCATCCCTGAAGTGCCAGCATCATCAGCCCAGTTAAGACCTCATGGACACCTCAACAAACTCATCTCCATACCGACGTGATGACTCCAACCTGCAACCAGATGGAACTGGATAAATATTGTGACAAGCGACGCAAATACTTTTTGTGCGAAAAAACAAACAAAAATAACGAGTTTATTCGACTATTTCTTTTCTTCCTTGTAGGCCAGAACGAGACTTCCTTAGATTTCCACGACGCATGCGCGAGAATTGCGATCTGCTTACACCAGCTTACACTACTTCAGATCGCAATTCTCGCGCATGCGTCGTGGAAATCTAAGGAAGTCTCGTTTCTGGCCTACAAGGAAGAAAAGAAATAGTCGAATAAACTCGTTATTTTTGTTTGTTTTTTCGCACAAAAAGTATTCGCGTCGCTTGATAAACATATAGTTGAGCCACAGTAGTCACTTGGGATATTTAAACATTTTCTTCATTGACTTTCTGGGCCGTCAAGAGGCAGTCCCTTAGGGGCCAACGTGGTAGTTATACAGCTCTCAAATTTAATCAAAAATATCATAATTTGTGTTCCGAAGACGAACGAAGGTCTTACGGGGTTGGTACAGCATGGGGGTGAGTAATTAATGACTTAATTTTCATTTTTGGGTGAACTAACCCTTTAACAATGTTATTACAACACTATTTTCCTGCTATATCTGAACAATCTGTATTGTAAAAGCACTATATAAATAAAGTGACTTGACTGGACAAGTGTAAGGATACGATGCGATCAAGCAGCGCAGTCTCATCCCAAGACGTCATATAACTGACGTTTTGGGTCGTCTTTTGACCATACGTCAACATCCGCCGTTTAGATGACGTTATCTGATCTTAACCCTACCCCAGACCTAAACCTACCCCTAAACCTACCCCGTCACCTAGCTGACGTTAAAAGTAAAGCGTATGTATGACGTCCCAGGATCGTCATGTAACTGACGTTAAAAGGTACCCTAAAACGGCGGATCTTGACGTATGGTAAAAAGACGTCCCAAAATTTCAGTTATATGACGTCTTGGGATGAGACTGTGTTAGATCAAGCAGTCTGATCCCATTAGCTACATTATGCTGCCTGTAGGTGGCAAGCACGAGTGATGGCTCAACTAATTCACACTAAAAGAAGCTGGCCTACATTCAAATAATGAGACTAAATATTGTCTTTATATTAAATCAACCTGTGACATACCCACCCATACTTTACATTAACGAGTTGGAAATGAACAGCCCTCATGGCACATTTTTCGGTTAAGCAATTTACAATATATAGCCCATACAGTATACAGAAAATCAGCAAATTAAGTTTTTGTGCCAGTGCCAATTGGTAGATTGCATTACAACATTTTTTTCTGATTCTTGTTAGGTCAGGGAATGTATGTGAATCTTAAAACTTTTTGTTTATGAATCTTAGTGATTAACAAACTTTTTTAGTAATTTGATTCAGCATCTGATTTTGACAAGCTTATTTTGAATGTCAGAATATATAGAAATAAATGAATGTATATGATATTTGTTCATTAAAAAAATATCTACACAAAATGGGAATGAGTCTGATGATGCACATTGCTTTTTCAACAGTTGTTGAGGTTTTCTTTTGTGTTTTTGTGCAAGTTTGGTATGGGCATACCACCCTGGTTTAAGACCAGCAGGTTTTATGAGCCACTTTTCTGGCCGAGAGTCACATTTTCTCTTGTGGAAATGAATGTAACGGTTCCAGATTGGCAACAAGCAGCCTGACGGTGGGAAAGGGCTAGCATGAGAGGTGCAATAAAACGCAGTGTGAAAAAGACTACAGAAACCATAGGGGAACTAATCTTCAGTTTCTGTGACGTAGGGGAATTGGAGTAAATGAAGGCTGTGCTCTTGAGTTTCTGGTGTAGGCCGGGGTTAGTTAATTCTTGGCCGGAAATTTCTGGTGGACCTAGGGAGACAGACAAGGCAGTCCCAGGTTGCTAGTGAGGCCATGTTCAGACTTAGTCAATGTCAATAGAGGGTGGACAGAATGAAATATTAGTTATTGCTTCCCTGAGCAACTCCAGCAAACTGGAGTTCGAAGCAGTGCCAGTGAATGCTGTTCCTGATCTGCCTGCAAGCTGTGTGCTTATGCATTTCCCCTGTCCATGGTGCTGAAATCCATCTCACATCAGGCACAAAATCATTCTGAATGGAACACAGAAGACTTGCCTCAAAAGAGGAAACTCACATGACTCTACCAACACAGTCTCGTGACAACTTTACATTTATCATATCTTATCTCATTTACATTTTGCCAAAAGGGTGGCGGATGAACTGTATGATTTTGAAAATCTCATTTACACGTTGTCAAATGTCCTGCTCATGCACCACTGAGGGTTAAGGTTTAGGGTGGGGTTAGGGACAGGAATTATTTCTTTGTTACAAATCGTATGTTTTCTTACAAATCACATTGTACGAAATGTATGAAATTGCAACTTTGGAAAAAAAAAAATATATATATATATATATATATATATATATATATATATATATATATATATATATATATTAGGGCTGTCAAATGATTAAAATTTTTAATCAAATTAATCAGAATTTTTTGTGGATTAATCATGATTAATCACTATTTGCAATTACACCTGAATCCTAACCATTTTTTTTCTGAAATGCATACCAAAAGATAAAAAAAAAGACAAGATATATAATTTTCATAATATGTCTGTTTATTAACACAGCCAATAATGGTGGTTTAAATCAAGCTGTCCCATCGCTTTTCTCTTAACCAGGATGTACAATTTACAGCATTCAATTGAACAGAGAAAGCAATAAATGTAGTCAAATCATAACAGTGACCTACCATATTTTTGTACAATTTGAGTCATCTGTTGCGTTTTTATGTGGAAAAAAACATTTTCAAATAAAACTTTTAATCAAACCAAAGAAAGAACAATCTTTTAACTTTTCCTCCATTCTTTAATCCAGTTGCTCAAAAATCCAGTTGCTAACTACTATAACATGTTGCACTGAAACTGGTCTTTTTGCTTGAACATCACCTTTTAAATCTACTGAGCTTCATCATCTTTCAGCCAGTTGCTGAGGCAAACTAACTTGTTCACGTTTTCTGAAAGTAAAGCTGATCTTTTCTTGTTCACAATGTGACCTGCAACTGAGAAAAGTCGTTCACAGGGAACAGTGGTTGCAGGAGTGGCTAGATATTTGTGAGCTAGTGAGGCCAGCTTCTCATGGGCTCCCGAATGAGATGCCACCACCTCAAGGGGCAGTCCTCCAATTTAATGGTGGCTCTGCTCTGTACCTCTGTATGGCAGGTTGGACCTCTTCATCTTCTGATTCAGAATCTGAGCCCATTTGCAGAAGGCTGATTTTCTTTCTGGGTGGCCCATCATCATGCGTCTGTGAAGACTTTCTGGGTGATTCTTGTTGCAGCATCCGTTCAAGTGTGGTCCACACCGCTTCCCTGTCTGTCTTAGGCAGGCATTTCAAGTCTTTTGAAACGAGGATCCAAAACTGTAGCAATCTGGAGCCATGCATTGTTGAGCTGTTTCTTGACGGGATGATAGGTCCTCCTTGAACTTGGTCTGAATCTCACCACATATGCAGGGTCCTCATCACAGGCTTCCATCTTGAGACGCAAGTGACAGAGAGAAGGTAGTACCACAGAACAGGAGACATAGGCCTCTCCACCCAGGAGCTCAGTTACATACCTACGCACACACATGCACACAGAGACAGTCTATTATTTGAACAGTGGTTATCAAAATATCATTATTATTATCATCATTATCATTATTATTATCATTATAATTATTATTATTTACATACATGTTATTGATATTTGACTTGGTTTAATTAATTCCAGGAAATAATCAAAGCAATGTTATTTAATAAGTTACAGACTGATTTACCTGCATGGCTCTAGAAGTGTCTCCAGCCTCTGCAGTTTATCCCACTCTGCTGCGGTCGGCAAAACGAGTTTGTGATCCTGTTTGTCCAGGGCTGCGATGACAGCCTCTTTATTTCTGCTCACGCGCTTGACCATTTCCAGCGTCGAATTCCAACGTGTTGGAACATCCTGGATCAATGGCTCTTGCTTCTTTCCCAGGCTGACTTGTTGTGCTTGAAGCTCCGCAGCATTTGCTGGGCTATGCTTAAAATGACCGACAACTTTGCGAGCCTTCGCCAAAGCATTTACAAAGCCGCTGTCAGCAAGACTCACCGTGACACTTCTCTGCACCATGTGAGCGACACAGTTCATGTGTTCATAGCGTGTAAGTCGAATTGCGGCAACCATGTTGCGTGCACTGTCAGTCCCAATTGTTGTCGTCTTGCCCTCGATGTCCCACTTACGTGCAACAGACAAGAACTGTTCTTTACAAGCCTCCGCAAAGTGACGCTCCTCAGTTTTTAATATAGTCAGCGCAAAAGACTTCAGTTCCCATGTGTCACTGATGAAATGTGCAGTTACTCCGAGGTAATTGTTGTTATTCAATGATGTCCAATGGTCTCCTGTCAGGGCGATATGATTTACTTGAGCCAAGACCTCTTTCCTTTTTTCTTTTTCGTTTTGATAGAGCTCGTGGATTTTCGTCATAACTGTGGCTCTTGACGGTGGCCTGTAGGATGAGTCTTGAGACGCCACTCGCAAAACATCAATGAAACCCGAGTCTTCTACAATGTTAACGGGTCTACAATCCTTTGCAATCCATTTTGCTATTTTGTTGGTCAAATTATCTGAGGTTGATTTTGTTAATGGCCCGCGAAAATTCAGAGTGGTCTGGCGCGAACCACTTGCTGAACTTGACGACCCAGCAAACGCATGTTTGGCGTTGACATGGTACCTCAAGCTTGAACAGCTCCGGTGAAATTGAAACTCCTTGTTACAAATCTTGCAAATAACCTTGTACTTGTTAACTGTACCATCATCATTCTTTTTAAATTTGAATCCATCAATAGGCCCACTTTGCTCACCTTGCTCCATCTCGCCTCTTGCTCCCTTCCCAATCACTTTCCTGACCTGAATAATTTGTCACACTGCGCATGCGTGAAATGCGTTAAAAAAATTGACGTAATTAACGACAAACAACGAATTAACGTCGTTAACGCGCTATTTTTGACAGCCCTAATATATATATATATATATATATTGTGAGACTGGGTTGGATTGTACACTCATAACTGCTGTTCAAGACTTGCCTTCTTTCAGCGCTGTACATTTTAAATTTAATTGCCCACATTCTACAATAATTTGGACTGAATTCCCAGACTGAATTACCATATATATATGTATATATATGTGAAGAGTTCAGATGCAAAAGCCTCTAAATGCCATTTGAAATTTTCTTCTTTAATGATGATTTTTATCAAACTTGTATATTTAAGTTCAGTAATTTCACTTAAATGGCAATGATAATTACCTATTAATTGTTATTTTGTAAGTTTGCAAGTTTACAAGTTTGACAAAAATCCTCATTAAAGAAAAAAAATTCAAATGGCATTTAGAGGCTTTTGCATCTGAACTCTTCATATATATATATATATATAATTTATTTATTTTTTGTTCTGATCAAATAAATACATTTTGTTTTAAGTTTTAAATAATTGCAACCTCGGATATTAGATGACAGGCTGTAAGTTAATTAAGGAATATGCTGTTTATTCAGCAAACTGAAGCCTCCTTTAGGTGTCCATGAGTAAGACACCTAACCCCAGCTGCTCCCGACGAGCTGGATGCCGCCTTGCATAGCTGACACCGCCGTCGGTGTATGAATGAGTGAGTGAATGGGTGAATGTGAGGCAAATGTAAAGTGCTTTGGTGGCCATTAGGTCTATGAAAGCACTATATAAATGCAGTCCATTTACCATTTAGTTTAGAAATAGCTTCTTGTCTTCTTGTCAATGTACTGCTGTGCTTCCTTTTTATTTTGTTAACCTCGGAGGCTGTAGAATTACATGAAGTGAAATTTTCAAAATCTTTCAAAACTGTTAATAATATACGGGGAAATTGAGTGTTCTTTCATCATGGTCTACAAAAATGTGTTAAAGATAAATAATCATAAATGAAGTAGGTGAGCTTTCAAAGATGTATCTGTGAAATATTATAAGTCTTAATTTGAAACATTCCTCAACCTTTTCTACTTAAAAATAAAGAAGAAAATGGCATTTAATGTAGTTACATGAATTTCAGTTTAAACTTGTTTGAATGGTTACCTTCGATTAAAAAAAAATAAATAAATAAATAATGTATTCTCAACCCAGTGCTGAATGTTACAGAACTTTGGAACACAGAACAATGGGGATGCAATAAATAAGATGCTTTATTTATTAATTAATAATGAATAATGCAAATCATAGCTTCTGTATAGGGCTATTTCTCCACCTGTCAACATTGTAATTAAAGTGCAATAGACTGACTGACCATCATATAGACTCACACAGACCCAGGCATAAAATACTATGAGAACATGTGCTCTGCAACACAAGAGTATCTTAACATCCATCGCAAAGTCACTCAATGATATTTTCTGTCAGCACCACACAAATACATTTCTGTAAAATCCCATCTGCATTTTTTCCCACAAACTCAACTAATACCACATGATAACAACATTAACAACCCTGCGTACGGATATTTTTAAAGGCAGCCGAGAAATTGTGAAAAGGTGAAAAACAGCTGTTTGTGGTGACATGCAGTATGTCATCCATGAGACAGAGAGTTAACGTTTCTAATTTTCATACTTCTAAATGAAGGATCTGCTTTATTACACACCGCCATAGTGGCAGCAATTGCATTGGTAGAGTAAAGTAATTCAGTGCACTTGTACAGATATAGTATGTACAAATGTCGTTCTTTTGACTATATGCAAATATGGCACAATCAAATTGTCTACATGTTATTCACACTGAAGCAAATTACCAGTGCACTCATGTTTTATCATAATGTTTGTGTTCTTGACAAGCAGAGTAAACTCCCCTCTCTGTGATATAGCATGAATCAAAGCCAAATTACACCTGACAATTGACAATGAGCAGCTTGTTTAATCCGACAGTAACGGATTTCTGTGAATTCTTAAAGCTTTATGGACAAAGCAGAGCAAAAAAAAAAAGCGAGAGAGAGAGAGAGAGAGAGAGAGAGAGAGAGAGAGAGAGAGAGAGAGAGAGAGAGAGAGAGAGAGAGAGAGAGAGAGAGAGAGAGAGAGAGAGAGAGAGAGAGAGAGAAATAGCCTTTGGACATTGTGTTTGATGTACATGGTTTGCCAAACAATAAGTAAAGCAGTGCTCCTTATCTTATTTGAGCAGTTGGCGTAAGTATTTCTACAAACTCTCTACCACCCTAGTCATAAATCAATGTAGGACAAGATGGGAATCAGAGAGTATCATTACAAAACAGACTAATGAAACAAGCTACCTCTCTTCAATGACCTGCTGATCCTAAAGATATAGATTCCCCACAATCACAGTCCTCCATCCCCCTTATTCGCTCTCCCTCACTGTTGTTCTCTCTGTATTTCTTGTTACATCCCAGTATGGCACAGTCTAGCCATCACTAGATAAGGCCTCCCCCTTGGTAATACAGATTTCTTTGTCCGCCAGATTCCATTATCGAAATGTACACTATTTTAGGTTTATGTTTGTTTTGCTGCTGTGCAGATTCTAATACGATTCCACCGATGGGAAGCTCGGCGGTTAGTCCTGTATTCCCCAGAGAATGGACATTTAAGGGCAAATAGTGTAACAACCTTTCTCTGGAATGAATTAGCATATACACATATATATCTTTGTCCCATTCGGTAAAATGATCAAAGTTAGTATTAAAGGCTAACAAGACCCACAACTTGACCAATCATTTTGTTTAGGCTTTGGCCTAAATCTCAGGATATTAGTTTTTGCATTTCTATCACACATTTCATTGTGTTTGCTGTTTGTTTTGCATGGACGGCATCGTTATCTCTGATTGACATTGTAAATAACCTTGTTTGTCTGTGGCTGGACTCCAAACCTTACCTTAGTGATTATGCCGGTCTTGGATGAATTCCTTCAAAACAAAAATTGAACCATTAATTTCAAGGAAATAAAAACAAGAAAAAATGACATAAGCAGAACACTTTCTATGAAGTCCATGCTTATAATAAATTATAGCTCCATTGATACTTATTTTTAAGTATTACTATTCTATAATATATTTATAAAGACTAATTAAGACAATAAATTATAAGAACAGTTATAGTTAAATGTATCTTTAAAAGTACCTTTTTCACACAAAAAATCATATTTTTTTGGTAATAACTGCTATATATATATTTTAGCAAACTCCTACAGTATAAGTAATATCATGCATGACCTTCAATGCAAACATCAGCCATTAAAGACATAATTGATAACTATTTTGCACAGCAAAGAAGTGTCTCTGGAACTCTTTTATATTTGATAATTTGTAAATCACTATATAATGGAGTATGAGCATGCACATTGAAAAAGCAAAGGCATGACTTATTAGTAATATATATATATAAAAAAAAACATGATATAAATAATTATAACTGTTCTACTAATGCAGTATATGGCTTACGTTTTTTTTTTTTTTTTTTTTTTTTTTTTTTTTTTTTTTACAATCACTTTGCTAATATTTTCAGAACCTTTATGCCATTTTTACCACTCTAGACACAAAACTCACAACCAATGATCAAATGCACATTTTTCAAAACTCTAACCCTTTTCTCAAGTGATTGGATACAACACACATGAAACTTAGATAATTTGTTCATTAAACAAAAATCGCCTGATCAATATGACACAACTTAACATCAAAGTACTACTATTTCAAAAGGCAATTCAACCATTGCATTTAAAAATGAGTGTCTATTTATTTCCTTACTATCTAACTATGAATTGATACAACTGCTCAAAATGATAAGTAACTGTTGCATTACTCTTAATTCATAATTGTATGGAAACAGACAAACAATCTTCCATGTTTACAGTAAATCATGAAAGTTTCAAGATTACAGGATTCATTGTCACCAATTCAACTACATGATTACATAAGTTTCCAATAAACCTATGTTGTGATTGTACTGCAGTGTTTTGCATCAATGTATCACACTTTGTTCAATGATTCCACTATGTCTGTATTCTCTCTACTACTGCAGTACTTTTACAGAGATGTTACATCAGATGTTAGAAAAATTACATCAAGGTTCTGAAAAATAGTAGCAAAGTGATTGTACAAAACTGTAACAAGTCTTTAAATATAGAATATTAATCCTTACTTATAAATAATTATAAATGGGGCTATAATTCATTATATATGGGCTTCATAGAAAGTGTTTCTGAATTAAGTAAATGATCAGACAAACAAACAGACAAATAAATAAACAAGGAAATAACATGTGGGAATAAATAATAAACTATTGTGTGTGCGTGCGTGTGTGTGTGTGTGTGTGTGTGTGTGTGTGTCTGTCTGTGTGTCCAAATGTATTACCTCTTGAGCTCTTCATTTACACTCTGACAGAGCTAATTCAGTACGTTGAGTCAGATAAAAAATGACTACTGCTCTGTGTGTGTGTCCATGTGTGTGTGTGTGTGTGTGTGTGTGTGTGTGTGTGTGTGTGTGTGTGTGTGTGTGTGTGTGTGTGTGTGTGTGTGTGTGTGTGTGTGTGTGTGTGTGTGTGTGTGTGTGTGTTTTGCTTTGGATGAGACTTACATATTTTCTGTAACAGCCCTTGTTGCCTGACAAAAAATAAACAAAAATAAATTCTTAGCAGATCTAACAAATGTTCTTATACCACAGTATCTTAAAAATGGGGGAAATAAAGAATAAAAAAGTGTGTTGCTGGTAGATCTCTGTGTCATGATAAATTTGTACTCTGGTGATCCCAGTAGACCCCCCTCCCCTCCCATTGAGTGATTTCATCAACACTGAAAACAGAAAAGCTGACTGCAAGGCAAAGCCATTGCAACATGGACAAAAAAATCTGTGCCTTCTACAAACGAGAGAGAGAGAGAGAGAGAGAGAGAGAGAGAGAGAGAGAGAGAGAGAGAGAGAGAGAGAGAGAGAGATATCATGTGAAAGTAAAAGAGACTGTTTTAGATTTAGAGCTGTGACTCATTCTGTATCTAACAGAGGGGAGACAGAACACTCTACACTTCATCTTACATGTATAAATCAAGGGCCCATTTAAGCCAATTTACATTAGCCAGACAAACTCTTCCCACCCCAGGCTCCACTGGCCAGATTCTGTTAAACAAGCACATCGAGACCATTCAACATGTTAATAAGAGGGAATGCAAGGCTAAGATTTCAACATACAGTTATTTTCTTGTACATGCCTAAATTGAATAGGAATTACTTCTGAATTTAAGCCTAAGACCCAAGTTTTGCTATGCCTCAGGCTTTGAATCAATTCATTTTAAATATACAATTTTACCCCCACAATTTCTTATTTGCATAATGAATCGCTTTGGAGTTTCCTGGATTAATTCCTGCAGTATATGTTCAGACATTTCAAAAGAGAAGCAGTAATGAAATTAATGGTGGATCCCAAACACCAGTATCACCTAAAATATGTTATTCAGGTGATTAATTAAAGAGTCAGATGCTCAGCTATTTGTTACTTTTAGGAAAACTTTTAATTTCACAAACCAAAGAGCTCAATGGAGACATGACCAGGATGATTATTATGAAACTGTAAGTGTTTGCAGTAAAATTTAGAAGATAACTTGGAACGAAAAAACAAAACAAAAAACAATTAGTATTCTCGGCACTTGTTACATGATAAATTATGCAAAATATTCATCATATAGGCAGTCCAGAAAGTTAAAAAGACTTAAAATAGTTTCCAGGGACAATGTGTTCCCTGTGTGAGAGAAAAAGGTTTTCGTGTCTGCAGTTGTTCACTTTACACACCCTATCGCCTGGGGACATAAATATATACACACGCACACACTTCCATACACACACATTCAACGGGCAAAGCTCTTCTCTCTTCCATAAATCTTTCGCTTCTTCTTCTTCCTCCCTAGAGCTGCATCTAATTTCATGATTCCTTCTTTTCCTCCTCCTCCTCCTCCCATTGCCTCTTCCCCTCCTTCTCCCCATAGGCCTATGATAGGATTATGTTCCTGAACCACACGGATGTATTCCAGGCTTGACACTACTGAAGCTAACTGTTGAGTGTATAAGTTGAGCTTTCACACCAGTGTTCCTGGTCATGTCAAAACCACTAAGACTAGGAACATGCATCATGGCCACAGGGTTTTTACTAGGTCTCTGCAGGAAGGAAGGAAAAAAGAAGGAAGGAAAGGAGGAAATAAGAATTTCATTAAATAAAAAGCTCAATGGAGCTATTATCAGCATCCTGAAACTAAGTGTTTACAGTAAAATGTAGAAGATAACTTGGAACGAAAAAAACAAAAACTATTAGTATTCTGAGGATTGTGTTATATGATAAATAAAGGAAGGAAGGAAGGAAGGAAGGAAGGACATTGACATTGCTTAACCCTCTGAATATGTATATTACAATGTAACAGAAACCAACACTTCTTGTTCCACTTGGTCTGTGTCATTTTGGCAATTTGCATTTTAAGATACAGTATATAGATGTATTTTAAATGAAAGAGATTGGAAAGAAGCTTTGTTTTTCCTTGATTCTCCCTCGAGGGATAGTAGTTAGCTTTTGCACAAGCATGTTTGGCTGTCGAAGAAGAAGCACTCATAGAAATGTATTTGTGATAGAAGATTCTATCCATGCTTCATTCCCGATTGAGTGATAAGAATCTGGCATTGAAATGAGCACGTTCAGCTCTCGAAAAGCGGTCACAGTGAGAAGATCCACCTATGTATGACTCTCTCTTGAGAGATGAAAGTTTGTGGGGATTGTAGGCAAATCGTGGAAGGAGTCTGACGGGAAGTCTTTGTCCTTTCGGAAGTCCTCCTTCTTGCTCTAATACATTCATGTCAGTTTATAGTCTTAAAAAAGAGAGAGAAGAAAAGAAACTGATTAATGTGGAATTCTGAGGAATAAGATGCAGAGAGAGTTTAATGTTATTAATAAATCCCCCACTTCTTCTGTCAACAACCAGATAACAAATGCTGCTGGCACCATCCGGCCAATATGTGGTTGATGAGGGTAAGGATATTGCTTAGTGACTCTAAGCCTGCCAGCTCCACTTACAAGGAGTTGCTGGAGGTCATGGCCTATGCCATGACTAGACTAGACCTGGTTTGGAGGCGTGAGACACAGGAAATTTCTCACTGTACTTTTAACGAGTGATTCCGTCAGGCCATAAATGCCTCACTCTGACCCTGCCTTATGCAGCAGAAGGCCAGGCCTGTGGTTTCTTGCACACGATGACAGTGTTGTAAGCATAACAGGTGGATCAGCTTAAGGACTTGGACCAGGGGCAAGGACTGTCCCCAGAGGATTTGAACCTCTGGGCTACCAAATAAACATTCAAATTGGTTGTTCAATGGCAGCAATGGTTGCCATTGAGATCTGCCATAATTAATAACACAGTAAAATAAAAAAAAAATAATAAAAAAAAAACTATAATAATTTAGCTTTTCCGTGAACGGCTTCTGAGTCCCGTCAGATTGCTTTTTGGTGGCTGTGGATGTGAAGAGGTTCAACTTGGCAGACATCAATACAAATTAGAAAAAAAAAAAAGTTCTCTTTGATCGTCCTCTGAATTTTTTGGGCATATCTATAGAAATGGTAGTCAGGTTTAGAGTTGTGGGGGTAAGGTCAGCAGCTTTCAGGGGATACATCTCACACCACTCTAAGTTTTTGCCTAATACCTCTGGGGGACACTCGTGCTCCTCCTCCAGCAAGGAGTAGAATGCATAGGAGGCTGAATGGTAGTAGGAAGTAACTGAAGGAACCGATTTGGTAAACAAGACCAAATCGCAGAGAAGCAACATCCCTCTTGCAGCATGGGGTAGTGGGTTTGTGTTTAGATTGGGGGAGTGGGTATGTGTTTCCCATAGTATCCAAGACGCAGTGTTAAATTCTACTTTGAAAGGGATTGTCTCAGGTTACGAATGTAACCATGGTTCTCTGAGAAGAGGAACAAGACACTGCATCTCATTGCCATGCCTTGGCTTGTCTGGTCATCTTCTTCAGACAAAAAAAAAAGATGACGACGTCTATTGCAGGCGCCGCCTTATAGCACAGGCACTCCTGCCCATTGTAGTTAGGGTATAGTAATACGGTAATAGGGTATTAATAGGGTAATAATGTAATAGGGTATTTCCTAAGCATGGGGTAGTGGGTATGTGTTTCCCATAGTGTCAATCCAAGATGTAGTGTTGAATTCCTCTTCGAAAGGGATCGTTTCAGGTTACGAATCGTGAGCTTAGAATTATAAGGTTCTATCTCCACTTTTGGTCGAAATTGAGTTTCTGACACAATCTGATCCATTAGGTGTTTATTAATGCCTGTGTGGTGTTATTTTTGTAAAAATAAAAATAAAAAAAGATTAATAGATAAAGCTATAATAGAAGATTATACTACAGCTGTTTTGCCAGCTGGGATGTAAAAACTTTGATGCTCAAGAACTACCCTAAACGGAGATAGAACCTTATAATTCTAAGCTCACGGTATGTAACCATCATTCTCTGAGAAGAGGAATGAGACACTGCAACTCATTGCCATGCCTCGGCTTGTTTGGTCATCTTCTTCAGACAAAAAAGTTGACAACATCTATTGCAGGCGCCGCCTTATAGCACAGGCACTCCAGTAGTGACGTCATGGACTGACATCAGCCAATTAAATCACCCGTGTGTATACCCATGCTTCAGACACCAATTAGACTGATGGCATTCCCCATATCGTTGATCCAGAACGAAAGAAAGAAAGAAAGAAAGAAAGAAAGAAAGAAAGAAAGAATGAAAGAAAGAAAGAAAGAAAGAAAGAAAGAAAGAAAGAAAGAAAGATAGAAAGAAAGAAAGAAAGAAAGAAAGAAAGAAAGAAAGAAAGAAAGAAAGAAAGAAAGAATGAATGAATGAATGAATGAATGAATGAATGAAAGAAAGAAAGTAAGAAAGAAAGAAAGAAAGAAAGAAAGAAAGAAAGAAAGAAAGAAAGAAAGAAAGAAAGAAAGAAAGAAATTTCTCAAGGCCCTTTGGGAACAGAACAGATGGGGAGCAGAGAATACAGAGAGCACTCACTTCCTCATCTCATGCTCTCTCACCTTCTCAGTATGTCCATCTTCATTTCCGACTCTCGGTTCCCTCTTCTTTACAGATAAATAAGTACTATCAGTCCCAGCTGAAATGCATACCACCATTAATGTGGTTTGTAGGACTAAATTATTTAGTAGAAAGGCTAAGTGTAATGTGTTGGTTTAAAAATATCGCTTTTAAGGAAAACAGCAGAGACACAGCAGATAAAGCTGATACTGCTAATGTTGCCACTCTCTCTTCATTCAGGATGCTAGTGTAGAGACACTGAGGCTATATCATCATAAAAAAAGACCACTAGCAAAAATATGAGGATTTCAGAGGGGCGAAAAATAGAAACGTGCATTTATTTGTTTATTAAAACAAAATAATTAAAAAAAAAACTGTTTCGAAATGCTACCTATAAATTGAGAATACACTACATAAATTACATATGCATATAAAGCTCCACCAATTTACACCCCTTACTTCTGCAAATTATCAACTCACACATTCACCATTATAGAGGAACAAGTGCAGCACCAGAAATACAATAATAGGCTTTCAGTCTTCAATGTATCTCATTAGCAGCACTGTACTAAACATCTACCTTCCATTGGACCTTTGCTGACCCCTTCAGGGCTCCTGGTTGCAAAATTTCTGTTGGAATTTCCTCAAATGTTTAAACAATATCTCCAGGAATTGTGAAATGTCTTACTTGCAGGAAGCACACTAGATTCAGAGTAGCATGTATCATATCCTGCCATGTCACATAGTTCAGCACCCTCTTCAGGTCAAACAACAGGGTTCAGGCATCACCCCTTGCAGGAAATTAACAGATCTGTTGGCATTTTACTACACCACCCCCTGTGAGGAGAGGTGCCAACATGACACGGGAAACCGAATATTTAATAAAAATAAGAAAGTAGCAGTTTCAATTGAAGTGCATCAAAGAATAAATAGGAAATGACATCATAGCTGTGGGCAACGAGTTGTGAAGAATAGCTTTACTTGTACTCTAACAAAACATGGCTGACGCATCTACTTCTGATTGAGTTCATGAAGGTGGATTCAACTGACAAAACAGTGTAGTGAATACAGACTACATTCATTCACAGCTCAGCTGTGAATGTGTCTGTGCAGACCAACACAAATATTCTCATTTTGTCAATGTGACACTTTTTTTAGGAATGATGTTCTAATTTGTTTTTTAAAACTGTGAAAACATTAAGATTTTACATAAAACATGAAACATTTTGTATTTACATAAAACAACGGGTTGGTGACAAAGGAAGATGAAGTCTCTGGCTGCATCCTGATATGTTTACTTCCCTAGTATACAGAAGTTTAAAAACAGTATGTGAACAGTAGTATGTCCGAATTCACAATATTCAAAAACAGTTGGCGAAAGGTTCCAGAATGGCTCAAAACTTACGGCAAAATTCTGAAGTTGTGCATTTAATGGACACTTTACAATCCCATGAGACCATGGTAGAGGAGTTGCAGTGAATGGCAGTGAAGGGACACAACAAATGCTGATAGGTCACATGTCAAAGACAACATGACACATGGGGTCATATTTTAACTAAAACGCAAGTGTCAAGCGCAAAGTGCAAGTAACTTTGTGGGCGGATCTCGGCACTGTTGCCATTTAACCGGCGGGGTAAATGACTCTTGTGCTCAATGAAAATCTAAAAGGGGATGGTATTCATAGGTGTAGTTTGGGCATAACGGGAAACAAACCAATAAGAGCATCAAAGTCACATTCCCTTTAAGAGCATGATGAACGAGATGCACTTGTTCCGTGGCGCAATTCTATCATAACGGCGCATTTACTAGGCTCACTTCAGAATCAGTTCACAGCCGAGGAGATCGATGTTCTCGTCAGGGCCGTAAAATAAATAAAAGTGACATTGGGGATGGGACAAACCCACATTAGCTTCAGTTAAACATGCATATAATTATTTGGGTAAATATGTAAGCTTTATGCCTACTTTTCCCATCGTCATGGACACAACAATGGTTTCCCTTGTGTTTTAAAGGGGTGATGAACTGAGAAATCAAAGTTTCCTTGAGCTTTTGACATCTACGAGGTTATCATATTATAAGAATATCCTAAGTTTCAGAACTGAAAACGTCCTTGTTAGTCCATTAAAAGCTTTTATTGACACCAGCAACAGCAAACAACTCATTTTGAAAAGGCCCTCATCCCCGCCCACCGATTCGCGCATTACACGCATAGATAAATAACATAGGCCTACCTCGTAATGACAAACCGGATCGAGCTACCGAGCAATACAAAATATTGTGCAGTGCCTGGTTGTGGAAAAAGACCCTGCATATGCTTCCTCTGGATTACAATAGGACTGGATGGATAAACTATATTTTTAATGATGTTCTAGCTGATGAGGGTAAAACCGTCTGTTTGCTTTATTTCACTGAGGATTGTAAACAAGACTGGATTTGCAGACCAATTAAGAGTAAAGAACGATGCTATGCCGTCTAAATGGATCTGACAGGAATGGTGCAACACACGGACTCTGGGTCGAACATGTATGGGCGAATCATTCCGGTTGCCATTTTACAACATTGGACGTTTTCAAAACTGTTTCCCCCACGTACACCGACGAGGTAAGTTGAAAAACTCATTATAATATGCAAAACTGTTATCCACTCACAGTGTGAAACGGCCATAAAATCTGTGCGTTTCTGAGATAGGCTCAAGCTAGGGTAAAAAATAGCTTATTAGTTATTCATTTTGATGTTTTTGAATGCAAAAATCAAGCGAACGCCACAAGTTCACCTCAGAAAACAATATGATAAAATTTAAAAAGCCAGTTCTTGACCCCTTTAATATTTTTCTTTATAATAATAATGTATCATTTGCAAAAAGTAAAATGCATCCATGGTTGCCAACTCTCACGCATCTGGCGTGACACTCACACATTCAGCCTCAATCTCACGGTCTCACGCTCAACAAAGAAATCTCACGCTAAATTAGACTTTCTTCTGTGCTGTATTTTTTTTGTATTACTAT
Source organism: Pimephales promelas (assembly GCF_016745375.1). The sequence continues at coordinate 2,812,768 of NW_024121155.1, forward strand.
AAGCAAGTTCAGGCTCTTAACTACTGATTGGACCACTGCATTTTCTCACAAAGAGAAAAATCGTGGAAAAAGACGACACTTACACCGACAGACTAGACAGAGAAGTTTACTCTTCGAACATTTTGGTGCTTTTAAATGTGACAGATCGCAGTAGCGTGTCAGTTCAAACGGCACGTGATACAGTTGCCTACAACACCCACCCAGGGCAGCAAGGGCGCGAGCAAAATTCTGTATCTGGTAATCTCCCGCTTTATATTAAACAAACTTTCAACACGCGGCTTTTGCGATGCACAGAGAAACGCTGCGCTGCCTATGACTTTGAACGTGAGTTGAAAGCGTACATTTGCACTACGTGCCTGTCTTTTTAGCAAAAAAGATACCGTTCTGAAAATCTTTTGACGCGTTCGACCCGAGTTCGATTCCACCTTTTGCCGAACTCTCTCTTCTCCCTTTGATCTGGTGTTTTCTCCAAAATAAAAGCTCAAGGGTTTATTTCTTGCAAATGAAGAAATTAGGACAAAACTATTGTAATTTTCTTATACAATTGTGTAAGTAAAATATACTTTTGAAATATTCATTTTCATTTACAGTATACAGTACATTTATAGGCTAGGCCTATATGGATTTTACGTAATTGCAAACGCAAACCAGCTACCAGCATCCCATGCCCAAGCATCTAAAACATGCAGGTGACAAGCAAGGCTGGATTTCAGCAGGTTAAACTCTTGAAATAATCTCTTAATATTTATGGATTTTAATTAAAATTTAATTAAAACAACAAATGGATGTATTCAGACTTTACAATCTAAAACAGTTAAATATAAAAAGGAAAATTTCTAAACCAACGCTGGAGATGAATTTATGAATGTTAGTGAAGCGACGCAACTGATGCTGATAGGTCACATGGCAATGACAACATGATAAATGTAGTCCATCCAGATTATATTCATACTACACACATACTTCTATGGAACATATTTTAACAGTCATGAAATAATTACTCATCCAAAAGAAGAAAGGACCTCTTATTACTCATGGTTTTGAATTAAGATTGGCTACAAATAAAACAAATGTGCAAATGAATTCAGATGTTAAAGCCTAAAACAGCGAGATCAGACTAATGGACAAAAAGAGTTGATGAAAACATGAGTTGCCCTACCTTTGTCTGAGTAAAAATGTTGAGCTAGGGGAAATAGGCGAGTAATTGGGCTGACTCTGAGGCAGGTGCACCTGGGGCTCCCCTCGGGCAACATTACCACCAGCCACGGAAAACAGTGTGGTAATTACCCTGCATAGGGCTCCAATCCTCAGTAATGCAGCTTCTGTTATGAAATGAAGAGTGACATCTTTCTCTCTCTCTGACATACTCACACTCATTAAGCCTGTGTGTGCCGGTGTAGGTCAGCCTGGAAGATGGAGAAAAAAAACAAAACAAACGATAATTAAAAAATGACTTGATATAAAATCGTCCCTTTGATCTTTTTTTTTCGCATTCTTATGGCCGGCTCTGTAGCCTGAGCTGCAAGCCCTACCCGTGCCTCCTCCACCGATAGCTAGCTATCAGGCTGAAAGACAGTAACACACATTTAATGTGATTAAGTTTGACACAGAAAATGGAACAAAGAATTAGACGTAATCAGGCCTCTGTGCCCTGCCCCTCGGTATGGATCTGTTAGAGGTGAAGTAAGGTGGCAGGCAATTTTGTGTTTACACTGGCTGCTACGGTAATAGATTAGCCCATCACAGGATAACTCGTCCTAAACAAACACTAATACTCATGCCAAATTGATGCTCATAGCTATCAATAATGTGGCTGCTCAAGGCAATGGATGTGAAATTAACCTTAATTTGGAGATTCTGTCGGTTACAGTCCTGATAACAGCAGAGCTTGATTAAGGAGAATGAATTGTGCTTCACATTAGTAAATTTAATTAGAGTTAAGGTTACTTTGTTACCTTGCTAAACGTTGTTATGTAAAAGCTATAACTGTGCTGACAAAGTGCTGCGTTCTGAAGACCTCCAAATCAAGCCATAAACTAAACTAAGCCATAAATATCCTGCATTTTAATACAACAATCTACCATGTAATGGCATCAAAACTAATTTACAAACAGTATAGCAAAAATTGTTATGCTTATTGTGCATGATAGATAAATATATAAAGTCATGTACGCATTTTAGACTAAAAGAATGTAATGCAATGGAATATGTGAGTAAATTTGTATTCATTTCTTTTAAGATTTCCTTCCGTTGCAGCTCTCAAAACTCTTTGGTATTCTTTTAATTATATTTACTATGTATAATTTACCAAAGTTATAGTTTAAATAATAGGTACAATTTATTATAATTTAATGTAATACATTTATTATTGTCTTTCAACATGCAATTAATTTTTCTGCAGCTATTACAATAGTTGTCAGTGTAACATGGTCCTCATTTTAATACACAGTAGTTGTGCTGCCTAATATTTGTGTGGAAAATGTGATACATTTTTTCAATGAATGTGTGTCTGTACATGTTTTACTATCCCTGGGGGGATCTTAAACCTGAATACACACAGACTCATGGGGACTCGTGTTATTGTGGGGACCTAAATTGAGGTCCCCTTTGGTACACAAGCTTATAAATCAGTAAAATTATCAAAAATCTTAACAAAATCAGTTTTTTTTTTGAAAATGTAAAAATGTAGAAAGTGTTGTATGATGGGTAGGTTTATGGGTAGGGTTAGTGTAAGGGGACAGAATATACAGTTTGGACAGTATGTCGATGGAGAGTCCCCACAGAGATTGTAAAGATTAGAAAACAAGAAAAGCAATCACTAATGCACCCCCAGTTTATACATTAGATCACAAATTCCTTGGAGTGAAACCACAGAACAGGTAGCAATACACTCTAGTGTGTTCCAGCTGCACACTGCCACTATTTTACATGCAGTGCAATTCTTTTCCTTGCCCACCATTCATCAGTTGTTCCCCGTTTGCTGAATGAATGATTGAAGGGTGTCGTGGAGTGATTGTCTTGCATCGTTGCAGCCAACGCCTCAACCGTACTGAGGTGGCAAACAAATGATGCCTGAAACAATGAAAACAAATCTCTGTCTCTCTACCGCTCTCTTTTATCTAGCAGCACTTTTTTGTTTACCTTCCAATGCAAATAGTGATGCCAACCGGTGTTCCTATTTTATGATTTACTAATTTCTGATATATCATTAAGATCTGCCGTACACACAGCCCCACCAATCGACTGGTGGATGTTTCTCAGACCCAGTCAAGCGTCAGCAGCCACGTCTTCTGTTTTGTTTCATGTAATACCTGCTGCTTGGAGGTGATTTATATGGTGGCTTAATAAAATGCAGACTTGTTTGTACAGTCGTATGGATGGATGCATACATATGAAAGGACCTGGGTGAGATAAGAAAGAGGAGAGGGTGAGGAATGAATATCGCAAGGTCATTCATTTAATTTACAGTGGAGGAAGAGTCTGGACCATATGTGTATGCAGAATTTTTGGATTCATTTTGAGCTTCAGGTGCATTGAAATATGTGGTTAGTCTGTATGAGACCACTTGATGTGAAAAATATGAGCTTAAGGTGAGAATTGTAGCACTAAAACGTTACTCTTTAAACTATTTCTGTAAAATTGGGTGCTTATTTTCATAATTATAACAGAAATAATTATAACAGATATGAATTTTAATCTTCCTAGCCCACCACTTAACATCAGAGCTCTCACAATGAACATCAACAACATCATGGTTAAAACTGTAGCCTCGTTTTCATTTAAACGGCAATAGCAAAATCTTTATTAAAAGGGATTGAAGGTGCTAAAGGAGTGACTGACCAAAAATAATTATGCAATGGATGTTTATTTTAGACAAATTGTTATTTTCAGTCACATTAATTTTAATTATAGTCCCCCCACACTGTTGTTAGTAGCCTAAACGGTAAACTTTAATCATTTAAAGCTGCCAACCTTTTGCACAATATTGGCTGCTACTGATTAACATGACTCATCTCTCCATGAGTTATCTATTGTATGCGATGTCCTTTTACAGAGGGATGCATCTGACTGTGCCCTGTGAGTCACTCTCCCATCCTCCGCTCCCTACCTAACCTCTGAACACCTCTAACAATCCACAGGAGGACTGATGTCAGGTCGCAACAATGGCATGTTCGCTCGATAGCCCTGCCGGCAAATTGCTTTTTAATGTTTTTGCACAATGGCCCGAAAGAAAGCCGATTATTTTGCTTTAAATCTGCAGCAGGCCATTGAAGTTAGTGTGATACATGTTTCACGAAAGAGCACAGGTGTCAGACAGAGACTGCGTGTGTGTATGTGTGTCAGTGCTCAGTGGTTTTTGATGGATACAGGGACATGGGTGGTGAATAGGTCCAATGAAACCCAGGACACAGGCTGCTAGCAAGGTCCTTCGAGGCTGTGCCTCTTGCTAGTTGACACAAGGCCACCAGAACAATTTATCAAAGCACTGAGAAGATAAAAGGAAAGCACAATAATGTATAGAGCAAGACCTAACAGGCATTCAGTTGAACTGTATATAAGCAGGTGTCAATGCGGGGAATTTCAAATGTATAGAGCCAGGGACACCAGTACAGGTTATTGTTTATTAGTTATTGTTATCTCTTCATATATGTATTTTTTTTTTTTTTTTTACATAGCAATATCTATTGTATTGTGTCTTTTCTCTAGTTTGCGGATTAGTACTTTGTACAAGGTACTTGTACATATGACAAACAATTTTGACTATGATTTAATCAATCAATCAATCAATCAATCAATCAATCAATCTATCAACTAAGCCATTGACTCAATATAAAAAGCTAAAAATTCTAACAACAACAACAACAACACAATTATAGACAGATGGAGGGATGTATCAATTAATAAAAATATGTCCAAAATATGAATTCAGACTGAAGATATAGTTTAATGATTATTAAATTATTAAATTGTTTATAAACTATATCAATTGAATAGTGGTATATTTAGTTAATATCTTTAGTTAAGATGATTATTTAATATTCATTCTTGTTTTTTTCTTTCTTTTTTTTCTATTCGGTATGAATTTTCTTTTTTGGTGACCTTCTGCAGTACCATCACAGACCCACAGGGTCCACTGGTAAAATAAATAAATAAATAAATAAATAAATAAATAAATAAATAAATAAATATATAATAAAATAAAATAAAATTGTATATTTGCTTTAGGAAGATTGCCTCTTATATATATATATATATATATATATATATATATATAGGTAAAATATTAACAACTATTAATAACAATAGTTGCACCACAATAGTTGCAATAACAACTATTAACACCAGCTAAACCATGTATACAGCCAGTCATCCAGAGTGAAATTAACAAAAACTGAAATCTGTTAACAGGCTAAGCTGCAGATTTGACTTGTGAGGCAGAATGACAAGCAAAATGAGATAGCTGGGAATGTGCCTTGAGGGTCTAGTTTGCCCATCATCGCGTTTAGTCTCTATGTGTGCAGCACATCTGCCTCCTTTGATCACTCCCCATGAGCTTTTTTAACTTGCCAGAGGAAGATCACTTTGGAATCATATTAATTAAACCATAAACTAATTGTATGTTACTTTGCTGTCAAACTATTTGGCATCACTTTTCTTTTTATCGGTTGGAAACTGATGATTCTCTTGTTTGCTGTAAAATCCCAGCTGTCACTAGATTTAAGTAAGCATGTATTTAATTAACAAAACAGTTCAGTGAAGCATGCATCAATATTTAATAATATAATGAAAACACAACAGTGCTCACTCAGTATTCAGAACACTCGAAATGTGTCTGAATATTTACAAGAACATGGTGAATTCACAGAGAAACTAGGGATTACATTGCTGACTGTGTTGTAATCTTTTATTATATATTATACATTTAATATATCTTTTATTTTTTGGTCATTATTGTTATCTCTGTAAAACCTACACAATCTTTATATATATATTTTTGTTGTTGTTGTTTTTTTGTTTTGTTTTTTTATTTAACATACATACAAACAAACCAACATAGTGCAGTAGTGAGCAAACTTGTAAATCCATGATTCCAGCAGTGGCAAGAGTGATTTAAGTGTTTGATCTAAGTGTGTATGTGAGCGGGTGTGAGTGTTTGTATGTGTGTGTAAACAAAGTAACCATTTTTTTTTTACCATTGTCATTACCATCACCATCCCACTCCCCACTACCACCATACTGCCCATAATGTGTTTGTAGATTTTTATTTCCATCCTTCCTCCTATGTAACAATTGCCATTGTCAATCCTGTATAAAATAAAATATGATATAATAAGATAATATAATATAATATAATATAAGATAACCTTCCCCCACATCTCATCAGTCCCTATCTTTTCCTTATTTTTTTTTTATTTTTATTTTTTAGTGTGTTATGTGCAATGTCTAAAGTGCATTAAAAGAGGTAGTACAGTGCGAGAGTGTCTCAAATTGGGCCAGAGATGCTGTCCTGTTGAAACAAATTCTTGCCTGTCTTGCCTGCCTTGGTGTTTGGCGTGTTTTTTTTTTTTGTTTTGTTTGTTTGTTTTTTTCCCTTTTCTATGTTGTGGTGCATCTTTACATATATATACTGTCTATATTGTGCCTTGTTTATAGTCTGTGGAGAAGTACTTTGTATATGTGACTTACACATAAACAATTTTGACTTACACATGTTTTGACCCACTTATCCATCAATCCTTGAAAGTCAGATGAATAAACCAACCAGAAAAAAAAAAAAAAAAAAATCACCCAAAAAGTGGACACAGAGTCCCATACATGACATAGGAAAAAATATGCATATCGTGGCCAAGAATAAACAATTTGTTTCCATGACTTACTAATACATCAGCACGTTTTACTAATTTGTTCAAAAACAAGCAAAAACAGAACCATGCGCATCACTGGCACAATGCACGATGCAATAAAATGCTCAAATTGAGTGCTCAACAAAGAAATTAATAAAAATACTATAAGAAAAACTCTCTGGCGAAGAGCCATTTTTGGAGCCTTGGTGTGCTGATTTTTTTTTCTCTTTTCCCTAATTTTAGGTAAGTCCTGTGCATATACTTTGTTCACTTTATTTACACAATTCGGACCACATTGTAATAATTTGCTTCATTGTTTTAATTAAATCAAAACGAGGGAATGAATAAGTTGGCTACAACATGTCTACGATTTACTAAAATGAGAGAACAAATTAAGAAATAATGGGAATTATTATTTTTTTATTTTTTTATATAAATTCAAATAAAATTTAAATAAAATATACATATTATATAAAGTTATTCAATTGACTAAAACAAAAATAAAAGATAAAACAAAATATAGCTGCGAGCAGCGATGGCGGGCCCAAGCCGGTGGCACCGCAACCCCGGTTCCTTTAGTTACCTAAAGGCACCCGGGTAGCGGTGCCGAAGGCTTTGGCCCTTTTATGATTAAATGTTAAAACGGCTTGCCATACTCTGTCATTTCGACTAGTCACAATTATGTTACAGATGTCTTAAATGATAATACAAACTATCCAAAATGTAATTACGAATAGACAGAAAGACGTTGTTGATATCTACAATGTTAATTCCGGACAGGCAAACTTAGCTTTTAAATGTTAAAAGGGCTTGCCATACAGGGACGTAGGCTCAGAGAGAGGCTCACCATATTCAAACCAAAATATCTGACTTCCTCTTGGTCCGAGCTAATGACTATGTATTAGAAAGTTGTCCGGCTTGAGGAGTACAATGTATATACCGATTTTTGTAACTGTAGATAAAACTAACAACCCCACTTTTGTCAAAAGGTGGCGCTATTTAGTCCTTGCACATTGCCCGTTTCTGAAACTTTGCACGTCTACTGGCTAATAAATGTGATGTATCTGTTGAGTTTCAAGCAATTTCAATTTCAATTTGACTGTTGAAAAGAAGTGCGCCGATTAGATACTCAGGATCGGTATCGGCTCTGACACTGCCATCTTTGACGAGGCTGATTCAAATTCTATATTGTGCATATACTATTCTGTTAGGCACAAAGGCACAAAAACTTTCTAAAGTACCATAAAGTTTTTGTGTACTGTATTATTAGTGTTCTGAAGCTATTATGTGATATAGAAATTAATATTTAAGTCATTAAATTCAAGAACACAAACTTTTCCCTCTCTGCGCCTGTCAGTCATTCTCCATTCAGCATTCAAACAGCACGTCACATTCGGTTACAGTCAATGATGAAACGATCTTCAATGATTCAATGTTAATCCTATTATACTGGATCTTTAAGATAAAGGTCTAAAGGTCTATATTTTCGAATGAAGAAACTTTTTCTTGCTGGACTTTATTGCTGTAACTTAATCGTGTTACTTTCTACCGGGTGTCGGACGCTGTCGGTTAGATCACAACACTAGAGTCAGAGCACTATAATTGTTCTTCACGCACACAGTAACTGAAATTTAAAACCTTTAAAAGAAAAGGCTCAATAAACTATTGCATAGATAGATAATGTATAATACACTGTTCATAAATATGTATTTCCTTTGTGCTTTGAACTTTTCAATACGGACTCAATGCGCTGTAACTTCATGTGGCTTCAAGCACATCATTCTCCGCTCGGGATGCACATAAGTGCTTTGTGCTGCACCGTATTGGAGCCGTAATATCATAATGCAGTGACGTAATGACAGATTATTAATTGCCTTTCAATTATATGTTGCTTTATAGCAGCCATGGCTATATTTTTTTTAATGATTTTTGTTATCTTGTTTTTCATGAATGTATTTTTCAAAAATAAGAGCAATGTGTATTATCTATTATTAATATGGTTTATAATAGCATTTTTGTCATAGATTATGACAAAGTAATCATATGATCCACCAGCGAGGAACCAGCAGAACAGAGTGAACATTCTTTCTGTTTAGTTCAATCCTACTTAATAGGAATTTATTTAAAATGCTCGCTCTACTCCACACCATTAATGTCTTGTGCGGACATCCGTATTTTGACTTTCGGTTTTAAGTAAGCGATTTAAAAGCTCCCAAGTCCCAGCGGAGTCACACGTTGATTAACCGGTGGGAATATACACAATAGGCCTACCTGATATTGAACACAAGAGGGCAGTATAGCACTACGTATGACTCAGATTATTATTTTTTTATGAATTTTACAACAATTCTGGCTGTTTTTGAACGTAAACACAATTCTTAAATGAAAAAAAAGGAAAAATTGGGGAAGTTATAATATTTGTATAATTTAATTTAGAAACAAATGATGTATAATTACATTTTTAGAAGATATGAGGCTTTTAGTGTTTACTTTTTTGACATTACTTTAATCTTTTGCCATAGTTGCACATGTCTATTGGCTAATAAATGTGATGTATCTGTTGAGTTTCAAGCAATTTCAAGCAAGCTAAGAGTCCCAAAAGCATCAAAAAATAATGTTAAAGTTTGTTTCGTTGCCACGGCATTTTGAAAGTGACACACTTCCTGCTGCCAGTTGGTGGCGCTATAACTTTGACTCACAATAGTCACATCCATGTGATCGGTCTCTTACAGCGAAAACACTGCTGAAGTTTCGTCAAGATCAGTTAATGTATGCTGAAGTTATAACACACATCCTGTTCCATGTTTCTCGCCATAATTTCGTTTCCTCGCCACGGCCAAACCGTTCGAGATATCAAAAATCCCGTGGCACTTTTTCATCCTTAATGTCTTGACTTCACGCTGATCGAGTTTCGTCGAATTTGGTTCAGTGCTCTAGGAGCAATAATTTAAATTACATTGCATGTGTTTTAAACACAACCCTAAATAGCCAACTTCCTGTTGGGCTGGGGTAAAAAGTAAGAGTGTGAAGTATATATGAAACGATGAGATCTATATGTGTACCAAGTTTCATATTATTACATGCAAGTGTGTTTGATTTATGGACCAAATTTTCAGACCAAGTTTATTGACCAAGTTAATCTGATTAATAAACTAATTATATAAAACTATTGTCAATTCACTACAATTAAACTAGTTATATGCCTTTACTTATAAAAAATAAAAATAAAAACTTATTTAAAAAATACCAGGCTTGAGAAATGTATTTTCTTTATGCAGGTCATACACACAGCAGTGAAATGGTTAAGCCCCTCCCCCTGCACACACACACACACACAGACAGCCAGCCAGCCAGCCAAAGGCTCAGAGTGGCCATATTCAAACAAAAATATCTGAGTTTCTGTGGGTCCTAGCTAATAAGTGTCAATTAGAAAGTTGTCCGGCTCGAGGAGTACAATATACATACCAATTTTTGTAACTCTAGTTAAAACTAACCACCCCACTTTTGTCAAAAGGTGGCGCTACTGAGCCCTCACCACGCCCGTTTCTGCAACTTTGCACATGTCTACTGGCTAATAAATGTGATGTGTCTGTCGAGTTTCATGCAATTTGAAGCATGCTAAGGGTCTCAAAAGCATCCTAAAAGCATCCTAAAAGAAGGGCAAAGTTTGATGCGTCGCCACGGCAACAGTTTCAAAGATATCAAGAATCCATTCACAGGTCTACATCTGCCGTATGTTTACATTATACAGATGAAGTTTGAAGCAAATCGGGTAAAAATAAAAGGGTGATTTCAAAGCATTTTGAAAGTGACACACTTCCTGCTGCCAGTTGGTGGCGCTATAACTTTTACTCACAATAGTCACATCCATGTGATCGTCCTCTTACAGCGAGCACACTGCTGAAGTTTCATCAAGATCAGTTAATGTATGCTGAAGTTATAACACACTTCCTGTTTCACGTTTCTCGCCATGATTTCGTTTCCTCGCCACGGACAAACCGTTCGAGATATCAAAAATCCCCTCGCAAACTTTCATCCTCAATGTCTTGACTTCACGCTGACCGAGTTTCGTCGAATGTGGATCAAAGCTCTAGGAGGAGTATTTCAAATACCATTGCGAGCGTTTTACAAACAAACCTCAATAGCCGACTTCCTGTTGGGCTGGGGTAAAAAGTAAGAGCGCGAGGTATAGATGAAACGATGAGATCAACATGTGTACCGAGTTTCATATTATTACATGCAAGCGTGTTTGAGTTATGGACCGAGTGTTCGGACCCCGTTCCAGGGGGCGCTGACGAGCCCCCCTGCCACGCCCAGGTACCAGCTTCAGCCCGGCTCTGATGGCCGCGGGTTCTGACCCGTGTGCAAAGTTTCAAGAGTTTTCGAGCACGTTAAGGGCCCCAAAAGTGCCCAAAAGGTAGTAAAATAATAATTATTATAATAATAATAGAGAAGAAAAATAATCGCAAGGAAAACAATAGGGCCTTCGCCCTTTCAGGGCTTGGGCCCTAAATATAACCCTGATCTGAGTAATAGAAGCCAGAACTCTAGGAACCTGGTATGAAAATATTATTTTTTGTACATTGATTTTGAGCTGCAAGTAGCTCAGAAATTCTGCCCTTTGCCGTTGTGTTGTTCCTCCAGGCAGAGAGAAAAAACAATCCAGTTATGTAATCCACTGTAATCAAATATATATACAAATTGGTCTAGACAAAAGAAGTGGTCTTTCAACAGTCCCGATTCTTCTTTTTGTTAGTGTAATATCCTTGTCGTACATGTGTTCTTCTCGACTTATTTAGGCACAGTGGAATTCATCGTTCAAATGTATTTCTGCCCAAAATATTTAGGATGAACACTCTGTCATACCTTTAAGGAAAGAGAGTAGGGGCGATGACAGGACAAACAAATACAAACAGCATCAGCTGTGGCACGTCTTTCGCTGGTTCAGCATAAAGCGAAGGTTTGAGAGAAAATAAGAAAGAGGGAGTGAGGGGGTATGTGTGCTGTATTGGGGGACTGATTTATACATGATCTCAGGTGGGGGGTGAATCCCCCTGCAGTCTCCCCGCCTGACGCTGTCGCCTCTAATGAAGCAGAGGTGCGTGTGAAGAGACAGACGCAGTCTCGCACAAACAAGGCCAACCAGGCCTCACAACATAGCCCCTAATGAGCCCCCGGTCATATTTTAGCATAATGCCCCCGCACACCCCATACACAAGAGCGTGCGCAAACTGATAGATGAGTTTGTTGTGCTATTGTATAGATGCATACTTAAGGACCATCTCATTCTCTTGTGGGACCTCTCACCCACATATATATGCTCATGGCACACCTGTTTGTCAGTAGCATGCATGTTGGAGCACAATATACATTCAAAAAGAAGGAATTAATGTCCAACACGTCTCAATGGCTTTCCTCCAATCCTTCCGGAGCCTTGAGAATGCAGACTCAGGTAATGTCACCGTCATATCCCCTTGTTACGGCTCCCCCACAGGGCCCTCTCCATATGGCTCAGTCTCAATGGCAGAGCTGTGAGATAGAGGGTAACGAAGCCAACGCTATTTTTAAAGAGCCTTTCTCCGTTTCCAGCACAGCTTGTTAAGAGCTGATCGTTACCACACTTCCATACTTTCCCATCCTAGGTGCTAAGGGCAACTGAGCCCGGGCCTAGATAAAGTGCCAGAGTTGTCACATAGTCTTACAGAGATAGTGTTTCACCTCACTAATCATGCCTCTATGAGGGAACGTGGTCAGGTGCTGTCAAGGCAACAGGGTAAGTGGCGAGCAGGTATTGCTTTAGCTTGTGAAGCATTCAGTGTTGATGTTGGGAGGAGGCCAGGTTTTTATATAGATTTTGATGCCATATACGAGCTGGTAAAGGTACCCAAGCTGGCCTGCGGTGCAGCAAGGGAGAACTCACACCCAGGGAAGCGATGTAAAAGTGGGATTTACAGAGCAACGATTAACCCTAGATGATCTCATTGCCTGTTTTGGGATTCAAAGTGCATCTGGATACATGTTTTTGATCTTGTTTAATTTTTGCCGGCAGATAAAGAAGGTAAATGAATCAAGAGTAACTGGCCATGTTTTTTTCTTTTCTTTAAAAAAATAATTACTTTTAATAAAGCAAGGACACAATAAATTGAGCAACGTTAATGGTAAAAATGTTTATAATGTTACTTTTGCGAGTCATCGGCGTCTAAATGATCCATTTGCAGTTTAGTTTATTAGTAAATCAGCAATGATCAAACAAGGGGTAAGCAGATAAATATGAGGTGAAGAAACAGGCAAAGGTTTAGGCAGACGGCGAGCATAGCAGAATCCAGTATCCAGGCAATGGTCAATGTAGGTAGGCAGCAAACTGGTATGGTCTAGGAACAAAGATAGGGTCAAACCAGGTAGACGAAACACAGGGGAAAATTGATCACAGCAGTAATACAAAACTTCGAACAGTTTTGTTCGAACACTCTGACCCCGTTTACACCTGGTATTAAAATGCGATCTGTATCCAGATAAGTTATCCGGATAATAAAAAACGCATGTTAATGCAAGGTGTAAACGCGTTGTGATCGGATCGTGATCGGATCTGCCTGACCACATCTGGAGGTAGTCTGGCTCGCATTGTGTCCGGATCTTTACTAGGTGTAAACGCAATCTGGTTGTTGAAACCACATATGTATATTTTACTCCTCCCAAAAATGCTAAAAAATAAACGAGTGAGAGCGTGTTATATAGGCTATATGTCATGTTATAGCCTAGTCAGATGCGACACGCGACACGCATCACCGCAGATGAGCAGCTGAGCGTCTATTCAACGTGCAAACATCGCAAATAAAAGTGAAAGTAAGTCACAGACGCAGTTAACACATCTTCAAGTAAAGAAACGAAATTATCTTACCAGGCCTGTTGCCACTCTCTCTTATTGATGTCTCTGATTTGGAAATTAGCTGATGATCAATAAAATGCCGCTCAGATCTGTTGCTTTTGGTGGCGTGCAATCCAATAAATCTGCATATAACGCAGGAGGTGAAGATCGGATTTATATCCGTTTTGCAAAAACACATTTATGTGGCCAGGTGTAAATGGAATCAGTACTTATTATCCGGATAACTTATCTGGATACAGATCGCATTTTAATACCAGGTGTAAACGGGTCTCTGTGAGTAGTGGCTATATAAAGCTTAGAAGATGAGGAACAGCTGTACAGGATGATTAGAGTCAGAACAGCTAATATTTAGCTGTTGCCAGGTAGCAGATCAATCGTGTAGTTACTGGCCCGATGAGGAGGGAGTCTGGAAGCTTTTAAAGCCTCCTGAAGGCCTCAAATAGATTGTGATACTTGTGGGGTAGGTTATCTGAACTGATCTTCTCGGAGGGTACTGTCACACCTCGTATAGACAAGGGGAAGACGTGGTTGAGACAACTAGCGTGACAAGTCTCACTCCATTGGAAAATTTGATTGGACCTCCATCCGATGTGTGGATCGTGCTTGCAGAGCCACTGTATGATTTGAGGGTGAACCAAACACAAATGAATCTTCCATGTGATTCATTCAAACAGGATTCAACAGTCCAGACCTAAAATCAACATTCCAGAACCATAAATATCCCAGCTCCAGCTAGTCTATGCTAGCCAACAAGCCTGTTCTCTATCAGTAAGATCATATGTTCTTAATTCAGAAAATGGCTGGAATGAAATCTGTGTAAAATGTTTTCTGTTATAATTCTCTTATAATAGTCATGTCTAAACTGTATCCTCTGAATACTCTCTCTTCTATTGATCTCAACAGTAAACTTTTTTACAAAATTTTGCACAGAGCACTGTGTGAGTAGTGGCTATAAAGCTTAGAAGATGAGGAACATCTGTACAGGATGATTAGAGTCAGAACAGCTGTGCATGATTAATGTAATGAGTGGGGGACCTAATATTTGGGCAAAGGCACCCTCTGACGGCTTGAGAGGGAGGTACCAGAATCTGTGATTTTGACAGGTACAAAAAATCATGCTTTCCAACATTGATGCTAATTTGTAATGCTACTTGTCATCATATTAGAATGATTACTGAAAGATCAAGTGTTAAAGTCGGCATGAAGTCAAATTTGACAAATCTTCTTTTTATATGTAATACTGTAGTGTTTATTATAAATGATTTATCTGTGCACTTCATTATTTATTTATTATTTTTTTTTAATTAATGTACCCTTATAATCTTTAATCAAAGACATTACCCTTCCCTCCCCCCATCGAAACGACTTCTCTTATATTTCGGTCATGTGGAATGGCGAAATGGTGCGGCCAGATCCAATTAGAGTTTGGCTATCGGTGAACCGTCTCTCAGAGACATTCAAATCTGCCTCCATTTTGTGTGCAACGCCCAACCTCCAACGATCCAATCAATTTCCGAAGGACGAAATCAAGCCCTCCCCTACATTTTTTTTCTAATTTCGGAAGCCGTTTCACTCGGATATACGTCACGACAAGGAAAAAATTACGATCTCAACTTCCGTTTCACGCCGACTTTAAACAAGAAAACAGTTTTTAAAATGTAATACTATTTCACAATATAGCTGTTATTACATATTTTTTCATTAAAATAAATGCAGCCAACTGAGCAAAAGAGACTTAAACTATTTAAAAAAATATTACTGACCACAAACTTTTGAATGGTAGTTATTTGGTAATGAATGGTAATGATTTAAACAAGCATTGTTAAAATGTCTTTTTAATTATAAGTATAAATATTAATATTTTATTACTTTATTATTTTATTATAAATATTAATATTTCATTAATACTTTATTAATATTTTAAGTGACACTCCTAGTCTTCCAGAATTGTCTCATTCCCTATATTTTAAAATAAAATGTCTGGTGTGGTTCTGATCTAAAAAAGCAGAGCCTCATCCACGTCTTACAACAGTAATGCATGAATAAATCTTTAACTGGAGTAATTACTCCAAGCAAGTGAATAAAATGTCTGGTTTGGTTCTGATCCAAACATTTCATTTGCAGAAAATACTGTAACAACTGCTAATAAATAACACTTTTTTTGTGAAATGAGAAAATAATCAGTGTAGTCGATCGCATGTACCAACTGGGAGCTGGAGTTATTAGTGTAGAATCAACTGAAGAACCTCAGGGCAAAAATAAAGAATGGAAAACACACCAAACTCCATGTGTCAGAATTGGTTTATGTATTTGACAGTAAGTAGAATGCAACTCAAAGTATACGTGTTTAGATGATGGGCGCGAAGAGGAATGTGTTCCCTTGCTATTTATGTTCAGGTATATGGATTTTTTAAACACAAATTCAAACAAAGACAAAAACAACACATTCTTATCCATTATGAGAGGAGGGCCATAACACAGCTCAGTCAGCTAAGTCACAGCAGCAGTTCAGCTTTAAGTACCTTAAGGCAACAGTAATGTTTAAGTACCTTGCCAAAAGGCCTAAAGGTACAAGAAAAAAAAGAAATTTCATTTTCGCAAAACACAGCACTAGTGTTGACGTGAAGTGGCTCACCTCTCTAACTGTGAGTCAATAGACGGCCCTGAGCAAAAGTGCTCTCTTAGTCTGCAAAAACAAATAAAAGTTTCATATTGTCAATTTAGTGTATCCCTTTCTCCTCAATTACATGGACAATGGATCTTCACATTCTTTTTTTTTTAGGAATACTTTAATACTTTTTTTTTTTCTCATTGTCTCTGGTTACGCCTCCTAAAGCCAAATAGAATCACCTGTGAACATTAAAAGCAATGCACACAGAACACAGTCCATTGCTAACTGCCTTTCACTTGGCTCATAAAGCAAACACACATTGGTGAGAAGCTTCCTGTGAAATTATCTTAGTAGTGTGTCCTCAAATTAAAATGCCCCCAGGGCCTAAAATGAGGCATATATATCTGTGAGAGACTGCAAGACACTTCCAAATGTATCTAAAGAGCTCATTTCAGAGCCCCATCCACGTCATACAACAGTAATGCGCGGAGAAATCTTCAACTGGGGTAATTACTCCAAGCATGTGATTAGAATGTCATTTGATGACATTGGCTAATTAGCTCTGTCTTGGTTCATCACAATCGCTCAATAGGAAAGGATGTCACGTTGGCAGGGAGGTGCGACGCTCTTAGCTGGACTATGGCATGTAAGGGCTTGGATAAGAAATTGTAGGACAGAGGGTATTTTAATAATTTGTGACACATCTGTCATGGAGAAATTCTGAGAGACTCTAAATAGCATGAATTTAATTGAAGTATTATTCTCTTGATCTTCATATTTTAGCTGGTCCAGAATCCTCTCATTATCAACTCTTTCACTGCCAACATTGATTTTTATGTTGCCATTCAGTACAAGCATTTTTGATAATTTTCACAAAAAAGTTCATGGCCCGCTGAACATTTTGCTGTATGAATATTTGAAGATACAATATGTCGCAAGAAAGAAAAGAAGGAAGAAAGAAACAAAGAAAGACTGGTCCCAGTTAGTCTTACACATTACATATTACATATATCATTTTTTTACAGGGGTCATCACATGCAAAATTCACTTGTTTGCATATAAATGTGTCTTTGCAGTGTGTGGACACAACCACCATACAAGGAAGAAAAATCCATTCACTCATTTTTTTTTTTTTTGAATCCTCAAAAAGCCTAAAAATTCTCAATAATCAAGCCGTTTGGATTTTCTGAGCAATATGATGTCATATTGCTCATGCTCCACCCACAACCACTGACTGTTTAAAGAACAGTCAGACGGGACAATAAGCAACAAGTGCGCAAATAACTTTACTGAATTTACACTTGAGTACCTATTATTTCTGAATGCAATATGAGTTGCAGGAGTCCACATCTACAGAAGAGTCTGCACAAAGCAGTGATGCAGAGGTGGGCAGTGTTGTACCTTTAATTTTTGATGCATAAGCCATGTGTTGACAGGTTTACCCCTACCCCGACCTAGAAAATACAGTATTTTGAACATATTTTACAAAAAAAAAAAAAAAAAAAAAAAAAAAAAAACTGCCACTATACAGTTGCTTCATAGGACCTTCAGAGTAAGTGATAATATATTATTTTACACAGAGTACTATTGCTGACTTTGCATAATATCTCTTATCGCAGGCAAAATATGACTATGACTGCCTTTTCTTTACAAAGAACAATTAAAATTAAACTCAAAGAACTAAGGATATTTGTCTTGTCTTTTATTAAACATTAATGAAATGTTTTTTTATTTATTTATTTTTTTTCTGATGGTACAATGTTGTGTAAAATGGCCCATGCAATGTCACAGGCCCTGTCAGGTGAAACCCTCAGACTTTTTTCAGACACTTTAGTTGGCTGAAGTTCATTGTAGGGCTGTAGTCAAGACCACCTTTGTCGAGTTCAAGACAAGGCCAAGACCAGGACTAGTCAAGTCCAAGTCAAGACCGAGTCCAAAGAGGTTCGAGTCCAAGTCAAGACCGACTCCAAGGTTCGAGTCCGAGTCAAGGCCGAGTCCAAGTCCGAGTTTTTTGCCAAACAAAATTATTAAATTTATCATGCCTAAATGTTTTGCTCGCATTGCATTCAGTCAACACAAGGCTTGATTTAAATTGTTCAGTTAAATTGAAAAAAAGTTGCACAAACAAATACAATAAAGATACAAATAAAGACAAATAAAGAGAAAGGTTTTTGATTAGGTCTAACACTATAATAATTGAATTGAGTAATCAAATGGAAAATAACACTGGATAGTATTTTAATCCTGAATAAATTAAACTCATAGGCTATCAATCCTGATTCCTTTAACTTAAAGCTCTCTTTTGTTGTTTTGACGACAAAATTAATGACCGACACATATGGTTGCTGTCACTTTAAGAGCAAGTGTTCATACTGGCATAGGTTTTATGCTTATTAAAGACAAAACCGACTATGTTTAGAGTATAAGACCGAATTTGACACAGTTTGCGTGTTAAAGCAATATTATCCGTGAAAAATAACTTTTGTTACTGCCTGGCCAGCTGTTCTTGAGGCGAATTTTCTATGAATGTGCGCGCGGTGCATCAGAGAGCGCACGAGCACTGATATTTTAAAATTGCTTGAATGTTAAACAGGTAAGACTTAAAAAGACGTTCAAATGGTAAACTTTATTCACAATGCACTGCTGGCCCGATTGTGCAAGTGAATATTCTTTCATGTCCCGACTCCTGCGGGAATATCCCGCATTAGAAATGGGAGACCTGCGAGAATGATTAGAATTATGCTCAATACCCGCAATCCCGCGCCGAAATTTGAGCCCTGGTCTTGCATGACAGTATCAAGACAGTAATTTTGGGTTTTTATTTATTGATCTAAAAGCAAAAGTGTCACAACACCTAGGATTTTTAAGTAGTAGCTAGTAAGATAATAGTAACAGCATGAGAAGACACACTCCGTTGTAGTTAGCACTTGGTCGGCTCATTTTGGTTAACGTTACCCTAATAGGCTAGTAATAAATTAACACACATACAAAAATGTTGGACTCAGTCGAGACCAAAGGCCATATTTGGCAAGACCAGTGGCCGAGACAGAGACAAGTCCGAGACCATAGAAAAACGGTCTTGAGTCCGGACTTGAGTCCAAGACCGGACTCGAGTACTACAGCCCTGGTTCATTGTGTGCCCTTTTCCTGGCTAGAGCAGCATTGTAACTGGTCTGGGGTTTGGGTCAGGGAATGGGGTCATAAACACCTGTCTCCAAGCAGGATCCTGTAGCTGTCATCTCAATATTAGAGATGATCTAGGGTAAGCATTATATATTTATGCTTATGCTTATAGGGTAAGCATAAGTGTACTATGTAATACAGTGAGCTTGATATTTATATTTTTCCTTACCACGATCAAATAATGTGCATAATGTGAGTGTCATGCACAGATCCTGGCCATATTTGTGATAAGGAACAAGAGATTTTGGTTTGTCAACTGCCTTTTTAAAATTTGGATATGAATCTGGATAAGAATCACAATCGTAACTTGCCTGGACTGTTATTCAAACCTGATTTCAAACAATAAAACATTTATGTGTTTCCAACAAATTAATGATGGTTCATTGTGTACACAAGGATAAGTTGATGCTGGTGGTCCTTCATCCAGCAAGAAATGTCTGTTAGGCAGACCAATATGAGACAGCTACCGTTGGATCATCTGGTTGGAATGAGAGGTAGAGTTGTGTGTCATCAGCATAGCAGTGATAATGTTTCTGAACGACATTTCTTAATGATGATAGAAGGAGAAGAGAAGTGGCCCAAGCACTGTGCCTCGAGGCACCTCAGTAGCTAGATGTCGTGACATAGACACCTCACCCCTCCACAACACCCTGAAGGATCTTACATTAGAGATAAGATTTGAACCAATGGAGTGTGGTTCCTGAGATGCCCTTCATCATGAGGGTTGACAGGAGGATCTAATGGTTAACTGTGTCAAAAGCAGCAGACATAGCCAGCAAAAGGAGTACTGATGATTTGGAAGCTGCTCTTGCCAGTCTTAGAGCTTCAATAAAGAAGGGCAGTCATAGCTGCGTGATTTTGAAACCATACTGTTTGCTGTCCAGGAGGTTAATTCTGTAAGAAAGGTAGAGACGTAGTTGAACACGACTTGTGCCAACTGTTTTTTTTTGTTTTGTTTTGTTTTTAAATAAAAAAGTAGATGGGGATAAATAAATATAAGTTGTCATAATAATGACAGATGGTTACAAAGACAAGGTTGAGTGGTAAGCCCATATATTAAAATGTATTTGGGTGTGTATTATGCTAATTTCTAACTGATGCACACCCTCCGACATTTAAAATAATCATGAGTCATCAATGTAAGAACAATGGTAAGAACAAATGTGTGTGCCTGTGTGTTTTTGTAAGCTTAAGGTCCATGAAAACTTTTCCTGCACACATACAGCTAGTACAACTAAAGTCCCTTTAAGACAAGTCATTTAATTTGGCGGCCATCATTTAAACGCCCCTCGAGCAGTTATTTCAGTCACGCAAGTGCAGCTCCTATCCCTTTAAATGGGATGACATCAAATTCCGCTTCGCCACCAAGCTTATCATTAAATTCCATATTTGAAACCAATGAAATCTGACCACAACTACATCGTAAATGTGGTTTCTTATGCTCAAATAGCATTAAAAAATCTTATTTTTAGGATGCTTGCGGAGTCCTAAGTGCGTGTCTCAAAAAACTGTTTCTATAGCAACCGGAGCATCTAACAGCAGCTGCAGTGACACAATGATGGTTTTTCATTAGAAGGCGGGACTTATTCCGCCACGTTGTGCACACTTTCTCCCATTCATAGTAATATGAGTCTGCCGCCTTTAAAGTCTTTGGTACAACACCATACAATAATGAATGAATGATACCCATTGTGAGGTGGACACAGATGTTTTATCTTTTAACACACAGTATGATGTGAAGGTAAATATCCCAGTTCCAGTTCCCAGTCACTGAGGGATAATAATCCTAGCGTAACATTACCCAGCTCACTTTGCAAATACTTCTCTAAGTGGAGGTTTACTACTGTGAGTTTCTGTTCTTTCAATGGAGGCAGCCAAGTATATTTCATCAAACAGCAACGTAATTAATTTCAGCTACTGCAGTGCGACAGTCAAATGAAATAAATTTCTCCTCCTATTATCAAGGGGCACATCCAGCCACCGAACTGCAGACATGGGCGCTCTGCATCGATGATGAGACTGAGACTAAGTGTTTTTGCTTTTACTAATTACATCTAGCATATTGTATGTTGTACAGAAGCAGGGAGGAGACCAACGGAGGACTGAACATCACATAATTGTATAGTCACAGGATTTCTTATTTGTTAAATAAATATATAATTCATTTTTACAAAGTCCTTGGTTTCTTTTCATTTGACAAACTATAATGAGAATTCCAGCGATTAACATTTAATATTTAGTTTCCTGCATATGAAATGGATCATAAAAACCCATTCACTCCTGGGAATGCAAACAAATTTAATTACACCTATTTGCGGTGACACATTTTCTCTTCCTTTCAAATGTCTCATGCTTAAATTGCAGGGGGAATAATGATGCACAGAAGTAACGCTCATCTTAAACAGCCGTGAACACTTTGATCATCCATAAAAAAGACAGAGAAAAAGGACAGTGTAAAAGTACCACCATCTTGATCTCCACCACAGCATAAGAGCAAAGAGTCAAAACACTGTCCTTTTCTCAGCTTTAATGGATGCTGTGTGCTAGGAAATGGTGACTTGAAAGTCAGAAATCATTCAGGATTCTGCTTTGAAGCAAATGTAGTCTGAATGTCTACCTCATAATATTGCTTCCTTTCCTTTCTATTAAAGTTTAAGTAGGTGAAGTTTCCTTTCACTCTGAAAACGTTTTACTTGAGGCAGGCTTTATCAGCCGTCAGTGCTTGGAAACTATTGTAAATATCAGCACTGCTCAGGGTCAATGTTTTAACAGTAAATAATCATTCTACACAGCAAAAAAATGTCAGGAGATTTGTCACCATGGGTGTTAAAATTATCACTTTCCGGGTGAACATACAGGTCCATCTTTGCTAGTGTTAAAACAACACTGACGATAGTGTTTATTTTTTAAACACTGTGTTAGTGTTTCATTTAATCACTCAAGGTGTTAGAAATTATTACTCTTAAATATACACATTTAACACTTTATGGTGTTTAATCACACAACTCCAGTGTATTTTTTTATGTTGATTTAATGTTTATAATGTATACTTATTTTAAAATGGTAATGCAGATGAAGTTTAAAAAAATTAAACTTTTAAACCCGAAGATATTTTTCCAAAAACCAAGTTACTATGAATTTATTTTAACATGTATTAAAATTTAAATTTTTCAAACATACAATTGAATAAGACAACTCTCCAATGCAATACCATCTTATTATTTAAAAGAATAATTTCACTTTGAAATAAACACATCACTCTTTATTACTCTTAAAAAACTTTATTTCAAAACAATCCAAAAAGTCTGGGATCATAGTAGAATTCTGTTCACTGTAAAGTTAAAAATAAAGGCAAAATGTAAACAGTTGTTTCAAACAAACTATTTTTTTTATTAACGAACAAGCACGTTTACATTATAGGTTAATTTTTTAAATAAACGATGAATGCACAATATATGGATTTCTGTCATCAGAATTATATGATGTGATCAAATGGTGTTTAATACTTAAGTCCTGAACATATCAGTGAATGTGAGTCCTGTGTCAGTGAAGTTAATTCAGTACCTTTGACTTTGCAACAGTACAGCAGTGCTTGAGTCAAAAACATTCAGCAGATGAAAAACAGTAGCAGGATATGAGTGGATCAGCTGTATCCAGTCGCTAACAGTAAAGTTCAGTGCAGTTGTTTCACAGAGCAGAAAAGGCTGTGCAGATCCAACTTTAGTGAAAAATCGTGTAGTACTGGGTACCTAGAACACAAAACCAGATCATTTACACATTTGTGTTTCATAAATACAGCAAGTTTAGGGTGAAAAAAAAAGTTTTTGTTTGATTAAGGGGCATGATTAAGACTTGAATTTACTGATTTCCAAGTAAATCGAAGATTTAATTAATAAAAAAAATGTAATTCTGTCATTAATTATTCACCCTCATGTTGTTCCAAACCAGTAAGAGTTTTGCTCATCTTCGAAACACTTAAAGGGTTAGTTCACCCAAAAATGAAAATTCTGACTAATTATTCACCCTCATGTTGTTCCAACCCCGTAAGAATTTCCTTCATCTTCAGGACACAAATTAAGATATTTTTGATTAAATCTGAGCTATCTCACTCCTCCATAGCCTTCTAAGGGATTGAAACTTGGCGGCCAAGAAAAGTTATTAAAGACATTGTAAAAAAATAGTCAGAGTGACTACAGTGGCTCAACCTTAAGTTTATCAAGTGACAAAAATACTTTTTGTATGCAAAAAAAAAACCAAACTAAAAATATTAAAATTAACTATTCATTTTCTTCTGCGTGGGCCTGAGCAAGTTAACAGTGTAACAGTGCAGCGCTTCTGTGTTGTACGTCACACACACACACACAACCAGCGTCGGCCAATAGTGAGCCTGTGTGTGACGTACAACACTGAAGCACTGTTACACTACGAGAACCATCTCAAGGCCCACAGAGAAGCATGCATAGTTAAATAAAGTCGTAATTTCTGTTTGTTTTTGGCACACAAAGTATTCTCGTTGCTTGATAAACTTATGATTGCGCTTCTGTAATCACTTGGACTATTTTAACAATATCTTTAATAACTTTCTGGGCTGGCAAGTTTTGATCCCTTAGAAGCCTATGGAGGAGTGAGATAGCTCAGATTTAATCAAAAATATCTTAATTTGTGTTCAGAAGATGAACAAAAGTCTTACAGGGCTGGAACAACATGAAGGTGAGTAAATACTGACAGAATTTACATTTTTGGGTGAACAGTCCCTTTAATGAAGATATTTTTAATGAAATATAAGAGATTTCTGTCCATTCATCTAAAGCCTATTCAACCACCACTTCCAAAGCCACGGAAAGGTATAAAGGAAATCAAAAGTAATCCATGTGACTCTAGTGGTGTAACATAAATTTCACAATTTTAACTCAACTTTATTTACAAAATATTCCTCTTCAACGCACATACATGCACATCAACAACATGCACGAGTTGTAATGTTCTCATGAACGCATGTTGGAAATAAATATTTAATAAATTGGTAAATGTGTTTTTGCTGCAAACACAGCACTTGCATAGTTTAATAAACATTTATGTTAAACCACTGGAGTCGCATGGAGTACTTTAATGATGTACTTTTGTCTGGGGCTTGAAAGTGGTAGTTGCGTAGATTGTCAATGGAGGGGCACGAAGCTCTCAGATTTCATTAAAAATATCTTCGTTTGTGTTGTGAACATCGAAAAACGCTCACATGTTTGGAACGACATGAGGGTGAGTAATTAATGACAGAATTTCCATTTGTGGGTGAACTAACACTTTAAGAATAAATTAAGACACGCACCTTAAGAAATCTCACTAAATAGTCAGCCGCCGGATTCTGGAAGGATCGGTGTTCTCTTCTTGTGGCTTTGTAATGTTGGGGGCAGGTGATGGGAAGAGATTTCTACTTGTCAAATCAAGAAAACCATTGATTAGAAATCTTATTTTAATTTTATATATATATATATACACACACACACACACACACACACACACACACACTTTTGTTAAGTAATTTGACTAGACAAATTCAAAATATGTGTTATGAAACAAAGAAAATCTAGTAATACCAAGCCATGATTATTTTTGTTTGTGCCCATGATTCTCTCATATGTTAACTTATCTGTTATCTTTCCATCACCAGGTTCTAGTCTGTACAGTCTTTAAACACCAAGCCTGGTACCCTTAGCCACTTGGTGCATCATAGAATTGCTCCTAGCAAAAACAAATTGCAAAAATCAATAAATTTAAACATTAAAGCATCTCCAAATATCAACCAAAAGTTAATCTGATAAATACATTTTGCATCAATATTTAATTTGAAATAATTGCTTACCCATTCTAAGAAGATTGGTCCTCCAAATAAGGAAATAAAGTGAAAATTTCACGTGCATTGTTGGTCCGCAGTTTGTGGAGTTGGTCTAGCTGGCAGACGAGAGTAAAAGATAGTTTGAGGATAAATACTTTATGATATTTGCACATCACACATATTGTCATAAAACAATATCATATTATAAAACACGTAGCACAGTAAATGAGTAAAAAACACTTAAAGTTACCTAGTCGGTGTTTTCACTGTTAAAAGCAAACTCCGTGTCTGCATTCTGCACTGCTTTTTGAAATGCGTCACGAGTCAAAGATGCAGGACCTGACGGTTTAGGCGCGCACATTACATAAATATCGTTACAAAACAATATAATGCCATGAAATTAATGAGGTAAATTATGTTAAAAACACTTACTGTAGGTGTTTTCCCTGTTAACGTTAAGCCTCCTCCTCGTCAGCTCCGTATTTAGGCTAGTCAAAGATGATGTCGCCTTTGAAAAGAATTTCGACCGTTTAATCGCGCTGGGCATTTAAATATCGCCATGAATCAATATACTATAAAATACATTGCCAATGTAAATTAGAAAACACTTACTTTCGTTGTTTCCCGGTTAAAAAGCAAACCCATCCTGGTCTGCCCCGAATCGCGCGTCATAGAAAATGTCCCTCTGAGAGCGGTTTGCTCGTCCACAGAACATACATATTGTTATAAAACAATATGATGTTATAAAATGAATCTATAAATGCGATAAAACACGTAATAAATGCGTGTTTCCTCCTCGTATGCCTTGCGACTCGAGTCAAAGAAAATGGCGTCTGTGAGTAAAGTTTCAGCTCGTTTCGTTCCGCCCAGCACGTAAATGTCCCGGATGTGACTAGTAACACTATTATTGGTGTTGTCAAAGCATTCTCAGGTGCTACTTAGATTTAACTCCACATATTTTCACCAGCCAGAGTGTGGTTTACACTAGCTAGTGTTAATCCCTTGAGATTCAACACCAGAAAATTAACACTTTACTCTAAGAGACTTTAACACCAGGATTTCAACACTGAAGATTTTGCTGTGTATACAGAAATGTCACATCCCAGCAAACAATTTTAGGTTCTGGGAACGTTAGTTTTTGGTTCCCAGAATGTTCCCAGAACGTTCCCTATTGGTTCCCCAGGAAAGTTTTCTTAACGTAAATAGAACGCCCCCTTAAGGTTAGGGGAACGTTCTGGGAACGTTTCTTTTAGGAGAACCTAAAAGAACGTTACCAGAACATTCTCCTTAGGTTATAAAATTAAACCTAAAATAACCTACAGGGAACATTCCCAGAACGTTCTTATTTGGTTCCCCCCAAAAAATAATCAAATAGGAACCATACGGGAACATTAGGGGAACATTCTGTGTTTGCTGGGATATGTATTACAATACATGCTTTAATCATATCATTGTCCTGTTTAATGACTTGTGGATTTAAGATGACAATCATGTCATGTATTCCCTGGAGGGAAATAAACCAGATATGGTAAAAAGAATAAAAAAATAAAGACAAAATACTCCTGGATGGATGGATGGAAGGATGGACAGACTGTGTCCTGTACTCACAGTCAAACTCAAACAATCAGTAATAACAGAGCCTACTAATCATTCAGTGGAGACTTTAGAAACAAAATTTGAGTATTTTTCCTTGAATCTGTTCATGTTGTCATTGCCATGATCAACACAACACAATTAAAAAGTTTATGGCCTGAGGCATGGGGCCCGTTCTTCGTATGTTACTTAAAACATACGAGATCAAATGAGACATCCAAGATGATATCATTGGCCTAATCATGATCTGGCTAATTGGGTTCTTCGAACACACCTGCCGGTTATGATTAGTATAGCTGGATTGAGTTACAGTATCTGAGATAATTGCGTGTTCATGCAATGGTTTAAAGGGGACATTTATCGATAGTAGAAACTTTGATCATCAACGCTGCTATTGGCTGCTCACCATGGCCATGACCAAGAGCTTGCTCAGTTTTTCACCACAGCAGAGCAAGAGTTATTGCTTGAAGGATATGCAGAAGCCAGAAGAGAGGGCTGGCAAAAAGTAGCAGACAATGGTTCTATCACTTATTACAGTATTTATTCTTGTATTTTAATAATTTAATAATTGCAAGTAAAAGTGAAGTACAAGAATAATCTTTTCTACTTCTACTGTTTAGTCTATTTTACCAAAATAAATGTTAAATTGTAAAGTGTAATGATAAAATATGTGTCTGTTTATAACAGCAGCCAAGAAAAAGGCGGAGCAGAAAAGAACAGGTGGTGGTCCTGCACCCCCACGTTATACCCCAGAAGAAGAGTTGGCCCTTGGGTTAAATGTGAACTGACTCATTGTGGAGGGCATCCCTGGAAGCAGCTCTTCCTCAGACCAAAAGCCAGGGAACAGTAACAGCAACGCCTTCATTAAATGAGTTTTAAATTATCTTGCTACACCGTAAATAATTTGATGCCAAATAATTCAAATGGCTTGTACAGTCATTTCAACAGAAAAATATTGAGTAGCTTTGACTTGTGAAGGTGAAAACGGCAAAACTTAATCTAAAAATGTTGCTATTGTTTCTGACTGCAATATGAGTTGCTGGAGGAAAGGCCAGACAGGCCTACAGCACAAAGTGATACAGAGGTGGACAGTGTAGTGCATTTCTTTTTTATTTCTGTTGCATGAGGCAATTTTGGTAATTATTTTTTATCCAAAAATGGCACAGGGTGATATTCGTACCCTATCTAAACGGAATCTACAACAGAAAATTGAGTATTTTGACCTGAAAAAAAAAAATAATAAAAATAAGGGGAGAAATAGAACTTGACATCTTACAAATGAAAAAAAAAAACTGGCACTACAGATTGAGTTGCTTCAAAAGGAACTTCAGAGTAAGTGCTAATACACTATTTCACACATTGCTGACCTTGGATAACAATATATCTCATTGCAGGCAATAGATGACCATCACTGGCTTTTTTGACAAAGACAAGACAACATGCTTAGTTCTTAGATTATTATTTAAATTATTCTATTCATTTAACTCTTTCCCCGCCAGCGTTTTAAAAAAAAGTTGCCAGCCACCGCCAGGGTTTTTGACGATTTTCGCTAAATTTGAATGCCCCCGCTGAATATTTTCTTCCATGAATATATGAAGATGATATATATAAAAATAAAGATCTGAGCCTCTGCTTTTAGGCAAAAAAAACGTTTTTATTTTATCTTCATCTGTTCTTTTTTTATTGCCTCTTGAACAGAGGTAGGTTTTGTCAAAAACACAACATTTTGGACAAAAAACTGAGAAAAAGGTGTTTTTATCAAACAAGTGCATTTAAAAGCAGAATACATTCAGATGTTGTTTCCTTCATATATAAAACTTTCCAAAATAAATTAAAAACATAAAATAAATGTAAAATATATCAAATTTCCCAGGATGTAAGGGAAATGTAACTTTTGCAATAAAACTTCTGCCTCTGCCTCTCTGTGTTCTACCTGTGAATAATGAATAATTGGAATTACAATAAACAGGCCTAGACACACACACACACACACACACAAATACATATTACAATGTGGTAAATGTGCACAAAGAGAGAAATAATTTGACAATTACACCTTCATATTTAGACAGCCACACATAAATGCCTGCACACACACATACATATTATAGTGTCATAATATTATACGATCTATCTGCGGCACGTCCATGGCTAGCATGAACATGTGCATCTCTCTCACTGACTACTTCGTCCCGATCAGATTCAGAATTATCAAATAAAGAGTGATCGGACTCCGAGTCCATTAACCTCCAGTACTTCAGCCATATACCTCTGCATTGTCTGTCTGATACATTCTCACTACTCCACTGTTTGAGACGATTGCAATCTGTTTCTCTAAACAAAGAGTTGCGCAATCATTCAGGACATGCGCGCGGGTCTTCCTTACCGTATACCACCTAAAACACGGATACCCGGAAAATTCCGTGTTTGGCGGGGAAAGAGTTAATGAAGGGTTTTTTTTTTTAATTCTGTCCCATGCAGCTCTGCCACCAGGTTGGTCCAAGTGCACTGGCTAGAGGTCATCATCAGGCTGAACCTCCACCACAGCGCTCCTTTCCTTTCTGATGATGGCAAAAGAGTAATCCACTGAGGCACATGCAACAATAATGTCACAGGCCCTGTCAGGTGCAACCCTTAGACCCTTCATACACTGAAATGTTTCCTTTAGTTGCCCAAAGGTCATTTCAATGTGTGCCCTTGTCTTGGCTAGAGCTGCTTTGAAATGGATTTGTGGTCCAGGGTTTGGGTCAAGGGAATGGCATCACAAAATATTGCCTGCAGGCATAGCCCCGGTCACAAAGTAGAATCCTGTCGTAAGCACCTGGAAAAAATGCAGTTTTGTTAGTCTCAGATTAAATGTATGTAATACAGTGAGCTTGGTATATTTTTTTTTCATGCACAGAACTAGGCCACTTTTTGATTACATTACTTTTTTTTTTTTTTTTTTGATATATTACAAATCTGGAATATTAAGAATTGGAATAGTAATTTACTTTCACATTTACACTGAATTCTCTTTCGGTTCACACAATCCCCTTTATTGGGGCCTGGTGGGGCCTTGATGGGGACATGTGTGCAGTCTATGGCACCAATCATGCTAGGGAAGCCTGAGGAACCTTAAACCTTAAATCCAAATTTTTGGCATGAATATGGTTGCATGATCTTCATTAAAAATTATAATGTACCTGAATGGCAATAAAAAAATAAAAAAAAATAAAATCTGCTTCACAACCTGTGGTCTGAAGTGGCTTGGAAATACCACAAAGCCCCCTAAAAACTGCTTGAGTGTCAAATAAACTTTTCCCCAAGTTTTCCGCATCTCCAATAGCGTAAAGGAAAGTGCCACTCGCAAATAATCTCAAAGCAATACAAACAGTTTGTGCCGTTGTTAAAGCCAGAGTCTAACATTTAACGTGTGGTTCCAACAAATCAATAATGTAAAATGACACCCTCACAAGAAAAAAAAAACAAAAAAAAAAAAACGATATCTCTCAATAAGTATATTATCGCACAATGCTAACTTATGTTTTATTAACAAAGCTTGGGAGGAGCACGTTCAGATCAGAGAAAAAAGCCAGGCCAGTCCTCAGTCACCATCGGCAATAGCTCGCAATGAGGGCAGCCACCGTCAGCGAGCGTGAGTGCTGAGGTCCCCGTCGTTGAGTGGGGCTCGGCACAAGCTGCATGAGGATGGCATATTTAAAAAGACGAAGCTCTTTTAGAAAGTGAGTTGTGGGGGCGAACACACAGTGAGCAGAGTGTAAAGGATATAGACGCCGGATAGCGCAGCCGGAAGCGGTGAGATGAAGGCCAGCGGCTTCAGAAGATGGCTTCTCACTCAAGAGCAATTCTCTGAAGAGATGAAGAATCAGTGATATCAGCCCATCAAGCTGTATTTATAGGGCTAGGCCACACCTGCTTCGGCGGGAATGTGCAAGCGCCCCCATTGGACAGTCACCAAAGGTCCGCTCTCAATAAGCTGCTGCAGTTGCCGCAGGACAGCCAAAAGGCATGCTAAGCCACCTTGCCTATGTCTGCATGCTGCTGCAACGCATTTTACATTAATACAAAATTAAGGATAATTGTTTGGCTTCAATATCTGAAGGAAAGAGATGTTTCCCCTAGCGTAGGATACACATTTGACTGCTGACACGCCGCTCCTGCTCGACGCTCACACACTGCTCTTGCTCCCGGGGTGAAAGCACTCATTGATTAACAAGCATGCCAAAAAAAAATATACACAGCTCACGCATGCCGTGTGAAATGGGTGTTAGATACACACCATTGTCTACAAATAAATATCGGACTCATCGTCTTCTTCCTCGTCTAATTTCTGTCACTCTTCATGTGGTATAACTGAAACTATTGGATATGAGCTATACAGGCACATTTGATAGACATTCTTAGCACCCAATAAACGAGAATAAAAAATATTTGTGTAATCCAAATGTATTTTGATTTTACAATACATGCTTAAAATTCTTGTAACATTTCACCATTGTATGACCCTTCCATTATAGATAATCACTGCAGATAAACAAAATGACTTTCAATGGCAATGTGTAATGCAAAATAAAAGAGTAAATTAGATTAAATAATATGGTATTTCTCAAAAATATATGTATATATATTTTTCTTGTTGTATAAAATGACTTTAGAAAAAGAAAAGTATTGGCAAATTGTGCTGCCATGTTGTGATTTAGTTTTTATGTTTGATAAATGTAAATGTATCTGACATTACTTTTTGCTGCCATGTACAACTCCATAACATCCCTGATGACATTACTATGCTTTTCTCCATTTTCCTCTGTTAAGTTGGCAGTCCTTGTGGCAGTGGTTCATGGGTAGTGAAGAGTTGCTGCCTCTTCCCCAGGCACACTCGTACTGCCTGGAGCAACGCTCTATGTAAACAAACAATTGACATGGCCGCCTTGCGTCTACCGCCGCTGGGAATTCCCACTCACGCAGTACAGCCCAAGCAGGTAATTTCACTCCCTTACCTGTGACTTTTAAACAGATTTGTTTCAGACTTTCCTGGCGTAGCGAAAGCGAGAGAGAGAAAAGATGACTTCCCCCACGGACCTGTCAATGTGTATACATGAATTGGTTTAAAAAAAAAAAAGAAAAGAAAAAGATGGAGTACCCTATGGTCTGTTGTTTTTTATATTATTATTTTGTTCTCATTCTTCCTTACTCTAGTGGGAGCTGGTAGGTGGGTAGATAATTCCAAGTGATATATGCCTGACATCCCACTAGCTGGCTGTCAGTGATACAATTTTGGAGGTTGCAGACAGTCAAATGTGTAACACATGCATGTAAGCTCATACCAGGATCACTGTCTGATTTGTGATTTCTCTGTCTGGAATCACAACCATAAATATGTCTTGTTGTCCTGGTAGGCAAGCACGATACACAGCTTATTATATTGGCGGATGTGTACAAGAAAATGTCAGTACTAATTCCTAGATTCTAGGAAAAAAAACAAAACAACAACAACACATGTGGTGTTTTTTTGTCGTGTGGATCAGCTTAAGTAATGCGTTACAATGTTATGTTACTCCCTTAAAAAGTAAGTAACCATTGATTAGTTACTTTTATGGAATGGAAGATAATGTGTGTGATAATGTGACTTTTGCGTTACTTTTTTTTTCACCTGGGCTGGGCTTGCTTGTTTGTTTAAAACAATAGTAAAATTTTTGCTAAATGTAAATGCGCCTTCACACAAAAAGAGTAATGAATAAGCCTCAGGCTGAGTAATTTGTAATAAGTAATTTGTTGCTTATTAGTAGCCTATGGTTCAGTTGCATCGAAGGTCAGCAGACAAAGATATTGGTTAATAAAGTGAGATTAAGTAATATTAAAGTGTAATTTTGTTATCATTTAATTAAATCAGGTTTGTGTGATTATTCTAAGTTTGCATTTCACTGTTTTTGTTCATTTTTAGGAATACTAAATCTGTTGTTGTACAAGTGAGATGAGTAAATGCATGTTCACATAACTACAATAAGCACAATGTTTACGCAGAGCATTATGTTACAGTTTGTCTTAACTCTGCCTTTTCACTACACTTCCCAGCATCCCTCTTGTCTACACACCTGCTTGTCATCATCGTCACCAGAAACTAAAAAAACAGACCTGGCCTCTATTTGAGACTGGATTTTATTCAACCAAACCTGCAGCCGCACCAAGCATGTAAAAGAGACGGGCGTCAATTTGGTTCTCGGCTATTATTTGATGTTTTACGGTACGTGAACTCATTCGAGGTCGACATAGAAGGGGGAAAAAAAGAATAAAATCGTTATTTTATTTTAGTTTTATTTTTTATTTTTTATTTATTTTATTTTTTTTGCATACAAAAAGTTTTCTCGCCGCTTGACAAACTTAAGATTGACTCTCTTTAGTCACTTGGACTATTTTAACAATTCTGGGATGGCAAGTATCAATAACAGAGAAGCCGAGGAGTGACGGCACACTCAGATTAAAGCTGCATAGATTTTTCGGGTTAAAAAGTATCCAAAATTAATTTGAGAAAAAAAAACATAACCAGCCAGTGTTCAAAACTATCTGCTTGCAATAGCATGGTCATCGTTATGGAATCAGCTTACTTAAACATTTTTTGTTCACATTTAAACAATAAAAACAAAGCAGCAGAAAAATAAGAACAGAAGACAGAAAACATCCAAATATTAATTTTGGTCAAGCTAGTGAACTGCTGAATAGAGTTTGATGATTCTTTGAGCTCTCAGCATTTCTCTTTGTGTCCAATTTAAAAAAAAAAAAAAAGGCATTATATTCTCCTTGAAACAGCACCTCATTTCCAAAGGGGACATTTCGTGCTTAAAGGCCTGTGTAGGAGTTTTATTTTTCACACTGGCAGTCTTCTTTACCCTACCTGTACAACCCATACTAGTCGTCAGTGAAGATGTATTTATTAACTTACATTGAGTATGATTACATATGATTCAGATTTTTTTTTTTTTTTTTTTTTTTTTTTTTTTTTGCCATTAATCATTCTACCTCTAATTAAGCCTCTCATATTTTTGAAATGGGAGAAACAATGTTTAGGAATTAAAAAAAAAAAAGAAAAAAAACATCAGATCAATGTGTAGTACTTAGGCACTAATTCCATGCTTGTAGACAGAGTGAAAAAAAATATTATTATTTAAAATGAAATTGGAGCTTTCACACTAGAGTCAAATGTATAAAAATACATATTGTATCTCTGTGAAGCCCCAAATCTTTGGTCCACTTTAGTCTCAGTTCATTTTTACACTCACACTGATGTGTTTTTAGAACTCACTGGAGGATACCCTCAAGATATTTTTGTAGTATTTTCAACAACAAAAATACTGAAAAAATGTATGATATCATGAAATACATCTCATGCACTCGAAGGCACAGTATAAAATAAGCTCAGAAGGAAAGTCTTCCACATCCAGCATTGTTAATTTCTGTGGTTGTACTAAATTAGGGCTGCATGATATACTGTATATCACAAATGTACATCTGGGGATATGCATATGGTGAGATCAGGTAAATTGAGTCACTTTTTGGTGAATCATTTGGGACAATAATCCAATACCATAAATGCTTTTTTCATGTGTTTTTATGATTAATAATGACTGTGTTTGATAATTTTGTGTTGAAATTATTTAATAATAATATAATTATTTAGGCCCTACTGTTCTTGAAACATTAGCTGTGCCAACTTTTTTTTTTTGCATGTGCAGTTTCAGGTAAAATGGGCCAGGTGTTTCAGGGACAATGGGCCAGTCAAACTGCAAAGGGAAATAGTAATTTCATCAATTTTACATATTCAAATTCAAACATATTCATATAAATAATAATAATAAAAACTAAAAATAAAACATTTTGAGTGCAAACCCACATATTCAAATGTGCAATTAAAAAAAGTAAAATTTGGAACATTGATCAGTAAACTGGGGTCAGTGGTGTGTGTGAACAACACATTTAGAACGAAATTCAAAATTGATAACTGATGTTTGATGAAAGCTCTCATGAAACCAGGCAAAACATGGATATCATTTTACCAACTCCTCAGTAGCCTTAGGGTCATTTGGATCACCATAGTGGGTGTTGCAGACTATGCAAGCAAGGTGATTTGCTTCTCTTTTCCTGCTTTTTTTTCCCCTTTTGGTTGTTTGGCTTGCTTGGCTGGTTTCTTGCTGTATGACTTTTGACTGGATAACTTTTTTGTTTGAACATATTCAATATGTTGCTCACTTTTTAGGTTGTATGATGATGGCTTCGCTCTCTTTCTGATGGCCCCTTCTCTATGTGACACTGAGATCAGGTCAGTGAATGTGACCGATCTCATAGACTGAATAGAAAGAAAATAACAAAAAGAGCCTCTGTTATTCCAAGAAATAGAATTATTATTTAGTGTACATTTTATATGATTAAGGACTAAATTGTGTGCATGTTTGTGTGTGTGCATGCATGTGTAACGTCATGTAGCCTAAGTTTGAAAGTAGGCCTAGTATAAAATATCACTTACTGTGGAAGTGGAAGGTCCCTCATCCTGGGAGTGGTTTTCTTTCGGTGGTGTGAACTGATTGAAGAGGTCATTATCTTCTTCAGGTACATCCTCCAACACAACTTTTTGAAACCACACCTTCTCATCTTCTGGAAAAAAAATACAGTGGTTCCACAGGTAGTAGGGGTGTCAGGGAAGCAGAAGACTGAGGTCTGGCTGGCAGATCGGCAGGCAACTGAGGTCGGGCTGGTGGGTGGGAGCGCTGATGGATGGCGGGCAGAGTGGGTCAAGGTCAGCAGGGGCGACCATGGTCTAGTGGACAGGGATGGGAGAGACTGTGGTCTTGTGGGTGGGGGTAAGAGACACTGTAGCCTTGTGGGCGGGGTTGGATGAGACTGCGGCTTTCTGGACGGGGATGGTAGAGCTGATGGTAGCACTCTTTCTTTGGTCTTCCTGAGGACAAAAGCAGTCTCAGGGAGAATATCTCTATTGAGAGATAAATAAATCAATATTTTTATTGGGACATCCCTGTTCCCGGAACCCTGCCTGGGCATTTTCAATTGTGGCAGCCTTTGCCCAAGCCCTGCTGAACACCACAAAGAACTCCATCCTTGACAGCTTCTGCCCAGCCATCATCCTCATCCACTTCCTCCCTTCCTGGTCCCAGTTGTGTTTTAGACTCTTGAAGAGGGCCTTGTCTGCCGTATACAGAGCATGGGTTTGTGTGGGCAGGGTAGCACAGATTCTTGCTCTTCAGTTGCGTAATAAACTCCAGTCCAGGTTATAGACGTGGCTACTGTGACCGTCAAGGAGGGGAACGTGGGGCCTGGGATCATCCCTGGGGAGGGACTCAATGAACATTTGACCCCACTCCAGAAAGAGGTCGGAGATAATCCAACCATTATCTAAACACCTTACACTGGTGTTCTACGGGCATCACTGTAGCCACTCAGAACGAACACGCTTCCCCTTAAAAATAATCATTGTTCGACTGTATTTGCCTTCAGCATTGAACGCTGTCAGACAAGTCGTTGTCTTCCCCTTCTCTTCACACCTCCACACATGGCTGGCCAACCTGTCCAACGACCTTTGTCGAGCTGAACTGGTCCTGATGCGCAGACTCGTCACAGTTCCATATATGTGATGGTGTACCCTCAATACCTTGCTCGTTATACCAAAAAGCTCTTATACTGGTTAAACCACTGGCTAACCACTTTTTTTGTTGAGTCCAGCAGCCCGTGCTGCAGACATGACCTCTGGCTTGCGGATCCCAAGCTCTGGGTTGCGCTTTAGAAAGTTCTGAAACCAGTAATATCTGGCCCTCCCTGCTGTCTTGGAGAAACCAGATATGTTGTTCTTGGCTGCAAAATCAAAGGCCACTTGCTGGACATCACGTTTAGTGAAGGGAAAGCCCCTCTGTGCCAAGGTCTTGCAGGTGGCAGCAAGCTCCCTTTCTGTCTCCTCTGGAAGGTAGGGCTTCTGCCCTGATGAATGTTCTTTCCACTGATGCGTCTTTGCAGTGTGGATTGCGGCACACCCTATGCTTGTGATGAGAGGTGCACAATCACTATAATTCCTTTCTTCATTCCCTCCCTGTATTCATTGAAGACCCCCTTCATCCTCTCAACTTTTCAGAGATTGTAGTTGTCTGGCCTTCATTTCCCTCCTTGTTTTATCTTTGTATCCTTTACTCTCTGGTCCTTGCTCCTTCTCTCTTTATTGTCTTTCTGTCTCCACTCATTTCCTCTGCATTCCTTTCTCTTCACCTGTTCTCTCACTTCCTGTCTCCTCTGCTCGTCTCCTCTCATACACACACACACACACACACACACACACACACACTGTTTGTGAGTGACACAGATGATAGCCCTTTTTATCTGAAACCATGTGATCCATTTTATCACAATAGGCTCAAAAACAACTTTTTCAAAAAATATTTTCATATACCAAACTAACAACATTATTTCTGATTGATGCCATCAATACAGATATTCTGCATATTTTTATGTTTTTAATAGATTTATCATGCTTAAAATTTATACAGTTTAGTTAGATTTGAGATATAGTCTTGATTTGAATTATTCCCTCGCCCACATAGCAAAGTTAAACCAATCAAATCACCAATCAAATCACCTGTTACTTGTCAAGCACAGTTATGACAACAGTTTGAATTCCTTTGCTGTCATTGACTCTAAATTCCAGAGGGGCTGGGACCCCCAAACCTTAAATTTTACCTGATGTCCCATTTTACCTGATATCACCCTACTTAGCCACAGCACGTGATTCTAAATTCATTTCTCTTCTGTACAGTAGGTGATCAACCAGAATGACACTTACCGCCGCGGCACTTGCCAAAAATAAACCAGCCGTATTTCAAAGTCGGTCGCGAAATGACCACCAGGTGGCGCAAAGGGACATTTAGCGAAAGAAAAATATAATTAGCCTGTAGCCTACATTTTAAATAGAATATTGCTTTAAATATGATCTAAACTTTTATAGCAGAACACTTTATTAATTAAAAGTTAAAATAGGCCTATCTCGCAGTCAGTGAAAATAAATTGGGTGCTTTCAATGACGCTTGAGGAATGAGAAGACTGAATCAATCTTTTTGGTTTAGTTTCGTTTTGAATTGTTCTGTTTACAAGATGTTACAAGATGAAATGCATTTCAGAGAAAGTTTTTTCTTAATCTTTTCCATTGGCCAAATAGTATTTTAATTGATTTATATTTTTTAATGGAAACAGATAGACCTTATCGTGCATTATTTGCAAGAAACCATTTTCTCAGACAATCTGCTATCATGATAATCAATTATCTATGTAGTTAACACATTAAAACACACACAGCATGCCAGAGGAAAAGTGTTCAAAAGCATCACATCCACAACAAATATTTATATATATTGAATATAAAAATGTTGTAACTTCTCAGTAATGATTTCATGTAGCTTAAGTGTTTAACTCCATTAATGAGAATGGCACATTTAATATAAATGTTTATATTAGAAGTAAAACATAGTTTAAATGTTTAAAAATACACTCATTTATGTATTTTAACTGTTATTGTGAACATGCACTGTAATTATGATGGACTCATAATGAAGATTTACGGTTTTACTTCATCTGCCGTTAGATAGGCTGTGCGTCAGTTTCACTAAACGGCCCAACGCACTCATTGGCGCGGATATTTAAGAAGGGATGGATATTTGCTTAAAGTGATAGGTTTGGTGAGTGAAATTATATTTGTATTATCTTTCTGTATATTTATATTTTCCTTAGATTTTCTGTCTAAAAGTGACCAAAAAAAAAACATTTAACTTGAGCTCACCATCGGAGTCGGCAAACTGCTCCATCTCCAAAACGTTCGTACGCATGGGTCAGAGTTTGCGTGCAGGTGCGCAAATTTTCCTATCAAATTTGTTTTTATAAATCACAACTTATGCGTCGGAAGTGCCGTACGCCTCTTTCATGGCCTGTTTTGTGCGTACGCAACGGTTATAAATGAGGCCCCAGGTTGGAGTTAATAACATAATCTGAAATCTATTTTTCATGACTGACTTTTTAAATGTTATTTATATATATATATATATATGTCACGGATCCATCTGCGTCAGCACCAGATACCTTCACTCCGCCTACTCGTTCCGGTTCCCCTGACTACTAATCATCACCACCTGCCGTCACCACCTGCCATCACTTATCCGGACTATCATCCACTCCATATATACTCACCTCATTCAGTCACTCACTGTCTGGTCTCGTCTTTTCCACGACTACAGACTCCCTATCGCTATCTCACGTTCCTGCTACTACTTACCTGCATTGATTCTCCAGCCCGTCAGCCTCCCATATGTTCCTGTCCTTGGTCCCCGTCTGCTGCCAGTTCTCTCCGACCTCCCGCTCCTGTTCAGATAAGGAAACCATCATCAGACTGTTTATAGCCCTCTCCAACTTCAACTACCACGCTACTTACCATTCAGTGCTTGTTATTCAATAAACTCTGTTTATACTCACCAGTCTGTGCCATTCTGTTCTGTGACAGAAGACCAGACCAACCAAAACATGCTACAACCTACGCCCACTACCACCACGGCCACGAGTTCCCCACCTACATCACCCCTTCCCCGGACTAGTGCATCTGTGCTCGCTACTTCCACCGTAGCCTTTTCCTCTGCCTCTGCCTCTGTATGTCCCATGGCCCAACCAGCGCCCTTCTCTGGCGAGGAGGAGGAGTGCAGCGGCTTCCTTCTGCAGTGCGAGCTCTACATGCAAATGATTCCATCCTCGTTCCCCACTGAACAATCGAAGGTAGCTTTTTTCATTTCCCTTCTCCGTGGTCGGGCTCTTCAATGGGCTCATGCCCTATGGAAAGATCGTGGGCCCGTCACCAGAACCTTCGCCACATTCTCCAGTCATTTCCTGGAAGTGTTCTCACAATCTGTGCACTCGATCTCCGTGCAAGATCAGCTGTTTCGTTTGAAGCAAGGGAGATCCTCAGTTGCTGCATATGCTCTGCAGTTCCGGACCCTCGCCGCTACGGTGGGATGGAATGAGTCTGCCCTCATCACCGCATATCGCCACGGTCTGAACCCCGACATTCGCCTTCAGTTAGCCATCTACGATGACACAGTGGGTATCGAGAGCATCATACAGCGATCCATCCGCATAGATCAACGCCGCACTGCTTGCCAGCTAGATAGCCCTGCACCTCCGCCTCCTCGCCCATCTGCCGCTTACAGTCCTCCAGCACCAGAGCCGATGGAGATCGGGTCTGCACGCCTACTGATCTCCGAGCGAAACCGCCGCATAACCAACGGGTTATGTTTGTATTGCGGGGCTGCTGGACATATGCTATCCACCTGTCCCATTCGTCCACCTCGACCCGCAGTGAGTACTGTTCAGTTACCCCTATCCATATCGAATATGAAGTATACATCTGCTACTATCACTTATATGAACCGTTCCCTTCCAGTTCAAGCGCTAATTGACTCGGGATCCGCCGGTAACTTCATCTCACTCACCACTCTCCATCGGCTCCAAACCAAGCAACGTACCATCCCTCACACCCTTCACGTTCAGTCCATCGTCGGAAAATCTCTTGGCCGGGGCCGGATTGGACACCGCAGCCCGGATCTAGGGCTAGAGATCGGCTGGCTTCACAAGGAGGCTATTTCATTTCTGGTGCTGGAGGGCTCGACGGCCGAGATCATCCTGGGACGCCCTTGGTTAGAACTCCACTCACCGCATATCCAATGGTCCACCGGAGAGGTCTTACAGTGGGGTGAAGAATGCCACCATCATTGTCTGCCTACCATTTCCAAGCCAACTATCCGCCCATCCGCTCCGGTTCAGAAAATCTCTCTGTCCGCCACCTCCGTGGAGAGTTCCGCTACCGAGTTTCTCCCGGAAATTCCTCCTCCTTACCGGGCGTTCCAGGAGGTCTTTGATAAACAGCTGGCAACCACCTTACCACCACATCGGCCATGGGACTGTGCGATCGACCTGCTGCCTGGGGCGGTACTACCGCGAGGTAAGATCTATCCTCTGTCCATCCCGGAGCAGAAGGCCATGGAGGAGTACATCCAGGAAGCCCTGAGCCAAGGATTTATTCGACCATCCACGTCCCCTGCCGCATCAAGTTTCTTCTTCGTGGGCAAGAAGGACGGAGGCTTGCGCCCCTGCATCGATTATCGAATTCTCAATCAATCCACCATCAAGTACCGCTATCCTCTTCCTCTGGTCCCCGCCGCTCTAGAACGACTCCGTGGGGCTACCGTCTACTCCAAGCTCGATCTCCGGAGTGCTTACAATCTCATCCGCATCCGTGAAGGAGACGAATGGAAGACAGCTTTCATTACCCCTGCGGGGCACTACGAGTACCTCGTCATGCCCTTCGGATTGTCCAACGCACCCGCCGTGTTCCAGGGGTTTATGAACGAGATATTTAGAGACTTACTACACCAATTTGTCATAATCTACATCGATGATATCCTCATATACTCTCCAGATCTGTCCACTCACATCCGCCATGTCCAAACCGTACTCCAACGCCTCAGAGATCAACTCTTTCTGAAACTAGAGAAGTGCGAATTCCATCTAGACACCGTTCAGTTCCTGGGCTACCTCATCACTCCCCGCGGTATAACCATGGACCAGAGGAAGGTGGATGCCGTCAACAACTGGCCACAACCCACCTCTCGGAAGGACCTCCAACGGTTTCTTGGGTTTGCTAACTTCTATCGCCGCTTCATCAAAAACTTCAGTCAGACCTGCTTCCCTCTCACAAACCTCCTCAAGGGCGGGTCCAAGTCTCTGTCCTGGAACACCGACTCCACACGGGCGTTTGACAGCTTGAAACGGGCCTTCAGTTCCGCTCCTACCCTCTCCCTTCCCAATCCAGCTCTACCCTTCATCGTGGAAGTGGATGCCTCCACCTCCGGGGTAGGAGCGGTTCTTTCCCAGCGGCAGGGGACTCCATTGCAACTCCATCCATGTGCCTTCTACTCCAAAAAACTGTCCCCGGCGGAGCAGAATTATGATATCGGCAATCGAGAGCTGCTCGCGATCAAACTGGCCTTAGAAGAATGGAGACACTGGCTGGAGGGGGCTCAACACCCTTTTACCGTCATCACTGATCACCGGAACCTCGAATACCTCCGTGAGGCTAGAAGACTCAACCCTCGTCAAGCCCGCTGGGCCCTCTTCTTCACCCGCTTCAACTTCTCCGTCACTTACCGTCCTGGACACAAGAATGTAAAAGCAGACGCTCTATCACGACAGTTCCAGCCCAGTTCTCCTCCTCTCAGTCCCGAGACCATCCTCCCTCCAGCCATCGTCGTAAGCCCCATTCAGTGGAGTATGGACGATCACATTACCGAAGCCACCCAATCCGAACCTGCTCCGCCGGGAGGTCCAGAGGGACGGGTTTATGTCCCGACCCGCCTACGCCTGTCCCTCATGGACTCAGTACATACCTCCCCGGGCTCTGGACACCCAGGCAGCCAATTAACTCTCTCGCTCGTCCAACAACGTTACTGGTGGCCGGGTATGGCCCAGGATGTCTCCCGATACGTCAGGGGATGCTCAGTCTGTGCCATGGCCAAGGTTCCCCGTCATCTTCCCGAAGGCAAACTCATTCCCCTACCAATTCCCACTCGACCCTGGTCCCATCTGGGTGTCGACTTTGTCACCGACCTTCCCCGTTCCAACAATCACACCTGCATTCTTGTGGTAGTCGACCGATTCTCCAACGCATGTAAACTGATTCCTCTCCCCGGGCTCCCTACAGCCTTTGAGACCGCCGAAGCCCTATTCCACTACGTCTTCAGGAACTTTGGAATCCCCGAGGACGTCGTATCTGACAGAGGTCCACAATTTATCTCCCGAGTGTGGAAGGCCTTCTTCAATCTCCTGGGCGTTTCCGTCAGCCTTACGTCGGGGTACCACCCCCAGTCCAACGGCCAGACTGAGCGGAAGATCCAGGAAATCGGGAGATATTTACGGTCATACTGCCACGACCACCAGGACTGCTGGAGTCGCTACCTGCCGTGGGCCGAGTATGCACAAAACTCTCTCCGTCAATCCACCACAGGGCTCACCCCCTTCCAGTGCATACTCGGTTACCAACCTCCTCTGTTTCCCTGGTCCGGAGAACCATCAGATGTTCCAGCAGTCCATCACTGGTTCCAGATGAGCGAGAGGGTCTGGGACTCAGCCCATACTCACCTCCAGCGGGCTGTCCGGAGACACAAGAGCCAGGCGGACGTTCGACGTGCCTCAACTCCCCAATACCATCCGGGACAATTGGTCTGGCTCTCCACCCGGGACATCCGTCTCTGACAGCCCTGTCGTAAGCTAAATCCCAGATACATCGGTCCGTTCGCCATACAGAGGCAGATCAACCCCGTCACCTATCGACTATCACTGCCTGCTCATTACCGCATTGCACCTACCTTCCACGTTTCCCTTCTCAAACCGTATGCTAATCCTCTCACTTCTTCCTCCCCAGGGTCTGGTGCTGCGGACGTGCCCCCTCCTCCTACGGACCCGGAGGACGACAACATCTACCGAGTGCAAGAAATCCTCGACTCCCGGCGACGGGGCGGCCTTCTGGAATACCTCGTCGACTCGGAAGGATTTGGGGTGGAAGAGAGATGTTGGGTTCAGCGGGAGGACATTCTAGATCCCACCCTACTCCAGGACTTCCATTCGGCCCATCCAGATCGTCCTGCACCCAGGGGCCGTGGCCGTCCCCGTCGTCGGTCCCGCCCGCCAGCTGGAGCTGGCCGTGGGGGGGGGGGGTACTGTCACGGATCCATCTGTGTCAGCACCAGATACCTTCACTCCGCCTACTCGTTCCGGTTCCCCTGACTACTAATCAACACCACGTGCCGTCACCACCTGCCATCACTTATCCGGACTATCATCCACTCCATATATACTCACCTCATTCAGTCACTCACTGTCTGGTCTCGTCTTTTCCACGACTACAGACTCCCTATCGCTATCTCACGTTCCTGCTACTACTTACCTGCATTGATTCTCCAGCCCGTCAGCCTCCCGTCTGTTCCTGTCCTTGGTCCCCGTCTGCTGCCAGTTCTCTCCAGTCTCCAGCTCCGTTCCTCTCTCTGCTGTTCCAGCCAGCTCTCCGACCTCCCGCTCCTGTTCAGATAAGGAAACCATCATCAGACTGTTTATAGCCCTCTCCAACTTCAACTACCACGCTACTTACCATTCAGTGCTTGTTATTCAATAAACTCTGTTTATACTCACCAGTCTGTGCCATTCTGTTCTGTGACAGTATATATAGGCCTATATATATAAAGAAATAAATCTTCTCATCAGTTCATTACCCCCTGCATGTTCTTGGCCAATCCACTACACAGTTTATACTTGAAATTATCATGCTTAGACAGAAATGTGTTTTGAAAATTTTTACATAAAATGTTGATCATTCAAACCAACACGCATATAAGCCAAAAGTACAAACAAGACAAACATAGTAGATCATGAGCACTAAAGCCCCACTGTAAGACAGAAAGACAAATGTCTTTTCTTCAAGACATACTAAATGTTTGTCAAAATGTTGTTTTTTCTAGGCAATTTGTCTATGGGCAAAATTAGACGTTTTCTAGGTCACCTGCCATAGTGGCTTATAGATTAGGCTAAATTACACACCATTGAACAAAAGCATTTGGCTGGTTGTGGGTGTGAATTTTCCACTCTGCCTGTAAACCTGTCAGCATTCTCAAGTTTGGCTTACTATTTACAAACTCTCATTAACACAATGAGATTAAGCTTCACCTAGGAGTTGGGACTCATTCCACCAGTGGGGTAGAATCCTTCAGGGCTTTGGGAAGAGGTGTCCCCTTGCAATAAGTATCTGATGTGGCTGACTGGACCTTTCCACACACATTTCTCAGATTTTATTGTTTGGATGTCCATGCTACTCCAGGCTCACATGTCCCTGAGTCGACATCCTAAG
Organism: Pimephales promelas; assembly: GCF_016745375.1. The sequence goes on from NW_024121155.1 coordinate 2,857,696, forward strand.
ATGCGCACAGACAACTACCAGACACTTCCCAGCAGGGCCGTGCACAGACATTTTGAGGGGCAGTGGCCTTAGCCAAAAAAAGGGGCACTAAGGGGGTGGTTGCTCGTTAACACAAATTATTCAGTTATTGTAACAGTTTTACATTTTTTACATTATTGTTACAGTATTTTCCTTTTACAGCAAAAAAGGATGGGGGAGGGGGATGTACTTAGGCTATTATTTCTATTAGATCGAGAGAGTAGGCCTACAATAATTTGATTAGACAAGCAGCTGAAGTCAGAATTGTGAGAAATAAAGTCAGAATTGCGTAATATAAAGCCAGAATTGCGTGATATAAAGTCAGAATTGCAAAAGTCGCAATTCTAAGAGAAAAAAAAACAGAATTGCGACTTTTTTTCTCACAATTGCTATTTTACATCTCACAATTCTGACTTTATAACACATAATTGCGAGTTTATATGTCGAATTTCTTACATCTTTTCTCAGAATTGTAAGATATATACTTGCAATTGCGAGTCTCAAGCCAATTCTAAGGGGAAAAAATACTAACTTTTTCCCCTCAGAATAGTTTATATCTCGCAATTCTGACTTTATATCACGCAAATCTGACTTCATATCTCGCAATTCTGAGAAATAAAGTCAGAATTGCGAGATGTAAACTCGCAATTGTGAAAATAAAAGTCAGAATTGAGAGATGTAAACTCGCAATTGTGAGAATAAAAGTCAGAATTGTGAGAATTGTTTTATTTTTCATTCTGTGTCGGAAACAAGCGTCCATATCTTGCATAGCCTACCTGTTAATGCAACAGCTTTCGTGAACTGTCGTATTCACTCAGTTTCAAGAGAGGGCCGCAGACATACGCTGCGGAGTGCGGACTGCGGAGCGAGTGGGAAAACCTGGAGCGGATTCCACAGACAATGATTTGAATCAATGATTCATAGAATGATTTTTTCAAGGATTCACACAATACTAACTCCTTAGTGTATTAAGCCCTATTCGTACGGGATTAGTATTACCTGGGGACAACGTGTAAATTTGAAATTACCCACCCACATCTGAATTTCGTGTGGCGCATTTGCACGGGATAAGCGAAACCTGTGATTTTACTCGAATTTACTGACTTATCTCCTGGATATGACGTCAATAGGCTATAGCTTTGAAATGTCTTGTCGTTATTATGTCTAGCTCGCTGTATATACTGTAATAAACAGAAGAATTGTCTTTACCGTATGCTGCTAAACATGTCATTCATCTCCATCTAATCATTCTTTTTGTTTTTGCTTTTCTGATGGTTTTCAGCTTTCTCTTTCTGCAAATTGAATAGTTGTACTATCGATATGACCCAGCACCCAAAATACTATCAAAACACTCCAACTCAGCCTCTATTCTTCGCGAAAGATGGATAAAAAGGCGCAGATGAAACAAAAACCTTGAAAAAATTATATACGATCCGGCCAAATCACAGAGATGCCGAATCGCACGGGACTAATATTACCACAGGACCTCGGTGTTCGGCGAAATATAGAAGGTAATTTGCGAGGGAATTTTTAACTATTAACTATTATTACACATTACTACAGGTCACCAGATAATACTAATCCCGTGCAAATAGGACTTTAGTTGACTGGCAGTTAAGCTGAAATGTAGTTGAAAAGTTACTTATAGTCAATTGCATGTCCGTTGGAGGGCCATTAAAATAATGATTTGACAGATATTAAGCAGACAGTCTATTATACTCTAATGAGAGTTAGTTGACATGCAATTTAATATACACAAGTTACTTCTAAATATACAAGTTATATATATATATATATATATATATATATATATATATATATATACGTATATATATATATATATATATATATATATATATTTATAATTATATACTGTATTATATTATTTTATATAAATTATATGCTTATTATGATGACTTCTGAAGGATCTTTTTATGTTTGAATCCAAATCAAGATGCAAGCCGACACGTATCAAGGTCATCCGAGTACTGTAGATATCAACCTTACATTCTGTAGTGAGGGCCTTCTGTCATGTGTCGCAGTATAAAGAACATTCGCTTATCTTTCAAGTGGCCCTGAATGAAGGCAGAAAGAACAGAAAAAGAGTGAGACAGCAGACTGGGCAAAACCATTTCAAACAAATTCCTGAGTGAAGAGGTGCCAGTATTCACTTTGAAGAGTGAAGCAAGAACAGTGAGCAAGGGGGACTGGCATCATTCACTCAAATGCTTTAGCAGAGAGGATTAAGGCTTTGGATTTCTCTCAGAAGGAGAGAAATTGAGCTCTGCATTCTTGTAGAAAATGAGCAGCCATGCATTTTTACATGCCTCTGCTTTGTTGGACTCTATTGCCAGTCGTGGCACCACAGGATCGCCTTACCATTGGGAAAGTTGTGGTGTGAAAAGCACCCCAGCAATGCTGTTGTCAGCATATTTTGGAATTTGACTTTGATAGCACATCGACAAACTTTACCAATGTGGTCAAGTTTTTTCCACTTCGAAGCACAGAGTCTCTGGTGTAATAGAGCTTTGGCAATTGTATGGCGGCAGCAGCAACCAAGGGTATAAAAATATTTTTTGACCTTTAGGTTGTTGAGTGTGTATATTCACAGGTAGAAAAAAATAAAATAGGCGAAACTGAAATGTCCTTTGCAGCAAAGCAAGGATAAATATTATGCGAGGAGAAATATTATGCAAGGAGTCTACAGAGTAAAAGAAACAAACCTTGATCTAAACCTTGCTTGAAGTGGTAAAACAATGCTCGGAGCATAGAAACTAAAGACACCATTAAATCATTAAAATATGCATTCACATTCAGTATCGATCACATGGAATGAAATCATTATTCACCCTTCAGAGTTGAGAAAATTAGGAAAATGTTTTTTGCCCCTAGGCACAGTGGCTGGTGAATGCAGAATTTTACCCGTCATTATTATTATTATTATTACTTAACATAAAAAACAAACAAAAAAATCCTTGCTTATCTGGTATATGCTACCCCGTGGAATGTCTGAAATTTGTATATTGAGCACTTGCATTGTTTTTGCCTCTTCACGATGATTCGCTTGGTTTAGTCCTCAGTTGTAAGTCGCTTTGGATAAAAGCGTCTGCTAAATGACTAAATGTAAATGTTATTATTATTGTTTTTTATTTTCAATTCAAATACATTATGTAAAACTGAACAGTGGTTCTCAACAGGGGGCCAGACCCACTATGGGGCCCCTATAAATGCCCAGGGTCTTAAAATTAAAATATATAAACACAATATTTATGAACCCTGTGGGGTCGGCGGTCGCGCCGGCGCTTTTCTTATCAGTGCAAAAGAGACTCAAATAACTTGATTTTTGTCATACAGGCAAGTGTTAAACGACATTTAAAACCGTTAAATGTTTTCTTTTATTTGTTTACACTCATAATAAAAACATAAAACATATTGTGTTTTTCGTGAAATAAAATTAAAAAATAAACTTGATGTGCATTCTGCCAACTCGCTCAATGTGAAGTTCATTCTGTGACTCAACAGAAAATGACCTGTATCTGTAAATGTTTGTCTCACAGACTTGAGACAAATGTCTTTCCAAAGCTTGGAGTTTTGGAGCTTGGATAATTTATGTAAATCATATAAAAAATAATTCTCTGTTCAAGTTATCCATATGAAAGCAACGATATGTATAGTTTCTCAAACACATCCACATTAGCCCTAATGTGACCACTCTCACTCACGCAAGAGCAATTTACATGCAAATTGCCATGTGAAGGCAATTTACTCTCTCTAGAAGGATTGGGAATCGTAAGAAATTTTCCAGTTGTGATTCCGCCTAACTTTTCTGGTTCAGATTACATTACAATTGTTAAACATCTAATTAAAAATAGTAGTAAGGTAAAAAAAAAGCACATTATTCAACTCAAAAGATACTTGTGTGTAGTAAACACAAAAGCACAATTTAGTAAAAATAGTAAATTCTAAGTAATAAAATATAGCTGTGAGCAGCGATTGCGGGCCCAAGCCGGTGGTACCGGTACCGCCAGCTTTGGCCCTTCATCGCTGCTCGCAGCTATATATATATATATATATATATATATATATATTAGGGCTGTCAGTTTAATGCATTATTAACGGCGTTAACGCAAACCCATTGTAATGGCGTAATTTTTTTTTTTTATCACGATTAACGGTCTTTTTGTCCTAGCAAACTTTGTAGTTTTTTCACATGCTTTTGCAACAGGACGCGGCATTTCGCCGTCTCGCGCTCGTCATCCACTCAAAGCCGGCTTGGAATAATGAACACTATTCCAATGTTATTTTCAATAATAATAATAATAACATTTGCACTAAACAAGCCGATCCACTTTTCCATGTTGATAAGAGCATTAAAATGAGAAAAAAATAATGTAACAAAAAGAAATCAAAAGAGATTTAGAATAGATCAAAATGTGCGATTAATCGCGAGTTAACTATTACATTAATGTAATTAATCGTGATTAAATATTTTAATTGTTTGACAGCACTAATATATATATGAAGAGTTCAGATGCAAAAGCCTCTAAATGCCATTTGAAATTTTCTTCTTTAATGATGATTTTTATCAAACTTGTATATTTAAGTTCAGTAATTTCAGTTAAATAACAATTAATAGGTAATTATCATTGCCATTTAAGTGAAATCACTGAACTTAAATATACAAGCTTGATAAAAATGATCATTCTAGAAGAAAATTTCAAATGGCACTTAGAGGCTTTTGCATCTGAACTCTTCATATATATATATATATATATATATATATATATATATAAAGCCGGTGGCAGCACCACCACCTTGGTGCTTTTAGGGTTATTCTGCATGATGTGCAAAAACGTAGCCGGCGCTTTGACTGTCAAAAAGAAGTGTGCTGAAGAGCTTGCATCAGTGAGGGCTCTGCAAAAGTGCGCATCGAGGGCACATATCAACCACAAAGTCTGTGTGAGCAGCCTTCTGAAAGGTCAGGTGTACATCCAGGTCTACATCTACTTGTGTTTACATTATAGTAGTTAGGGTTACGCCGATACTCAGGATCAGTATCGGCTCCGATACTGCCATTTTTGCCGGATCGGGTATCGATCAGACGAGGCTGATTCAAATCCTGCATTGTGCATATACTATTCTATGTTATTGTTAAGCCCCACAAAAGGCACACAAACAGCCTGTCGCGTTCGGTTAGTCAATGATGAAATTATCTTCAAGATGATTCAATGTTAATACTATTATAGTTGATCTGTAGATAAACTTTATCTTGTTGGACTTTATTGCTGTAACTTAATCGTGTTACTTTCTACCGGGTGATCACAAAACTAGAGTAGAGTCAGAGCTCTATAATTGTTCTTCACACGCACAGTAATTGAAATTTAAAACTGTTAAAAGAAAAGGCTCAATAAACTATTCCATAGATAGATAATATATGATTCACTGTCCATCACTATCTATTGCCTTTGTGCTTTGAACTTTTTAATGCAGACTCGACACACTGCACGCTGTAACTCCATGTGGGTTCAAGCGCATCATTCTCCGCTCCACTTTGTGCCGCACTGTATTGGAGCCTTTCATATCATAATGTAGTGACGCAATGACAGATTATGAATTGCCTTTCTTGTTCTGTCCTATCTATCATATGTTGCTACCTCATTAAACATCTGTACTATACATTTAAAACATGTTGTCTCAATTTTATAGTAGCCATGACTATATCTAAGATAATTTATCTTTTTAATTTTTGTTACCTTGTTTTTCATTAATGTATTTTAGAACAATATAAAGAGCAATGTGTATTATCCACTAATCTAGTTTATAATAGCATTTTTTGTCATAGATTATGATATATTTTTTGGAATTGTTGTTTATCTTTATAATGAACTTGTCTGTATTAAGTAGATTGTGTTTAACACACACAAGAGTGATTATTAGTTTAACACACAGTTAAAGTTATAGAAATTCTACTTGATCTCCAAAAAAAAAAAAAAAACTGCACTGGCATCAGATTGGTATTGATATCATTCGACTAAAAAATGTTGGTATCGGATCGATTCTGAAAAAGATGGTATCGGTGCATCCCTAGTAGTGAAGTTTGAAGCAAATCAGGTAAAAACATAAGAAGGTTATTTAAAAGTATTTTGAAAGTGAAACACTTCCTGCAGTCAGTTGGTGGTGCTATAACTGGGGTTGTAATTATTGCTCGATATATATATATATATATATATATATATATATATATATATATATAGGGGTGGGCCGTTATCGGCGTTAATGTGCTGCGTTAACGTGAGACTCTTGTCGGGCGATAAACAAAATATCGCCGTTAATCTATTCTCAAAGTTGAGATGGGAGCTGACCACACCACACCAGCTATGATGACTTTCACTTTGAAATTTTAGCGCAGATATAGTCGAATTGCACTGTAAGGGCCATTTAAAACCAATATATTAAAACGTCTGTTTATCCAGACATTAGGAAAATATCAGTCTATGCATTTTATATGTAATATGAGGGAAATACACATCCGTAAAAGGGGTCGCACACCGAACAAGAAGCGCATCGCCGCGCCACGTCTAGGCGGCTGTTTACACCTGGCCACTTCATGCGTTTTCTCAGATCGGATAGCTATCTGATTTATCAAAACGATTCAATTTACACCTGGTCACATACATGTGTTTTTGCAAAACGGATATAAATCCAATCTTCAATTCCCCCACGCTATGCGGATTTAATGAAGTGCACGTCACCGAAAACAACAAATATGAGCTGCATTTTGATCATCGGCTAATTCCAAAATCAGCAAAGACAGCAATAAGAGAGAGCGGCAACCTGGTAAGATCATTTAGTTTCTTTACTTTTAATGAAGATGGTAGTGCAAGTGTCTGCGACTTACTTTCACTTTGATTTACGATAGATTGCGGCGCGCTGGCTTGATAGGTCCTCAGCTGCTCATGAGGTGATGCGTGTCGCAGTAGCGCCGCCATATCTGACTAAAATAACATGACATATGGCCTATAACACGCTCTCACATGTTTATATTTTAGCATTTTTGGGAGTAGTAACATTTACATATGTGGTTTCAACAACTAGATGCATTTACACATGTCGAGTTTTGTCTGGAATGTGGCCCAGACTACCTTCTGATGTGGTTTGAGTGATCGGAGTTTCGGAGGGCATTAACACCTGGTCTTTTCAAGATCGGATACAGAAAACGTATGAAGTGATTTCAGAGCATCCGTTAACTGAATTAATTAAGAATCTCACCTGAAAATCCAATAACATCAGTACAGGGTTCTCAAGTCTCACGCATTGGCCGTGAGACACACGCATTTCGACCGGTTCACACGCTCACATGCCACACTGTGTATTTCTCACGCTGAAAAGGCAATGCCAACCAAGTTGTCCTAGCTGAAAGACCTAACATTGTATACGAGGCGCAGGCAAACAAAGTGAAGTTTCCTGCCGCCAGCGCGTATCTCCGCCAGATTGCGTTCGTTACTAGGCAACATATATGCGCGCTGCGTGCACCACTGATCTATATATGACATGTCATTCAGTAGCGCGAACACACGGAAATGGACGGAACATCCTCGGCCACCGTACGTTCGTTACTAGGTAACCAACAACATCGCGCGAACACATGTGTCGTGATGGAGAAGTAGGTAAGTTGAAAGAAGCTCGTCTAACATTTTTGGGCTAGAACATTTTTATTTTTGGGATAGAACATTATTATTGATGCAGTCAAAAACTCTACAACTACTTTGCAACCAGGCTCAGTTTGGCTATCTTACGTTATCTGAAACTAAGAGAAATGTTAGTGGGTATGGAAAGGAATGAAGATTTACTGATTTTATTTTAAATTATATTATACTGTAATATTAATAGTCTTTCTAGTTACATTAAGGATGTATTACAGCAGATTGCTCTGGGTAATATTTAATCATTGTCATAATGTTGCATTTGTATTTTTCAAAGATGTCAGGAAAAAAGCAGAAAGATATTTTGTCATTTTGGGCACCAAAGGGTAAGCCCCCTAAAAAGGTTGCCAGATTAGAGGAGGAGACAGTGGAAGAGGTGGTGCACTCTAATCTGTCCATTTGTTCTCAATGTCCCACCACACAATAAATCATTCGTCTAGATAGAAGACGCATTCAAAAATCAAAATGCAATTTTTAAAGATTTGTTTGAAACTGTTTGGAGCAATTTGTTATATTTTTGGTTAGCTATATTTGTAATACTGCATTAAAGAGTATTTGATGTGATGAATTGCTCTGTCATTTATCAGATTTACTAATTGTTATAATTTTAATTTGTTCTGGTTAATTATGAACAATGGGTAAAATTGGGGGCGGGGATGGGTGGGGCGGGGCTTCATTATGGCTCCTCCCTAACTGCGTGTGATCTCACTCCAAGCTTTTGCTCAAACTTGAGAACCCTGCATCAGTAGGCTAATTGTCATTCAAGCAGCTGATTTCTGTATTATGCATTATATGCAAGATATTTCATCCCTCTCTATTTATTTGTATTGTAAGAAAAAGAGCTTCCCGGACACTACAAAATAGAAGAAAAGTAGAATGGGATTTGATTAAAAAAAAAAAAAAAAAACTGATTTAGTTCTTATTTCGTGCTGTTTAAAACTAGGGTTGACAATAGAATAAAATAATTATGATTACTCTCATTATTTATAATAATATGAACATTCCAGTGTTAAACTATAAAACATATTTAGGCCTAATTACAAACTACCTGAGAGGTTATTTATTTGGGTATAGCACATGCCTTTGGTAGAATTCAAATGAGCCATTTTAATCTACTGTAGATTAATCTAGATTAATTTCAAAATTAATCTAGATTAATCTACATTAAAAAATTATGCCCACCTCTAATATATATATATATATATATATATATATATATATATATATATATATATATATTGATAGATTTCTGAAACTTTGCACATGTCTACTGGCTAATAAATGTGATGTGTCTGTTGAGTTTCGTACAATTTCAAGCATGCTAAGAGTCTCAAAAGAAAATAATTTCTCATCCTAAAAGAATTTCAAAGTTTGATGCATTGCCACGGCAACAGTATCAAAGATATCAAGAATCCATTCACAGGTCTACATCTGCCATGTATTTACATCATACAGATGAATTTGAAATCGGGTAAAAATAAGAGGGTGATTTCAAAGCATTTTGAAAGTGACACACTTCCTGCTGCCAGTTGGTGGCGCTATAACTTTGACTCACAATAGTCACATCCATGTAATTGGCCTCTTACAGCAAACACACTGCTGAATTTTCATCAAGATCAGTTAATGTATGCTGAAGTTATGACACACTTCCTGTTTCACGTTTCTCGCCATAATTTTGTTTCCTCGCCACGGCCAAACCAATAGAGATATCAAAAATCCCCTCGCAAACTTTCATCCTCAATGTCTTGACTTCACGCTGAGTTTCATGGCATTTCTTTGAATTCTCTAGGAGGAGTATTTCAAATTCCATTGCGTGTTTTACAAACAGCCCTAAATAGCTGACTTCCTGTTGGTTGGGGTAAAAAGTAATAGTATGAAGTATATATGAACCAATAAGATCTACATGTGTACCTAGTTTCATATTATTAAATGCAAGCATGTTTGATTTATGGACCAAGTTTTTGGACCCTGTTCCAGGGGGTGCTGTCGAGCCCCCCTGCCACGGCCGGGTACCATCTTCAGCCCGGCCCTGATGGCCGCGGGTTCTGACCTGTGTGCAAAGTTTCAAGAGTTTTTAAGAACGTTAAGGGCCCCAAGAGTGCCCGAATAGTCGTATAAATGATAATAATAATAATCCTAAAAAAAAAATCAATAGAGCCTTCGCCCTTTCAGGGCTTGGGCCCTAAAAAAATTAAATCTGCATTCTCTGTGAAAATTTGTAAATTCAACTGGCTTTTTGTATCTCCAGTAGTGGAGAATACCCTCTAAGAAGGGGTAGATTATGCTTAAATGTAAGAAAGTAACTTAGGAATTTCTCACGCTTTTGGATAAGAACCGATTCTCGGTTCCCAACCCTAATCTGGATGTTTATGCTCGTTCTACCAGGGGAGTAGCTTTTTTTCAATCTTTGTTTAAGGGTGCTTCCTTTTGTAGACTTTTATTAGATTGTATGGCCCACATGCGGGGTTGACTGTTGGCTCCCAGGATTTTATATGCTTGAGCAGGATGATGTTTTCTAGTTTGCAGACTATGTGTTTTCGTGGACGATAAACCCATATACTGTACGTAGTTGTGTAATGTGTGGGATATTGTGTCCACATACTGATTTTATGCATGCTTCAGATAATCGTCACACCTGGTGGTGTTTCCCCCATAGAGTCAGCTACTGATGCAGCGTCTGGTTTCCTACTTAACTTGTAACCTATACTCAACACAGTCTCATGAAGATGCGTATCTATACCACGAGTGTCATTTCTCGTGGCATTTATACGCCAAAAGTGTTTTTTTCGTGTATATGGTACGCACTAAAAAACCCTGGGTTAGGTTTAGGGGGAGGGGGGTGGGGAGTTCGTGCGTATTATACGCAAAAAAGTGCGTATCATATGTACGCGAAAATCGCGTGCCAAATACACGCAAAAACTGTTTTTGGCGTATAAATGCCACGAGAAATGACATTCGTGCCATAGACACGAACTTTCATGAGATCGGGCTGCTATACTTTAGTTGAAGTAACATATCAGTTATTTCTATAATCCACTTTAGACATTTTAATATAGGCCTACTAACTATAAGTAATGATGCAACAACATGTCATCCATACAATTAGAGTATCAATAGACTGTTAGATTAGGTTTATGTTTCCTGATTAATAAAATAAGCTGACATGTACTTGCAAAGTTGCTTATAATGTCTGTTTGGGGATGATAAAAAAGTGTAGAATATATTCATTTGCTTATAGTCAGTATAATGTCTGTTTGGGGATGATCAAAATAAAGTATAGAAAATATATTAAGCAACCAATACTATCTACATATACAATCTATATACAACACAATCTACGAATACTATAAAGACTGATAGTTGACATGTAGTTGCAAAGTTACTTATAGTTGGTAGAATGGACTATCGATACGTTATACAGATACTGGCATGTGTGATATTTCGACCCTGCTTTAACAACATATGAAAACAGAATTGTTGCTTTGTTTATTTCCCATACATGAACAAATGTATGTACAGGGGTATATACCATGAAGCCGGGTTATGTGGCTAGCCTAATATGTTTTAGTTTAGTTTGTTCTAACCCTGGGTTTTAGGCACCATGAAAGTGGTTTGGCTTTTAGCAGTGTTCAACACCATAGTAACTTATGCTCCATGTCTAAACATGGTCCGGGGCAGGTTATGTTCCAGGGAAAAGGTTGCGAAACGAACTTAGACCAATCAGCTGTGAGCCAACCCTATCCCTAATCATCTGGCTTTTCGTAATGCTTATTTAGAATAATATTTTTGTACGATATAGCTATTATTTATGATATTATTATACCCTTAATTGATCACACATGAAAAATGTATGACATAAATTTAGTTTGTCAATTATTATTATGCACAGTTTAAATGAATAAATATATAAAAGTAATATAAAAAATGCTTTGTTTTCTCTATAACTTTATCAAGAGTATAAACTAACTTCACAACTTTAACTTGCACTGATATAGAAAGACTTTTTTTTCTTTTAGTTGTCCTCTTTAATAGACAGCTATTTTCTTCTTGCTGTGTAAATTTGTTTAAATTCTTAATAATTTTTAATCTCGTAATATTCTGCAGAAGAGAGGAATGAATTGTGTTGCTTAGAAATGAATCACACTTTCACTCTTTCTCAGCATGTGATTGGCTGTTCGCTACTGATGTCACACCTAAACTCTGGATAAGAGCCTGAGATGAAAGTTGATGATCGGCATCATGGTACCAACAAAGCCTGATTAAATTTGTTTAGTTTTGTCAACTCAAAACTAATCCTGCGAGTTTCTTCAACTACCATCATGATACAGACCCTTTATTACCACTTCATTTGTTCTATGCATTTTTCTTCCATGCAGAAACAGATAAACAATGATGCTGACAGAAGAGAAGAGATTTTATGAACATGGCTAACCTCAAGAGACTAACAACAGTCTGGCTAAATGTGCCCCCTGTCTGAAATAAAAAGAAGAAGAAGAAGAATTAAAAAATCATATCACAAAAAAAAAAATATATATATATGAGTACCACTGGGACCCATATATCTTCCTCCCTGTAAGATTACAAAAGGAAGTTTACATACAATGGGACTATAGAGGATACACTCGGTGTATGTGTCACATAATGAATATGGTCTTTGAGGGAACTGAGAGTCTAGTAATGCTTGTTGTTGAGAGTAATAATGATTGTTTCAAGAATCTGTTAACAGCTCTGTGAAGACGTGTTGTTTATGATAATTAGATCATTTTGCTGTAGAGAGTGAAATACCAAGCACCACCAAGTATAATGAAGCATTTACCTCAAAACCAATATCCATTACAAGTGTTTGTTACAAACAAGATTTTGAACAGGAACAACAGATTAATTTGGCCCCATTCAGACATGTCATTACAGTGTTGTCTTTACATGTCGTTACAGTCAGTACAACTATGAACTGAGTAATAATACTAATACTAATACATTAACTATGTATTGGTTATTGTTGGTTTAGTATAAGTTTGTCCCACTTTATAGTAGGTGTCTATAATAAAGTGTATATAATATAATAAAGTGAGATAAAGGTAAGGTTAGGGCCAGCTTTCATGGTTTTTAGGTTTGTTTGCAACTACCATTTATTACAGATGTAATTACATGCGGGTATTCGTTTTAACACTAAAAGTGCCAGAATTCCAAAACTACTAGAATGGCCACAAACGGTCATTTTGACCGTCAGATTCAAAACAGTGTTTATTTCTTTGACGAATAATTTTCCTAATTATTTTCGTCAACCACATTTTTTCAAAGACAGAAACGAGAAGAGATAACTAAATAAAAACTAGGTTTGAATGACAAAAACTATGACGAAAATGTTAGATAGTGACAATATGCGAAGCGGTCAATAATAATAATAGGACTAGCAGAACTAGTGAACAGCCCATGCAGCAAAACAAACAACGCAGGGCAGGGCAGCAGAGCTCACCAGGATCATCCGATATGAATGGAACATCTGGATCCACCGTGTCTGATGATAGCAGCCGTCTCTTTTTCCTTGATGTGAACTCTGACTCTGAATCACTCTCTGATGATATATAGCCTATAACGTAAGTATTGATAACTGTAGTCTGGTTTTATTTGCTTATTTCTGATCAACAACTAATGTAGAAATTATTATGAAGCAAACACTGCAACAGAGGTGACCGGACGGACCTTTCTGTTGACAGTTGAGAGAGAGAACACGATCAACCGTGGGATATTTAACAAAAGAAAATATTGCGAAATTCAGTGCGGTCAATATGACCGACTATGGCCGAAATGGGTAAATATGTTCATTTGTTTTGTTTTGCCTTACGTTTACGTAACTTAATTTATATGAAAATCATTTTAAATGAAAATACAGACAATTTTAGGAAAAGTCAGGTACCAGCAGGATTTTATTATTTTTTTCAACAAAGTTATTGTAGATATAAAATTCAAAACGGTCAAAATGACCGTTGTGGCCGTTCTAGTGTTAAATATAAGTGTAATGTCAAAAGTAGTATGTACAGAATAAGTGCATTGTTATAAAATTATGAATTTAACCCTGGTGTCTTTTGAAAGTCAGATACTTTTTTACAGTGTATAAAATAAAATGAGCATAAACAGAATACACTGAACTAAGTAATACTGAGTTGTACATTGATCTTGCAGCATTTCAAATATATAAGACAGATAGATTTATGCAACAGTGCGTTTTACTTGTCTCACTTACACAAAACAAGGATCCATACTCAAAATGCACTGAATTCATGGAAAATGCTAACGCAGCACTAAAATTTAAAATAAATAATTTAATAAGTGTGCCTCATCTAATGGACAATCTTACAATGATGATTTGATGTGGGCCTTTAATGATTAAATTCCACCATAGAAAACTGCATTAAAAATAAATGAATAAATAAATAAAAATCTAGGCTGATTAATTTCTTTGATTCATAAATAAAGCATCAGCTAGAACACTCTTCATTTCCTCATAAATGGGGGCACGTCTAAACACATGTACCCGTACAGTCGCTCTAATAGCTCGGTATATTTTAGTCTTTAGAAATCACACTGAACAGAATGAAACTAAACTTGATACGTATTTAATAAATGTCACAGATGAAGGTCAAATGTAAAATCATGAGTCACAGAATAGATTTGCTTGTTAGTGGTGTATTGTCAATCAGCACCTCAATGTAAAGGAGGGAATTTTGTTTTTATATACAGTAGCTTCATTTATTTTGGTCCTTGGTTTAAACACCTTTCAGCTGTGATTTGTACATGAATAGGCCT
>NW_024121155.1:2872723-2973793 GCF_016745375.1 Pimephales promelas
ATATATATATATATATAGATAGATTTCTGAAACTTTGCACATGTCTACTGGCTAATAAATGTGATGTGTCTGTTGAGTTTCGTACAATTTCAAGCATGCTAAGAGTCTCAAAAGAAAATAATTTCTCATCCTAAAAGAATTTCAAAGTTTGATGCATTGCCACGGCAACAGTATCAAAGATATCAAGAATCCATTCACAGGTCTACATCTGCCATGTATTTACATCATACAGATGAATTTGAAATCGGGTAAAAATAAGAGGGTGATTTCAAAGCATTTTGAAAGTGACACACTTCTGCTGCCAGTTGGTGGCGCTATAACTTTGACTCACAATAGTCACATCCATGTAATTGGCCTCTTACAGCAAACACACTGCTGATTTTCATCAAGATCAGTTAATGTATGCTGAAGTTATGACACACTTCCTGTTTCACGTTTCTCGCCATAATTTTGTTTCCTCGCCACGGCCAAACCAATAGAGATATCAAAAATCCCCTCGCAAACTTTCATCCTCAATGTCTTGACTTCACGCTGAGTTTCATGGCATTTCTTTGAATTCTCTAGGAGGAGTATTTCAAATTCCATTGCGTGTTTTACAAACAGCCCTAAATAGCTGACTTCCTGTTGGTTGGGGTAAAAAGTAATAGTATGAAGTATATATGAACCAATAAGATCTACATGTGTACCTAGTTTCATATTATTAAATGCAAGCATGTTTGATTTATGGACCAAGTTTTTGGACCCTGTTCCAGGGGGTGCTGTCGAGCCCCCCTGCCACGGCCGGGTACCATCTTCAGCCCGGCCCTGATGGCCGCGGGTTCTGACCTGTGTGCAAAGTTTCAAGAGTTTTTAAGAACGTTAAGGGCCCCAAGAGTGCCCGAATAGTCGTATAAATGATAATAATAATAATCCTAAAAAAAAAATCAATAGAGCCTTCGCCCTTTCAGGGCTTGGGCCCTAAAAAAATTAAATCTGCATTCTCTGTGAAAATTTGTAAATTCAACTGGCTTTTTGTATCTCCAGTAGTGGAGAATACCCTCTAAGAAGGGGTAGATTATGCTTAAATGTAAGAAAGTAACTTAGGAATTTCTCACGCTTTTGGATAAGAACCGATTCTCGGTTCCCAACCCTAATCTGGATGTTTATGCTCGTTCTACCAGGGGAGTAGCTTTTTTCAATCTTTGTTTAAGGGTGCTTCCTTTTGTAGACTTTTATTAGATTGTATGGCCCACATGCGGGGTTGACTGTTGGCTCCCAGGATTTTATATGCTTGAGCAGGATGATGTTTTCTAGTTTGCAGACTATGTGTTTTCGTGGACGATAAACCCATATACTGTACGTAGTTGTGTAATGTGTGGGATATTGTGTCCACATACTGATTTTATGCATGCTTCAGATAATCGTCACACCTGGTGGTGTTTCCCCCATAGAGTCAGCTACTGATGCAGCGTCTGGTTTCCTACTTAACTTGTAACCTATACTCAACACAGTCTCATGAAGATGCGTATCTATACCACGAGTGTCATTTCTCGTGGCATTTATACGCCAAAAGTGTTTTTTTCGTGTATATGGTACGCACTAAAAAACCCTGGGTTAGGTTTAGGGGGGAGGGGGGTGGGGAGTTCGTGCGTATTATACGCAAAAAAGTGCGTATCATATGTACGCGAAAATCGCGTGCCAAATACACGCAAAAACTGTTTTTGGCGTATAAATGCCACGAGAAATGACATTCGTGCCATAGACACGAACTTTCATGAGATCGGGCTGCTATACTTTAGTTGAAGTAACATATCAGTTATTTCTATAATCCACTTTAGACATTTTAATATAGGCCTACTAACTATAAGTAATGATGCAACAACATGTCATCCATACAATTAGAGTATCAATAGACTGTTAGATTAGGTTTATGTTTCCTGATTAATAAAATAAGCTGACATGTACTTGCAAAGTTGCTTATAATGTCTGTTTGGGGATGATAAAAAAGTGTAGAATATATTCATTTGCTTATAGTCAGTATAATGTCTGTTTGGGGATGATCAAAATAAAGTATAGAAAATATATTAAGCAACCAATACTATCTACATATACAATCTATATACAACACAATCTACGAATACTATAAAGACTGATAGTTGACATGTAGTTGCAAAGTTACTTATAGTTGGTAGAATGGACTATCGATACGTTATACAGATACTGGCATGTGTGATATTTCGACCCTGCTTTAACAACATATGAAAACAGAATTGTTGCTTTGTTTATTTCCCATACATGAACAAATGTATGTACAGGGGTATATACCATGAAGCCGGGTTATGTGGCTAGCCTAATATGTTTTAGTTTAGTTTGTTCTAACCCTGGGTTTTAGGCACCATGAAAGTGGTTTGGCTTTTAGCAGTGTTCAACACCATAGTAACTTATGCTCCATGTCTAAACATGGTCCGGGGCAGGTTATGTTCCAGGGAAAAGGTTGCGAAACGAACTTAGACCAATCAGCTGTGAGCCAACCCTATCCCTAATCATCTGGCTTTTCGTAATGCTTATTTAGAATAATATTTTTGTACGATATAGCTATTATTTATGATATTATTATACCCTTAATTGATCACACATGAAAAAATGTATGACATAAATTTAGTTTGTCAATTATTATTATGCACAGTTTAAATGAATAAATATATAAAAGTAATATAAAAAATGCTTTGTTTTCTCTATAACTTTATCAAGAGTATAAACTAACTTCACAACTTTAACTTGCACTGATATAGAAAGACTTTTTTTTCTTTTAGTTGTCCTCTTTAATAGACAGCTATTTTCTTCTTGCTGTGTAAATTTGTTTAAATTCTTAATAATTTTTAATCTCGTAATATTCTGCAGAAGAGAGGAATGAATTGTGTTGCTTAGAAATGAATCACACTTTCACTCTTTCTCAGCATGTGATTGGCTGTTCGCTACTGATGTCACACCTAAACTCTGGATAAGAGCCTGAGATGAAAGTTGATGATCGGCATCATGGTACCAACAAAGCCTGATTAAATTTGTTTAGTTTTGTCAACTCAAAACTAATCCTGCGAGTTTCTTCAACTACCATCATGATACAGACCCTTTATTACCACTTCATTTGTTCTATGCATTTTTCTTCCATGCAGAAACAGATAAACAATGATGCTGACAGAAGAGAAGAGATTTTATGAACATGGCTAACCTCAAGAGACTAACAACAGTCTGGCTAAATGTGCCCCCTGTCTGAAATAAAAAGAAGAAGAAGAAGAATTAAAAAATCATATCACAAAAAAAAAAAATATATATATGAGTACCACTGGGACCCATATATCTTCCTCCCTGTAAGATTACAAAAGGAAGTTTACATACAATGGGACTATAGAGGATACACTCGGTGTATGTGTCACATAATGAATATGGTCTTTGAGGGAACTGAGAGTCTAGTAATGCTTGTTGTTGAGAGTAATAATGATTGTTTCAAGAATCTGTTAACAGCTCTGTGAAGACGTGTTGTTTATGATAATTAGATCATTTTGCTGTAGAGAGTGAAATACCAAGCACCACCAAGTATAATGAAGCATTTACCTCAAAACCAATATCCATTACAAGTGTTTGTTACAAACAAGATTTTGAACAGGAACAACAGATTAATTTGGCCCCATTCAGACATGTCATTACAGTGTTGTCTTTACATGTCGTTACAGTCAGTACAACTATGAACTGAGTAATAATACTAATACTAATACATTAACTATGTATTGGTTATTGTTGGTTTAGTATAAGTTTGTCCCACTTTATAGTAGGTGTCTATAATAAAGTGTATATAATATAATAAAGTGAGATAAAGGTAAGGTTAGGGCCAGCTTTCATGGTATTTTTAGGTTTGTTTGCAACTACCATTTATTACAGATGTAATTACATGCGGGTATTCGTTTTAACACTAAAAGTGCCAGAATTCCAAAACTACTAGAATGGCCACAAACGGTCATTTTGACCGTCAGATTCAAAACAGTGTTTATTTCTTTGACGAATAATTTTCCTAATTATTTTCGTCAACCACATTTTTTCAAAGACAGAAACGAGAAGATAACTAAATAAAAACTAGGTTTGAATGACAAAAACTATGACGAAAATGTTAGATAGTGACAATATGCGAAGCGGTCAATAATAATAATAGGACTAGCAGAACTAGTGAACAGCCCATGCAGCAAAACAAACAACGCAGGGCAGGGCAGCAGAGCTCACCAGGATCATCCGATATGAATGGAACATCTGGATCCACCGTGTCTGATGATAGCAGCCGTCTCTTTTTCCTTGATGTGAACTCTGACTCTGAATCACTCTCTGATGATATATAGCCTATAACGTAAGTATTGATAACTGTAGTCTGGTTTTATTTGCTTATTTCTGATCAACAACTAATGTAGAAATTATTATGAAGCAAACACTGCAACAGAGGTGACCGGACGGACCTTTCTGTTGACAGTTGAGAGAGAGAACACGATCAACCGTGGGATATTTAACAAAAGAAAATATTGCGAAATTCAGTGCGGTCAATATGACCGACTTGTTTTGTTTTGCCTTACGTTTACGTAACTTAATTTATATGAAAATCATTTTAAATGAAAATACAGACAATTTTAGGAAAAGTCAGGTACCAGCAGGATTTTATTATTTTTTTCAACAAAGTTATTGTAGATATAAAATTCAAAACGGTCAAAATGACCGTTGTGGCCGTTCTAGTGTTAAATATAAGTGTAATGTCAAAAGTAGTATGTACAGAATAAGTGCATTGTTATAAAATTATGAATTTAACCCTGGTGTCTTTTGAAAGTCAGATACTTTTTTACAGTGTATAAAATAAAATGAGCATAAACAGAAATACACTGAACTAAGTAATACTGAGTTGTACATTGATCTTGCAGCATTTCAAATATATAAAAGACAGATAGATTTATGCAACAGTGCGTTTTACTTGTCTCACTTACACAAAACAAGGATCCATACTCAAAATGCACTGAATTCATGGAAAATGCTAACGCAGCACTAAAATTTAAAATAAATAATTTAATAAGTGTGCCTCATCTAATGGACAATCTTACAATGATGATTTGATGTGGGCCTTTAATGATTAAATTCCACCATAGAAAACTGCATTAAAAATAAATGAATAAATAAATAAAAATCTAGGCTGATTAATTTCTTTGATTCATAAATAAAGCATCAGCTAGAACACTCTTCATTTCCTCATAAATGGGGGCACGTCTAAACACATGTACCCGTACAGTCGCTCTAATAGCTCGGTATATTTTAGTCTTTAGAAATCACACTGAACAGAATGAAACTAAACTTGATACGTATTTAATAAATGTCACAGATGAAGGTCAAATGTAAAATCATGAGTCACAGAATAGATTTGCTTGTTAGTGGTGTAATTGTCAATCAGCACCTCAATGTAAAGGAGGGAATTTTGTTTTTATATACAGTAGCTTCATTTATTTTGGTCTTGGTTTAAACACCTTTCAGCTGTGATTTGTACATGAATAGGCCTTTGGGTGATGAGAAGTTATCTGGCAGACAGGCGAAGCAACACTCCTTTTTCTTCTCAGCGCATAAGCTGTTGATTGTGACTTAATCTCAACAAGATAAAATAAAATGGGGTCAGGCAGAAGTAAAACCTTGGCAATTTCTCGTTGTTTGTGTTCTAAATGCTTCAAAGCAAATTACACAGAATTTTCAACCTTTTTGCAGTGTATGAGGGAGAGTGCTCCTCTCAAAGAACCCAGCATCATCGATTTGACCTGTGTGGGAAAAACAAGAGTACTGTACTTGTGCCTCCTCTGATCTTCCTGTAAAACAAAATCTTTGCTTGCTCAAATGTTGTCCCAGGCTAATTGTTAAGGATAAATACTTGCTGAGATTTAAGATGGTTGCTTCTTATTGACCTGTTTTGGAGCAGATGCATTGTTTTTCTCTATTGAAAATTATTAAAATGTTTCTCTCTCATGGGTTACGTTACTTGCGAAATTAAGCAATAAACACACACAAGCATACTACACCATAAAAGTGATCAATCTGACCTATGCGTTACAAAATCATATAGAACAATACTGTTCAAAGGTTGGGGTTCAGAAATTGTTTTTAAAGTTTCTGAAATGAGTTTCTTATGTTCGTTAAGACTGCATTTATTGGATCAGAATAGTCAAAACATCATTGTTGTTAAATATCATTAAACAAAACAAAAAAAGTTTTTACTATTTTAATTTTAAAATATAAGGATTTACTATTCCTGTGATAGCAAAGCTGAATTTGCATTATACAGTCTTCAGTGCATCTTTGTAATGCTACAATAGGGCACATCTTCAGTGATATAAAACTCCTCACAGGGTGTTTTGGGTTTTTTGAATATCATACACCCTTGCCCAGGTGACCCAAACAGGGTCGATCAGACTCCGGCCTGTGCCCTAGCAGCAACCCACGGATCTGCTCTGTTTAGCCACCTGGATGATTTCTATCCTGCGTCTGTGACTCTCCTTCTCTCTACTGGGATTCAGTGCCATGTATGCCCAGCAAAACTCTGACACCTTTCTTGGCTCACCAGCCTCTCTTTTGACAGTTGTTTCTTAATTTTTCACTTTGCTCTTTCCTTTCGAAAGCCTCCTCCATCGGTTCTTCTCACGGCACAGTGAGCTCAAGCATCAGAAAGTTCTTTGAAAAGTCAGACCACAACACAATAACAGGGTGCAGTTTAGTCTCCAAGGTCTAATTCCATCGTCATGATCAATGTCGCTTGATCCTTCAGAAATCATTCTAAAATGCTGATTTGCTGCTCAATAAACATTTCGTATTATTAGTATTGAAAACTGTTGTGATGCATACAGTTTTGGAAACCATGAACCAATTGTTTCCCAATATTATCTGATGAGTAGAGCAGCATTTATTTCAAACAAAATTTTAACATTAAACATTTTTAACAATTTAAACATAAAATTTGTACACTTTTAACAAGTTCTTTACTTACAGAGCCCAACCTTTTGAATGGTAGTGTAGCTTTATGTGACAATATTATAAATATTAACATCTACTCTGCTACATCTACATGAACCCAAAGAGAGGCAGTGTCATTATTTTGGCGTGTATTTTTTGTAATGAATTGGTTGATCCAGTTTACAAAACTGGTCTGAATCACACTGATTCAGTTATCAAATTTAACTCAATGACTTAATGATCATGTATGGTGCAGTAGCAGATAGATACAATAAAAACTGACTTTAGAAAGGTATATAATACTAATAATCCCTCAAAGCTCAAACATCTATGCCATTTTTTTTCCCCTAGATGTATAGCAGCAAATTCATTCCATGTCAACAGAGATGGCTGAAAACAAGCCGCATTGCTGTCTGGATAGAAGTTCACTTTCAGACTTTTTAAGCATGACTGATGTATTCATATCATTTGGCCTGGCTGGAAACATCCAGTGTTCCTGATATTTAGTTCTCAGTCAAGCAGAAACCAAACAAAATGCATTTCTGTCTCATTCAGCCTCCAATTTTACTGTAGCAGTCAATTCTGAAATGCTAAACTGTGGTGAAAAGAATGAGGCGGGCTGAAGAGAATCTGCTCTTGGTAAAGCAGAGCACAAAGGGCACCAGGAAATGTTAGGGTTTTTTTTTTTTTTTTTTTACTATTTTTCTATTTTTTACTTGTTTAGAAATCAGAATGCAAAATACTTTATTATAATTATAATACATATAATATAATATTATATAATACTATATTATATTATAACCTGCAAACAACTGCGTAAGTAAACAGAAATTACAATGTGATAACCCAAAACTTAACATATTGTTTTCTTGTACTATAATTAAAAAAAAAAAAAAAAAATGTACACTGTATTTTCGGTTTACTTACGAAGTTCTTTCCAGGATGTATATCTTATTACCCATTTATTACCCAAAATTTAACATAATGTTCCCCTATACCTACGAAAGTACACTATAATTACAGAAACGTACACCGTAATTTCGCAAATGACTGTGTAAATAACTTATGCAGTTGTTTGCGGGTCGTAATATAAAGCGTTACCTTGTTTTCTACTTTAATATATTTTTAAAATATAATTTGTGATGCAAGCTGAATTTTCAGCAATAGTTACTTTAATCTTTAGGGTAAGATGATCCTTCAGAAATAATTTCTGTCAGGATTTCTGTCACTATTGTCAAATATGATTGACAATTAGCATACAGTTTGGATTGGTAGTATGGTTCTGTTCTGGGCAATTAACTCCCTGCACATCCATGCAGACTAGAGCCCCTTTCACACAGAGATTGCAGAAAATACACAGATAATGTGTCCCGGCATTTGTCCTGGGATTGTTTGATTTCGGTTCATTCACACTACCAGTGATTTGCCGGGATCTGTGAGTGCGTTCGCACACAACCCGAAAAGATCCTGGAAAGACACATGACGTCAGGATGAGATGTGTAACGTACGTGACTACGCGTCGAAAACATGTACACGCGCATAACTTTCCACAAAGCTGGTGAACGATCTCAGCTTCAGCACGGATAGTGAGGAGCTCCTGGTCTCTGCTTCGTTCCAGTTTGCAGACATTTGTTTGTCCTTTCTTTGTTGATGACGAACACAAACTTTCTTCTAAGAGCAACAGAGTTGTGCGACGGCACGAGCGTCATCACTATGACACACCCCCTACGAGTCACGACATTAGTCCTCGCTTTTGTTCACACAGCGAGCGTTCCGCGACTGATTCCGGCAAAGTTACTTGGTCCCCAACCCGGCATCGATGCCGGTCTCAATCACTGGTCGTGTTTGCGTTCACGCAGAAGGCATTCTGACAATTTCCCAGCAATTTCCCGGGATCAACGCGCTGTGTGAAAGGGGCTTAGCATGGATACGATAAGGGAGAGAACCAACAACCCCCCTTAGGGGTATTGCAGATATCATTAATTCAAGATTTTAAAGTACAACATAATTCGAGAATTTAGTCTCATTTAGAGAGGAATCAGATTGCCAAATGCCAGCTGATGAGAGGAGGAGCTGGGGAAGGAGGAGGGTCATTAGCTCTTGAGAAACGTGATAGCTGTTGATAATACTGAAGGAGCACAGTGATTGGTTTCGTATTCCTATAGGTAACGAGAGTCAGCTGATGCGAGCTTGACTAACGTGAATATGCTGACTGATGTTATCCTGTGTAACGTTGCCGAAGTAATGAAGTGGGAAGTGAATCCAATCGCAAGCACATTTATTAACAAAACAAAAGGTAGTCCATAGGGTAAATGATAAACAAAGAGACTCAGCAACCATAACAACATTAAGAACTCGCACCGACTGGACTAAAACACAGGGCTTAAATACAAAGTAACACCTCAGTGAAAAAAGACACAGCTGGGGCAACTCAACTAAAACAGGATACATGAACACAAATGAGGAGCGGGAAAACTGGAACAGGACTGAACCAAATACAAAATAATGGGGGAAACACAGGACAGACAGGAACAAGACATGAACCCACTCCAAGACATCAAGTTTGTAACATTATAAATGTCTTTACTGTCACTTTTGATCAATTTAATGTGTCCTCATTGATTAAAAGTATTAATTTCTTTACAGTGTCCTTGTTTTATGTTGCATATATTACAATAGCAATAACAGTAAATTATGCATAATTACATGCAACTAACCCTTAACCAAATCCTAATCCTACCCTAACCCTCTGGTAAGTACATGTAGTTGCTTAATATTACTCAGCATTTTGATATAAATAATACAATTATTTATGTATTTAAATAATATAATTACACTGCAACAATGACACCTCAAAATAAAGTGTAACCATTAAATATATAAAAAACAACAACAATAACAACAATGAATAATGGTATATTCATAAATTAACATCATTAATACATGTTGTAAAGATGTTTTTAACAATGTTAAAGACTGAAACTCATTGTAAAGTGATTTGTATGTCTAATTTTTATGCTGATTAATAAAAAGCAGTTTTCTGCTGAGCAAATGAATGGAATATAAATTCTTCAAAGCATAAAGCTGAGGTGAGAACATGTAAACAACTTTTTGTATTTGCTACCAATTCAAAGCTTGGATTACAACAGGGAGTCTCCCTTCTGGCTCAGCTCCCTTTTGTTGATCCGGATTCTTCAAAAAGCCCAAGAAACTATACAGAAAACTAAAACGCTCAGCATCTGATTTTTTTTTTTTTTTTTCCCAATGAGTTTATGAAGAAATATCTGCTGCACTTGGCATCTTATTGTCCTCTGATAAGGCTGCTTTGGAAACACGGCCCCATTCTCAAATATTTCGTTGATAAAACAAGTGATTTCTGACTGAAGTTCCATTTTCTTTCCCACACAGACCGGCTGTGAGAGGCAGGTTTCTCACCATGCAAATCAAAATCAACAATAAGAGCCTTGTACTTCTCAGAGCATATCCACATGAGCCTGACAAGCCATTAGCAGAAAGCCCATTAAGTCAATATCCTGGCGGCAAGATATGTGATGAATACAAGGTTCTAGGAATCTTGTAATGTAATCACTAAATCCCTACCTTGATAACAATGCAATAACGGTAGCATCACCACTTCTTTCACGGGATGCCATCCAATTGCTGGACAATTCTTTCATCCAGGCATGCAACTGGCAAGCCCCTGTTGCCATTCAGTCTCCCTCACAGTCCAAAAGCTGATTAAAGGTTATAATGTAAACATCAAAGAATTGCTGAACAAGCAATTATTCAGAAAAGCATGTGAGAAATGCATTACAGAAAAGCAGTGGAAATGTTGGGGGAGATGACCAACAGATGTTTCATTATCAGTTATCACACAAATAATTACTGAAGTTAAAGGGGTAGTTCACCCAAAAAAAAAAAAAAAAAATGTTCTGTCATCAATGTTCACTCACTCCCTTGTTGTTTCAAACCTGTATGAGTTTCTTTCTAACAGACGACATTTTGAAGAATGTTAGTAACCGAACAGTTGATGGGCCAAATTGACTTCCATAGTATTTCAATCTCATTTTTAAAATGCCAGGGTGCAATAATTTGATCAAAAGTGACACTAATAACTTTTATAATCTTACACAAATATCTCTATTTTAAATGTAAGTTGTTTTTAATTTTATAGTCAGAAAGATTGGTCTTAAAAGTTTTGTGGTTTCTGCCAAAATGGTAAACAGCACTGCTTTCATTGATATGGAAAATGAGAAAAAGAAGGATAAGGAAAATATTAAAAATAAAAAGGCTTTTCTTTGAGCACCAAATCAGCATTTTCTGAAGGATCGTGTGACACTGAAGACTGGATTAATGCTGAAAATTATATAGTATAATATACGTATATATATGAAGAGTTCAGATGTAAAAGCCTCCAAATGCCATTTGAAATTTTCTTCTTTAATGATGATTTTTATAAAACTTGTATATGTAAGTTCAGTAATTTCACTTAAATGGCAATGATAATTACCTATTAATTGTCATTTAAGTGAAATTACTGAACTTAAATGTACAAGTTTGATAAAAATCATCATTAAAGAAGAAAATGTCAAATGGCATTTAGAGGCTTTTGCATCTGAACTCTTCATATATATATATATATATATATATATATATATATATATTGTTAAAACGAGAGCATAAAAACATTATCGTGTCATACATGTATATTTATTAAAAGGTTGGCTACCTGCTTTCATACATTTTAGTCTATATAGCAACTACAATGTGAATATGCAACAATAACTATCACTAACTAATATAGTTCAGAATACATGTCTTACCTTAAATCTTATCTTAGTGTGGCGGGCAGTACAAAAGAGAGAGAGAACCAGAAAGAACATCGACTACGCCACCCTGGTCGCTAAGCCAGGGAAAGTGTCCTATTAAAGACACACAGGTTCGGTGTCTCCCTTATATAAAGACTCTGAGACGTGGATATAGAAAAATACAAAAAAGATTCTTTATTTAGACAAAGATAAAAATGCTGGTGTGCCAGTCAGTTAGGTTAACTAGAACCTCACACAATAACAGCTCACAGGGCTCGTGATCACCAGAAGCAGGATGGGCTAGTGCCAGACGTCGCTAGTCTTAGCGATGGTAAAGGAGCACCCACACGTGCACCACACTTCACACTCAATCACGTCAACTAAGACCAATCACTATGGATTGCAGACCACACACTGTGTCTCATCAGGAACCGTCACCAAAATTGGACAACTAGCCCTCCTGCTCCGGGCTCACCGTGCCTGAAACACAAGAAATGAAGAATTACAAAAATAAATCAAAAAAAAATTAATTCAAACAATCATACTCATGGGTACCCAATGTACAGGACACCACATACGAGACATACAATACTATGCGCAACTAGACAAGACACTCCACAATCCACTCAAACCTGCACTCATCAGTGTCAGTGATTGTGAATGGATCGCTACGGGCCCACAGGAACAGTCTCCCTAGGCCGGTTACCACTCACAATCCCTCGTTTCCTTGGAACCAGTCAGGGATAAATCACAGTGAGCAAAGAAAAATAAACATTATTCACAATCCAAACAAAACACAAAACAAGCACCCAAAAATAATAAACAAAACAATACATCAACGAAATCACAAATAATAAAACAACCCCAAGAAAAACACAGAATGTAAATTAATTAATTACCCCCACCCAACTAATACAGCCAAATCACTCAACAAAAACAAAATAAAACATTAGCAGTGCGGAGGCGTGCTCAGACGTGCGCAACTGCACTGAAGCATGTTGGTAAAGGAATGAACACAAAAAAACTAAATGAAATTGTAATGGGAACAAAACAGCAGCGACGACAAGTCCTAGAGCCGGTAAGTGTAGTCTTCAAGTGCCCTTAAAACGGCAGATCAAGTCACCTGCAAAAGCCTGACTATGAGCTAAAATATGCATAGCATTAATTTACTATTGTACAATTGCTGGCACATACCAAACATGCGGAGATCGCGCCACTCGTCCAGTCGGCAAGAGATGAACAGTCATGATAAGCTGGAATACACAAACCCCATAATAATAACTATACGCTCATTAATTAAATACAGCCGAAAGGGCCAGAGAGAGAGACCTACCAGGAAGTCAAGCAGCAATACACCCCCGATGCTGAATGCAATTCATACCCGAAACGGTCGTCTACGGCAACCAGCGCGGGTTGCCAGGCATGCAACCCTCAGCACAACGAGTGCTTTTCTGCAAACAGCCCAGAACCTGACAAGAGTAACACTCAATCTAATGTTCGTTAGGCTCGAGCCTTAAAAAAAAAAAACAGCCGTCCCACTCACCTCAGCCAGAGCACCAGACAGTCGCAAAAATAATGACGTGCTAGAACGCGGTCGCACATTCACGCAATCTCCGGTGACACCACTTTAATATACCCCTTGGAATGAATTACCTTAATCTATCAATGAATTGAGTGCTGATTACCTGCATGCATCTAGGGCGGAGTCTCAATCTAGAGAGAGAACATCAACAAACAGCGGCACTTCACTACAATCTACCCCTCCCCTTTGCATCGTCGCCCCGACGATGAACCATCCAACCATCACGTTATTCAGATCCAAGGTCTGAACACTGCAGTTACAGAATGGGACGCTGGGGATGCCACATCCAACAGAGACCTAGGGAGATGGTAAAGATTGGTGTGACGGCCGGCAGTCACTCTTCCAGTCCTCCGCTGCTGTACCTCGCCCCCCCCGGCCTCCCTACCCCATCGCATGGACCCCACCACTGAACTAGTTTCGTCCCGACTAGTCTCATCAGGGATAACCACTCGTCCCCTGGGGATGGGGTCTAAAGACCCTGCTGCCAATGGTGGGGCAATTTGCTTAGGTGAAGCTAGCTGCACACCACCAGGGCCACCAGAGAAACTTCCAGTAGACACTCTCACCAGATCCATTTCCTCTTCCTCCTCTTCCTGCAGTGACACCGGGACCAGGGGACCACCCGAATTACTGGGGAGGGCAGGACCCGAGGGCTCCCTCTGGGTCCGACTCTTAAGCAGCGAGCGGTGAACAGTTTTCACTGAATTAAGATCTTTCACTGGTGCTATAGTGTAAACCGCACCCCCCTCTCGAGGCCCTCTCACTACCTGGTAGACAACTGGGCTCCATAGATCGTGAATCTTATGGCGACCCCTTACCCCATAGTCACGGAGGTACACTAATTGTCCCTCAACCAGAGGGTCATTCTTGATATGCTGATCGTGCCTTTCCTTACGCCTCGCAGCTACCATCTGTAAACGTTGCCGTGCTCCTTCAAATGCCACTTGCAGCCTAGTTTGGTGTTCGACGACCCATTCATGCACTTTCCCTGCCACTGGTTCCTGCACCCTACCCAACAAGAAATCAACTGGCAAACGGGGTTCTTGGCCAAACATTAAAAAATGTGGAGACTCCCCGGTGGCTTGATGAGGGGTGGTATTGTAGGAAAAGAGGAGCTGTGGAAGACAAGCCACCCAGTCCCTCTTTCTGGAAACGGGCAGTGTGCGCAACAGATTGTGCAAAGTTCGATTGAAGCGCTCACACTGGCCATTACCAGCTGGGTGGTAGGGTGTGGTGCGAGACTTATCTACCTCATACAGGCTGCAAAGCTGGCGAAGCAAGAGAGATTCAAAATTTCGCCCTTGGTCAGAGTGGAGACGACTGGGCACCCCAAACTTATAGAACCACTCAGTTACCAGGGTCTGGGCCACCGTTTCCGCTCTCTGATCCCTAGTTGGCACAGCAAGGGTGTATTTGCTGAACACGTCTGTCATTACCAACACATTTTCTACTCCGGACCTAGAAGGTTCCAACAGTGTAAAGTCTATGGCCAAAATTTCGTTAGGCCTAGAGGCCAACAAATGACCCATAAAGCTTTGAGCCAAAGGATGCGAATCTTTAGCTACCTGACATCTCTCACACTCCTGGCACCACCGCTCCACATCTGATGACAAGCCAGGCCAATAACATCGCTGTCTAATCAGTTCAGTGGTACGCTCGATGCCCTGATGTCCGTGTTGTTGATGTAACTGCCTGAGGACATCAGACCTCAACACCGCGGGCAATAACAATTGACAAATCTCCTCTCCCCCACTCGGAGCCCTAACCCTGCGATAGAGTACCCCCTCCCTCTCTAACAGGCGATCCCACTGACGGAGAAGTACCACGGCTGGAGTAGACATGCGTCGTCGCTCCTCAGACCCAGGACGTGCCTTGCGTCTCCAAAAAGTCAAAATCTCAGAAATCACAGGGTCTTCTTCCTGTAACAAACTCAAATCGACAGGTGAGTAACCAGGCATTGTAGTGATCACCCGCTGTACTGCTTCAACAATTGGCTGCAGCCCCACAGCTTGCTGCAATGACACTGGTACCACCGTCCCTGGGACTAAGTCGCCTACGGCCCCTTGCTCGGGTGGATTCTGCCTGGAAAGGGCATCAGCATTCTTATTGCTCCTTCCTGATCTATACCGGATCTCGAAGTCAAAAGCCGCCAACTGGGAAGCCCAGCGCTGCTCCACCGCCCCGAGTTTTGCCGAGGTCAGATGACTGAGAGGATTATTATCCGTAAAGACCACACACTTATTACCCAACAGATATTCACGAAATTTCTCAGTCATGGCCCACTTGAGCGCAAGAAACTCCAACTTCATGGAGCTGTAATTATCCATATTACGCTCAGTGGGCCTAAGACTGCGACTCGCATATGCAATGGGACGTACCCTACCCTCGTTTTCCTGTGAGAGGACGGCTCCCAACCCTCCATGACTAGCATCCACCTCCAGGATGAAGGGCAAGGAAAAGTCAGCGTATGCAAGCACTGGGGCTGAGGTTAGTCTCTCTTTTAATTGCTCAAAGCCTGACTGGCACTGCTCATCCCAGGCGCCCTCCAAACTTAAACCGTTTCGTTTCTTAGACTTTGGTTTGTCCCGAGAACACTCAGCCACTAGCCTATGCAGGGGGGCTGCCAGCCTAGCAAACCCCTCGACAAAACGCCGGTAGTAACTGGCAAATCCAAGAAACGAGCGTAATTCGGTGACCGTGTTTGGACGACGCCACTGAGCCACAGCTTCAGTTTTACTAGGGTCGGTTGCCACACCCTGGGCGGATATAACATGGCCCAAATACCTCACCTCGGTCTTGAAAAACGCACACTTCTCCATCTTAACCTTCAGGCACTCATGTTCCAATCGGCTCAAGACCACCTCCAGCCTCTCCAAGTGCTGCTCTACAGAGGAAGAAAACACCACAATGTCATCCAAGTATAAAAGTAATGATTGGCACTGCTGGTCACCAAATAGTCGCTGCATAAGTCGCTGGAATGTGCTGGGGGCATTGCAGAGCCCAAACGGCATTCGATTCCACTCGAATAACCCGAATGGGGTGCAAAAAGCAGTCTTTGGCTTATCCCCCTCTGACATGGGAACCTGATTGTACCCGCTGGTTAAATCCAAAGTGGAGAACCAGCGGGCACCAGTCAGGGCGTCCAGTGACTCCTCAATCCGAGGCAATGGAAATGCGTCCTTCCTCGTCTTAGAATTTAGTTGACGGTAGTCCACACACATGCGCAGACTACCGTCCTTTTTCTTTACAAGCACAATTGGAGAGGCATAGGGGCTACAACTCTCCTGTACCACCTGAGCATCCAACAGCTGATTAATGTGTGCTCTTACCACTTCATACTCCGATGGGGGGATTCGCCGATACCGTTGTCGAACTGGGGTGTCATCTATAAGTGGAATATCGTGTGCAATGATATTAGTACACCCCAAATCCCCTTCAAAAGCAGAAAATACCGACTGATACTTCACCAAGAGAGCCCTAACCTTACGTTGCTCATCGCTGGACAGGAGGGACAAGTCCAACGCATCAATTTGGCCTGGAACCGTTGGAATACTCACTTGCGGGGTGATGGACCACATCCTACAGGAAATAGACTTCACTTCAGTGACGCCTGGGGGCAAACTGACCACATTCACATTCGTTAAAGTGCCTATTACTCGGCGAGGGAAAAGCAAAACATCAGCACTCCCTACATTAACCACTGGAACATAAACAGTGCCCTTAACCACTCGAACCAAAGCAGGAGAAACCAATAACCCCATAGGGAGCCCAAATTCTGGAGGTTCAAGGAGCGCAGTAACGTTAGAATAATGCTCCGAACAAGTTGCGGCTACCAGCTTAATGGTGCCACCAGGTATGCGGTATGCCCGAGGGCCGCGGGTCTTAACCGGACCCGTTTCCACAACTGGAGGACAAGCGCTGGTTTGGTGACAATATTGCAATGCCCGAACAACAGAGCCGGGAGCATTCGCTACTGGCGGAAATTCAAAAAGGGAGGGGCCATGTTGTCCCAAGAGTCCCTGGTAACACCTACCCAGTACATTCATCCCCAAAACTCCAGGGACCTTAGCACTCATGCCACCCGGAGGATCTTTGACCACTAGCACACCACATTGCGGTACTAATTTCCCGCAAAGCTCAACATCCAATTCCATATATCCTATATATGGAATGGAAAGTCCATTTGCAGCCTTAAGTTGCAACCATTGACAGGTCCGAAGGCGTTCCTGTCCCCATGGCTCAAAGTACTTTAAAAAGCAACTCTCCGTAAGAGTAGATACCATTGACCCAGTATCGATCAAACATGGTACTGGAATGCCACCCATAAGAGCATTAATATGAGGGCAAGGTGACATCAAATTTAACATGGGGTCAGGAATCTCCAACACATCTGAGCCGATGTTCCCTCCCACCGAGCTGTGGCTCTGCAACTCAGCGGGGGCTAGTTTTCCGATGGCAACGGGCCTGAATGATGCAACTCCCCCTCACTGGCCCCCGGATCGTCTCTTCTAGAAGCGGGAGCCCGACATGGAACGCGTTCCCCGTCGCACTCCCTCGCAAAATGCCCCGGTTTTTGACACCTTCTACAGATAACCGAACTGTTGCGAAAAGGACGAGTTTGACTACGAGAACGCTGAAACGGGTCCTGTAACCGAGCTAGATTTTGTGTGAGTTGAGTTAGCTGCTGTTGCTGCAATTTTAACATCTCTCTCAACTCACCCATCTCAGACCGCTGAGGAGAGTCACAACCACCCGGACGAACACCCTGTACACCGTATTGAAAACCATGTGCCGAGGGGAGAGAATGACTGCGGCCTCTTGCCCCACCCAGCATGCCCTCCTGCTCCCACCTAATAGCTTCCCTGCGAACCTCCAACAGAGTGGCACTAGGTTGACGCCGAACCAACTGTTTAAGCTCGCGGCGAAGAGCACTATCGGCCACATGCTCCACGAATTGATCACGAAGCAAGGTTTCGGTATTTGACATGACCGTAGGCGATTGCTGCTTGACTTGCTCCAAAAGGCTCATTAAAGCAAGTGAAAACTCCAACAGAGTCTCACCATCATGTTGCCTCCTGGAGAAAAAGGCCTCCTGCAAGGCAACATATGATTTAGAGCAGCCATACACTTCTTTCAAAGCCGTAATAATCTTTTCGGGATCTTCCCGCTCCCCAACAGGCCTATACTTTATCTCATCACGTGCCTCCCCCTCTAAATGGTCGAAAAGAAAGAAGGCCTTGTCGGCTGTGGAAAAATGACGGGACCGCATGCAGGCCTGTGCCTCCTCAACCCATTCGTTAATTCCTATACCAGATCTACCATTAAATTTAGGGCACCTTCGGTCCCTCGGTATAAAAACGTACCTTTCCGTAGGAATAGTACCCACATCAATAGCCTGAAGAGGAGCAATTGACGGACTAGGTACGTTGGAACCATGGCCCAGATCTGAAGGCCCTGCAAGAGCTTGATCTTGCCGCAACTTTGCATTATCAGCTCGTAATTGGGCCACGAGCTCCCTCAATTCTTGCAACTCGTCTTCCATGTCCACAAAACCCAATAGAAGGAAAACTAGTCAAGAACCCCCAAATAGAGTTACCTGTGGTCACTGTCCCCGCTGCTGTCCTGCTCCCAACACCTAAGAAAAAACAACAACAACAAATATATCCACGCCTCAGATCAAAAAAAAAAGGAAACCCTGCCGACTATACGCCAAATGTGGCGGGCAGTACAAAAGAGAGAGAGAACCAGAAAGAACATCGACTACGCCACCCTGGTCGCTAAGCCAGGGAAAGTGTCCTATTAAAGACACACAGGTTCGGTGTCTCCCTTATATAAAGACTCTGAGACGTGGATATAGAAAAATACAAAAAAGATTCTTTATTTAGACAAAGATAAAAATGCTGGTGTGCCAGTCAGTTAGGTTAACTAGAACCTCACACAATAACAGCTCACAGGGCTCGTGATCACCAGAAGCAGGATGGGCTAGTGCCAGACGTCGCTAGTCTTAGCGATGGTAAAGGAGCACCCACACGTGCACCACACTTCACACTCAATCACGTCAACTAAGACCAATCACTATGGATTGCAGACCACACACTGTGTCTCATCAGGAACCGTCACCAAAATTGGACAACTAGCCCTCCTGCTCCGGGCTCACCGTGCCTGAAACACAAGAAATGAAGAATTACAAAAATAAATCAAAAAAAAATTAATTCAAACAATCATACTCATGGGTACCCAATGTACAGGACACCACATACGAGACATACAATACTATGCGCAACTAGACAAGACACTCCACAATCCACTCAAACCTGCACTCATCAGTGTCAGTGATTGTGAATGGATCGCTACGGGCCCACAGGAACAGTCTCCCTAGGCCGGTTACCACTCACAATCCCTCGTTTCCTTGGAACCAGTCAGGGATAAATCACAGTGAGCAAAGAAAAATAAACATTATTCACAATCCAAACAAAACACAAAACAAGCACCCAAAAATAATAAACAAAACAATACATCAACGAAATCACAAATAATAAAACAACCCCAAGAAAAACACAGAATGTAAATTAATTAATTACCCCCACCCAACTAATACAGCCAAATCACTCAACAAAAACAAAATAAAACATTAGCAGTGCGGAGGCGTGCTCAGACGTGCGCAACTGCACTGAAGCATGTTGGTAAAGGAATGAACACAAAAAAACTAAATGAAATTGTAATGGGAACAAAACAGCAGCGACGACAAGTCCTAGAGCCGGTAAGTGTAGTCTTCAAGTGCCCTTAAAACGGCAGATCAAGTCACCTGCAAAAGCCTGACTATGAGCTAAAATATGCATAGCATTAATTTACTATTGTACAATTGCTGGCACATACCAAACATGCGGAGATCGCGCCACTCGTCCAGTCGGCAAGAGATGAACAGTCATGATAAGCTGGAATACACAAACCCCATAATAATAACTATACGCTCATTAATTAAATACAGCCGAAAGGGCCAGAGAGAGAGACCTACCAGGAAGTCAAGCAGCAATACACCCCCGATGCTGAATGCAATTCATACCCGAAACGGTCGTCTACGGCAACCAGCGCGGGTTGCCAGGCATGCAACCCTCAGCACAACGAGTGCTTTTCTGCAAACAGCCCAGAACCTGACAAGAGTAACACTCAATCTAATGTTCGTTAGGCTCGAGCCTTAAAAAAAAAAAACAGCCGTCCCACTCACCTCAGCCAGAGCACCAGACAGTCGCAAAAATAATGACGTGCTAGAACGCGGTCGCACATTCACGCAATCTCCGGTGACACCACTTTAATATACCCCTTGGAATGAATTACCTTAATCTATCAATGAATTGAGTGCTGATTACCTGCATGCATCTAGGGCGGAGTCTCAATCTAGAGAGAGAACATCAACAAACAGCGGCACTTCACTACAATCTACCCCTCCCCTTTGCATCGTCGCCCCGACGATGAACCATCCAACCATCACGTTATTCAGATCCAAGGTCTGAACACTGCAGTTACAGAATGGGACGCTGGGGATGCCACATCCAACAGAGACCTAGGGAGATGGTAAAGATTGGTGTGACGGCCGGCAGTCACTCTTCCAGTCCTCCGCTGCTGTACCTCGCCCCCCCCGGCCTCCCTACCCCATCGCATGGACCCCACCACTGAACTAGTTTCGTCCCGACTAGTCTCATCAGGGATAACCACTCGTCCCCTGGGGATGGGGTCTAAAGACCCTGCTGCCAATGGTGGGGCAATTTGCTTAGGTGAAGCTAGCTGCACACCACCAGGGCCACCAGAGAAACTTCCAGTAGACACTCTCACCAGATCCATTTCCTCTTCCTCCTCTTCCTGCAGTGACACCGGGACCAGGGGACCACCCGAATTACTGGGGAGGGCAGGACCCGAGGGCTCCCTCTGGGTCCGACTCTTAAGCAGCGAGCGGTGAACAGTTTTCACTGAATTAAGATCTTTCACTGGTGCTATAGTGTAAACCGCACCCCCCTCTCGAGGCCCTCTCACTACCTGGTAGACAACTGGGCTCCATAGATCGTGAATCTTATGGCGACCCCTTACCCCATAGTCACGGAGGTACACTAATTGTCCCTCAACCAGAGGGTCATTCTTGATATGCTGATCGTGCCTTTCCTTACGCCTCGCAGCTACCATCTGTAAACGTTGCCGTGCTCCTTCAAATGCCACTTGCAGCCTAGTTTGGTGTTCGACGACCCATTCATGCACTTTCCCTGCCACTGGTTCCTGCACCCTACCCAACAAGAAATCAACTGGCAAACGGGGTTCTTGGCCAAACATTAAAAAATGTGGAGACTCCCCGGTGGCTTGATGAGGGGTGGTATTGTAGGAAAAGAGGAGCTGTGGAAGACAAGCCACCCAGTCCCTCTTTCTGGAAACGGGCAGTGTGCGCAACAGATTGTGCAAAGTTCGATTGAAGCGCTCACACTGGCCATTACCAGCTGGGTGGTAGGGTGTGGTGCGAGACTTATCTACCTCATACAGGCTGCAAAGCTGGCGAAGCAAGAGAGATTCAAAATTTCGCCCTTGGTCAGAGTGGAGACGACTGGGCACCCCAAACTTATAGAACCACTCAGTTACCAGGGTCTGGGCCACCGTTTCCGCTCTCTGATCCCTAGTTGGCACAGCAAGGGTGTATTTGCTGAACACGTCTGTCATTACCAACACATTTTCTACTCCGGACCTAGAAGGTTCCAACAGTGTAAAGTCTATGGCCAAAATTTCGTTAGGCCTAGAGGCCAACAAATGACCCATAAAGCTTTGAGCCAAAGGATGCGAATCTTTAGCTACCTGACATCTCTCACACTCCTGGCACCACCGCTCCACATCTGATGACAAGCCAGGCCAATAACATCGCTGTCTAATCAGTTCAGTGGTACGCTCGATGCCCTGATGTCCGTGTTGTTGATGTAACTGCCTGAGGACATCAGACCTCAACACCGCGGGCAATAACAATTGACAAATCTCCTCTCCCCCACTCGGAGCCCTAACCCTGCGATAGAGTACCCCCTCCCTCTCTAACAGGCGATCCCACTGACGGAGAAGTACCACGGCTGGAGTAGACATGCGTCGTCGCTCCTCAGACCCAGGACGTGCCTTGCGTCTCCAAAAAGTCAAAATCTCAGAAATCACAGGGTCTTCTTCCTGTAACAAACTCAAATCGACAGGTGAGTAACCAGGCATTGTAGTGATCACCCGCTGTACTGCTTCAACAATTGGCTGCAGCCCCACAGCTTGCTGCAATGACACTGGTACCACCGTCCCTGGGACTAAGTCGCCTACGGCCCCTTGCTCGGGTGGATTCTGCCTGGAAAGGGCATCAGCATTCTTATTGCTCCTTCCTGATCTATACCGGATCTCGAAGTCAAAAGCCGCCAACTGGGAAGCCCAGCGCTGCTCCACCGCCCCGAGTTTTGCCGAGGTCAGATGACTGAGAGGATTATTATCCGTAAAGACCACACACTTATTACCCAACAGATATTCACGAAATTTCTCAGTCATGGCCCACTTGAGCGCAAGAAACTCCAACTTCAT
Organism: Pimephales promelas; assembly: GCF_016745375.1. The sequence continues at coordinate 2,895,680 of NW_024121155.1, forward strand.
GGAGCTGTAATTATCCATATTACGCTCAGTGGGCCTAAGACTGCGACTCGCATATGCAATGGGACGTACCCTACCCTCGTTTTCCTGTGAGAGGACGGCTCCCAACCCTCCATGACTAGCATCCACCTCCAGGATGAAGGGCAAGGAAAAGTCAGCGTATGCAAGCACTGGGGCTGAGGTTAGTCTCTCTTTTAATTGCTCAAAGCCTGACTGGCACTGCTCATCCCAGGCGCCCTCCAAACTTAAACCGTTTCGTTTCTTAGACTTTGGTTTGTCCCGAGAACACTCAGCCACTAGCCTATGCAGGGGGGCTGCCAGCCTAGCAAACCCCTCGACAAAACGCCGGTAGTAACTGGCAAATCCAAGAAACGAGCGTAATTCGGTGACCGTGTTTGGACGACGCCACTGAGCCACAGCTTCAGTTTTACTAGGGTCGGTTGCCACACCCTGGGCGGATATAACATGGCCCAAATACCTCACCTCGGTCTTGAAAAACGCACACTTCTCCATCTTAACCTTCAGGCACTCATGTTCCAATCGGCTCAAGACCACCTCCAGCCTCTCCAAGTGCTGCTCTACAGAGGAAGAAAACACCACAATGTCATCCAAGTATAAAAGTAATGATTGGCACTGCTGGTCACCAAATAGTCGCTGCATAAGTCGCTGGAATGTGCTGGGGGCATTGCAGAGCCCAAACGGCATTCGATTCCACTCGAATAACCCGAATGGGGTGCAAAAAGCAGTCTTTGGCTTATCCCCCTCTGACATGGGAACCTGATTGTACCCGCTGGTTAAATCCAAAGTGGAGAACCAGCGGGCACCAGTCAGGGCGTCCAGTGACTCCTCAATCCGAGGCAATGGAAATGCGTCCTTCCTCGTCTTAGAATTTAGTTGACGGTAGTCCACACACATGCGCAGACTACCGTCCTTTTTCTTTACAAGCACAATTGGAGAGGCATAGGGGCTACAACTCTCCCGTACCACCTGAGCATCCAACAGCTGATTAATGTGTGCTCTTACCACTTCATACTCCGATGGGGGGATTCGCCGATACCGTTGTCGAACTGGGGTGTCATCTATAAGTGGAATATCGTGTGCAATGATATTAGTACACCCCAAATCCCCTTCAAAAGCAGAAAATACCGACTGATACTTCACCAAGAGAGCCCTAACCTTACGTTGCTCATCGCTGGACAGGAGGGACAAGTCCAACGCATCAATTTGGCCTGGAACCGTTGGAATACTCACTTGCGGGGTGATGGACCACATCCTACAGGAAATAGACTTCACTTCAGTGACGCCTGGGGGCAAACTGACCACATTCACATTCGTTAAAGTGCCTATTACTCGGCGAGGGAAAAGCAAAACATCAGCACTCCCTACATTAACCACTGGAACATAAACAGTGCCCTTAACCACTCGAACCAAAGCAGGAGAAACCAATAACCCCATAGGGAGCCCAAATTCTGGAGGTTCAAGGAGCGCAGTAACGTTAGAATAATGCTCCGAACAAGTTGCGGCTACCAGCTTAATGGTGCCACCAGGTATGCGGTATGCCCGAGGGCCGCGGGTCTTAACCGGACCCGTTTCCACAACTGGAGGACAAGCGCTGGTTTGGTGACAATATTGCAATGCCCGAACAACAGAGCCGGGAGCATTCGCTACTGGCGGAAATTCAAAAAGGGAGGGGCCATGTTGTCCCAAGAGTCCCTGGTAACACCTACCCAGTACATTCATCCCCAAAACTCCAGGGACCTTAGCACTCATGCCACCCGGAGGATCTTTGACCACTAGCACACCACATTGCGGTACTAATTTCCCGCAAAGCTCAACATCCAATTCCATATATCCTATATATGGAATGGAAAGTCCATTTGCAGCCTTAAGTTGCAACCATTGACAGGTCCGAAGGCGTTCCTGTCCCCATGGCTCAAAGTACTTTAAAAAGCAACTCTCCGTAAGAGTAGATACCATTGACCCAGTATCGATCAAACATGGTACTGGAATGCCACCCATAAGAGCATTAATATGAGGGCAAGGTGACATCAAATTTAACATGGGGTCAGGAATCTCCAACACATCTGAGCCGATGTTCCCTCCCACCGAGCTGTGGCTCTGCAACTCAGCGGGGGCTAGTTTTCCGATGGCAACGGGCCTGAATGATGCAACTCCCCCTCACTGGCCCCCGGATCGTCTCTTCTAGAAGCGGGAGCCCGACATGGAACGCGTTCCCCGTCGCACTCCCTCGCAAAATGCCCCGGTTTTTGACACCTTCTACAGATAACCGAACTGTTGCGAAAAGGACGAGTTTGACTACGAGAACGCTGAAACGGGTCCTGTAACCGAGCTAGATTTTGTGTGAGTTGAGTTAGCTGCTGTTGCTGCAATTTTAACATCTCTCTCAACTCACCCATCTCAGACCGCTGAGGAGAGTCACAACCACCCGGACGAACACCCTGTACACCGTATTGAAAACCATGTGCCGAGGGGAGAGAATGACTGCGGCCTCTTGCCCCACCCAGCATGCCCTCCTGCTCCCACCTAATAGCTTCCCTGCGAACCTCCAACAGAGTGGCACTAGGTTGACGCCGAACCAACTGTTTAAGCTCGCGGCGAAGAGCACTATCGGCCACATGCTCCACGAATTGATCACGAAGCAAGGTTTCGGTATTTGACATGACCGTAGGCGATTGCTGCTTGACTTGCTCCAAAAGGCTCATTAAAGCAAGTGAAAACTCCAACAGAGTCTCACCATCATGTTGCCTCCTGGAGAAAAAGGCCTCCTGCAAGGCAACATATGATTTAGAGCAGCCATACACTTCTTTCAAAGCCGTAATAATCTTTTCGGGATCTTCCCGCTCCCCAACAGGCCTATACTTTATCTCATCACGTGCCTCCCCCTCTAAATGGTCGAAAAGAAAGAAGGCCTTGTCGGCTGTGGAAAAATGACGGGACCGCATGCAGGCCTGTGCCTCCTCAACCCATTCGTTAATTCCTATACCAGATCTACCATTAAATTTAGGGCACCTTCGGTCCCTCGGTATAAAAACGTACCTTTCCGTAGGAATAGTACCCACATCAATAGCCTGAAGAGGAGCAATTGACGGACTAGGTACGTTGGAACCATGGCCCAGATCTGAAGGCCCTGCAAGAGCTTGATCTTGCCGCAACTTTGCATTATCAGCTCGTAATTGGGCCACGAGCTCCCTCAATTCTTGCAACTCGTCTTCCATGTCCACAAAACCCAATAGAAGGAAAACTAGTCAAGAACCCCCAAATAGAGTTACCTGTGGTCACTGTCCCCGCTGCTGTCCTGCTCCCAACACCTAAGAAAAAACAACAACAACAAATATATCCACGCCTCAGATCAAAAAAAAAAGGAAACCCTGCCGACTATACGCCAAATGTGGCGGGCAGTACAAAAGAGAGAGAGAACCAGAAAGAACATCGACTACGCCACCCTGGTCGCTAAGCCAGGGAAAGTGTCCTATTAAAGACACACAGGTTCGGTGTCTCCCTTATATAAAGACTCTGAGACGTGGATATAGAAAAATACAAAAAAGATTCTTTATTTAGACAAAGATAAAAATGCTGGTGTGCCAGTCAGTTAGGTTAACTAGAACCTCACACAATAACAGCTCACAGGGCTCGTGATCACCAGAAGCAGGATGGGCTAGTGCCAGACGTCGCTAGTCTTAGCGATGGTAAAGGAGCACCCACACGTGCACCACACTTCACACTCAATCACGTCAACTAAGACCAATCACTATGGATTGCAGACCACACACTGTGTCTCATCAGGAACCGTCACCAAAATTGGACAACTAGCCCTCCTGCTCCGGGCTCACCGTGCCTGAAACACAAGAAATGAAGAATTACAAAAATAAATCAAAAAAAAATTAATTCAAACAATCATACTCATGGGTACCCAATGTACAGGACACCACATACGAGACATACAATACTATGCGCAACTAGACAAGACACTCCACAATCCACTCAAACCTGCACTCATCAGTGTCAGTGATTGTGAATGGATCGCTACGGGCCCACAGGAACAGTCTCCCTAGGCCGGTTACCACTCACAATCCCTCGTTTCCTTGGAACCAGTCAGGGATAAATCACAGTGAGCAAAGAAAAATAAACATTATTCACAATCCAAACAAAACACAAAACAAGCACCCAAAAATAATAAACAAAACAATACATCAACGAAATCACAAATAATAAAACAACCCCAAGAAAAACACAGAATGTAAATTAATTAATTACCCCCACCCAACTAATACAGCCAAATCACTCAACAAAAACAAAATAAAACATTAGCAGTGCGGAGGCGTGCTCAGACGTGCGCAACTGCACTGAAGCATGTTGGTAAAGGAATGAACACAAAAAAACTAAATGAAATTGTAATGGGAACAAAACAGCAGCGACGACAAGTCCTAGAGCCGGTAAGTGTAGTCTTCAAGTGCCCTTAAAACGGCAGATCAAGTCACCTGCAAAAGCCTGACTATGAGCTAAAATATGCATAGCATTAATTTACTATTGTACAATTGCTGGCACATACCAAACATGCGGAGATCGCGCCACTCGTCCAGTCGGCAAGAGATGAACAGTCATGATAAGCTGGAATACACAAACCCCATAATAATAACTATACGCTCATTAATTAAATACAGCCGAAAGGGCCAGAGAGAGAGACCTACCAGGAAGTCAAGCAGCAATACACCCCCGATGCTGAATGCAATTCATACCCGAAACGGTCGTCTACGGCAACCAGCGCGGGTTGCCAGGCATGCAACCCTCAGCACAACGAGTGCTTTTCTGCAAACAGCCCAGAACCTGACAAGAGTAACACTCAATCTAATGTTCGTTAGGCTCGAGCCTTAAAAAAAAAAAACAGCCGTCCCACTCACCTCAGCCAGAGCACCAGACAGTCGCAAAAATAATGACGTGCTAGAACGCGGTCGCACATTCACGCAATCTCCGGTGACACCACTTTAATATACCCCTTGGAATGAATTACCTTAATCTATCAATGAATTGAGTGCTGATTACCTGCATGCATCTAGGGCGGAGTCTCAATCTAGAGAGAGAACATCAACAAACAGCGGCACTTCACTACATTAGCTTAGCTTATCTTAGCTCTCCAATGTCTTCCAAACTCTATGAAAACCAGAGGAATAATGAAGTTTTCTTGTAATAATGAAGTTTTGAAGTAATGAGGACTTTTATAGGTTTTCTCCTTCACATGGGCGATTTGCATGTTGAACTTTTCTGCGCGTGTGTGGGTGCGGTCACATTAGAGCTAATGAGCAAGCGCTTGACAAACTGGACATCTTGTTGGTTTCATACAAATGATTTAAACAGACAATATTTGTTTTTGTTTTGAATTATATCATTTAAAAGTACACACTTAATGTTAATAAAGATATTTTGCTCATGTATGTGTGACAAGTATTTGTGAGTTTTGTTTCAGTTTAGAGACATGCTCCAGAAAAAAAAAGTTCACGTAGAGGCAAAAAGCACACCGTTTAGTTTCTTTATTTTACAAAATACAATGTTTTGTTTTAATTGAATGTGGACACATACAAAAGTAGACTACTTAAAGATTCTTTGTTTCTTATTTCTGTTTTTCTGTATGACTATAAATGTTAGTAATTTAAGCCTATTGTGCTACTATGTGAAGAAAATGCATCGGCACATTTGTCGACTTCTAATGCCTTGTTCACACTACATGATTTTAAAACATCGGGCTGAACTGTGCGGTTCACACTACATGACTTGCTCTCAGTGAAATCAGGAGTGTTAAAGTTGTTGAGCTGTTCACACCACACAACACAACGTGATTGTTCCACAACAGGAGGTAACTCACAACACGAGTGGTAACACTTTATTTTTTACGACCCGCAAACAACTGGGTAAGTACACAGAAATTACGGTGTACATTTCTGTAATTATATTGTACTTCCGTGTAAGTATAAGGGAACAATATGTTAAGTTTGGGGTAATAAAGGGGTAACAAGCAGATATACAACCTGCAAATAACTTCGTAAGTACACTGAAACTACGATGTACGTTTCTGTAATTATAATGTACTTCCGTGTAGGTATAAGGGAACAATATGTTAAGTTTGAGGTAATAAGGGGGTAACAAGCAGATGTACAAGCAAATTATTTAATTAGTTAAAAAATAACAGGTACCTATTTTAATATTTTCCAGGCAAAAATTTATCACATTTCTGGCTAAATATGTTCTTGTGCAATGTTACAGGGTAATTTTGACATCTGTGGGTTGAAAATTAAACATTTATATATATATATATATATATATATATATATATATATATATATATATATATATATGTTTAATTTATTGGCTTTTCTTTCAAGATTACTTAATGTTAAATCAAAATATTTATTTTCTGTTATGATTTTAATTTAGACTGTACCTTGTGGTAATGAGTACTTACCTTATTCCATTGAATTGCAATGACACTTAAATGTCAGGGCAAATATACTGTGTAATTAAAACTTTTGTTGTTGTTGTTTTATTTTCTTGATAACAGTACTGTAATTACAGTGCAAATAGTGTTGTTTTGTATTGCTACATAGTACGTAGCGTTACCCTCTCGTTCTGTGTAGTTACAGGGTAAGTGTAACCATTGTGGGCTGTAAATTAAAGTGGTGTTTGTTACCCCCTTGTTCTGTGTAGTTACAGGGTAAATGTAACTCCTGCGGGCTGTAAATTAAAGTGGTGCTTGTTACCCCCTTTTTACCCCAAACTTACATATTGTTCCCTTATACCTACACAGAAGTACACTATATTCACAGAAACGTACATCGTAATGTCAGTGTACTTACGAAGTTATTTGCAGGTTGTATATCTGCTTGTTACCCCTTTATTACCCCAAACTTAACATATTGTTCCCTTATACTTACTTGGAAGTACAATATAATTACAGAAACGTACACCGTAATTATTGTGTACTTACCCAGTTGTTTGCGGGTCGTAAAATAAAGTGTTACCACACGAGTTGACAACGCACTACATAGAGATACAACCATGATCGAATGATAAGAGCAAATCATTTTTGACTCTAATGAGAGCTGTTTCGTACTATGGTATGGTCTAAATCCTGAAAATAATCAAATAAATAATGAGTTGATAACAACTCTGCCACCCAACGATTCTATCTTGTCTACAAACCACGTTTTGTCACGAAAAACCACGCAATAAAACAAACCGGAAATGACGCGAAACAGCGCGTGCGCCAATATCCAGCGAAGAAGAGAACACAACACACGAATATGGACGTCAGACAGAAACTAGTGCTGCATACTGTTTGCGCGATGATTTGCTCAGAGAAAAAAATGCTAAAAAAGAGAAAAACTACCTGGTGTCCTCAACCCATGCATTGCTATTATTGGCTGTACTCATGACATCACTGAGGTTGAGTCGCGCGACGGCTCTGGATATCTAGCAGGCTAGATATTTTTCTGGGCTCGGCGACGCGTCTGCGAGCGTTTTCGCTGGGTTGTTGGCTCTTTCATAGTAACAAATTGGCAAGCGTTCATCGTCCGCTAATCCCCCGCGATTTGCATGCGATAACACCCTAGCTGACTTGTCGGCGAGCTCAACAATTTGCAAATCGGTCATAAATCGGGCTTAAAATCCTGTAGTGTGAACTTGGTTAACAGAACAAGGAACAGGTGTAACTAAATCAACAACCATGGAACCTAACTAGCAAAGGAAACACACAAACACAAACTAAAACACAATGACACTAAACATAACCCTGACAGAAGTGCTGTGAAAAATAGAATCAAATATTCCTAAAAGCTATCTGATAAAATAAATAAAAAAATAAAATGCACGGGAAGAAACGTGAGACCAATAAATTAAGCTGTGATCAAAATGTAAATTTGAGGCAACAGCCATCAAATACCACAAACTTTATATTCATTGATGTAACGCTACTGAAGATCACATTAAGGCAACTGTGTCCTTAGAGACTTCTGAGGATATCATTATTTTATGCATGTTTAGATGCAACATGATATGCTTATCTGAAATCCCTGCTCCGGTGGGATTTGTTAAATATTCTGTGTGAGCAGCATCTCTGCCTCAAGAAATTAATGTTTGAGTAATACAAGCAGGAGTTATTTTCTTCTGAAACAACTGCACCTAATAAACTGTTCATTTAGGAGGTGAAGCAAACTTTAGTCTCTGTAAAGGTCAGAGATGCCAATGTTTTATTCTTAAGCAATATGATCCGCAATACTTGGCTCTAATATGACATTTATCATGTAATGCTTCATAAAATAAATTGGTAAACCTCTCACAATGTAAGAATACTAAATCTAATGCCACATCTCTGGAGCTGCTAGATATATTATTATTAGCCTGGCTGCGCCCTCCTACGCACTTCCGCTCAATTTCATTTTACTTCTGTACTACGTCTGGGATCGCTCCATATCCTTAGGTTTCCAGAAATCATTTTTTTGTAGGACCAATCAGCGAATAGAGGGAGTGGCTAAGAAAGATGACGTTGATGTAAGCGCGTCAGTTTCAGTTCAGTAATTACAGCGGAGAAAGACGAGAGAAAAGCTATTCGGTCCGTTGTTGGAAAAGAAACTGCCGAATATACAGAATTTAAAGCCGGATTGTTTTCGTCTCACCTCTTGTTGCACAAATGAGGACCAAGTGAAGGAGGCAGACAGTTTGGAAGTTTGTGCTGGGCAGTTCGTGCACGATGACCGTGACATTTTGGACGGACGGTTTAGCCTGGTGTTCGCGGTGTTCGGAAGCCCCGAGTCCTGGCTGCTAAACTATTGTTGAAGATCCGCTCAGGAGTCATGTCAGTCGCTCAGATTCCCAACTGTAAATTTACTGATTCTTGTGATGAATAGAACATTTTGAGCCCCTTTGTGCACTCGTGCAGGAGGTTGGTGTGTCAGTGTTGCATGTTGTAAATCATACAAATTGGTTGTGATTTAAAAAAAAAAATAATTGTCATGAATAAAAATGTGAAAAACCATACTTTGAAGATATTTGATTTTCAGTTTTAGATGGCAATGGTTGATTTGTTTTACTAAAAAAAATAAATGCCACATAAAAATGTACAAACACATACTTTGAAGACCATTATTAAGGTAATTAAGAAACAATAAGACGTAATATGAAAAATTGTTGTTTATTACACATCTGCAGATAGAGACAGACTGATCATTCATTGTAGCTGCTACAGCATTTGCGGCAGATCAGAAACGACCACAGTGGCGTATTTGTAATGACACAGCTTACACCGTTGAATGAATATATCACTGTCCTTCGTGTGAAATATACATTTCGAATTAATAATTGTTCCTAGATTAACAAAACCTGCGGCGCTCGTTGACTGAAATCCTATTGTAAACATAATCCTCTGATCATTCGGATTTGTTGTTTCCAGCCATTTCGGCGCGTGACATACGTCACTCAGGACACCCCGTTAGCGATTGGCTATGGCAGATCGTGAGTAACTTTGGGCAGATCCAATAGATTTGAACTTTAATAGTGAACCCGCCTACAAGGAAGGAAACGTTTTTCAATGGAGCGGTTCCAGACTCTATGTGGAAATGAAATGAACTAGAGTCTGGTTGAACCAGGCTATATTATTATAGCATCTATGTAATAAAATTAACAACAACTGTTTTTTTTTTTTTTTTTTTTTTTTTTTTTTTTTTCAGTTATTCCTGACAAGTCATTCCCAATTCGCTATCCCTATCTAACCCTATCTTCTCCAAGTAATTTTTAAAAAGCCTAAAAAAGCTGAGGGAGGGAAATGACTGACACCAGATCATTGCTAAAGAGAGAGCAAAAGCACGTGGCTTGCTGTTCAGCAAATAAAGCCAGGCAGATGTGTCTTTTATGAAAGGTTACACTTTCTGAATAACAGCAGAAAAGTAAACAGACCTCAAAGAAAAACAGCTTTAAGAAAAGAGTAAGATGCACCCAGGGGCGCAACTACCCAGTTTCAGAGGGGTATGCAGCAACAATTTTTGCGCCCCCCCCCCCCCCAACAAAAAGGGGGAAAAAATGTAATGTAAGTGTGCTGTGTAATAAGTGAGTAGGAAGAAATGAGAGCTAACAGAAAAAAATAAGTGCAAAATTATCGTTTATTAACACAATTAAACTATAGCTACTCCACCTTGATGAACCCCCCTAAGAAAACTATAAGCTCCATTGTAACAGCAATACCAGTGTTTCTCACAGGATTTTCGGTAAAACTGTGGTAGGTGGACCTCTGTTTCTCGAGGGGGGGTCGGGGGCATGCTCCCCCGTAAGAAAATTTTGTGTTCTGTAATGTTAAATTCAGCAGTCTGGTGCACTTTGAGAGTTCAATATTGAAAGCTCCAAACCATATTCAGGGTGCAAATTAAACAGAGAAAAATTTTAACCTCTTTTAGTTAGTGTCTGTCTACATTACACTACTACATAATAATAGTTATAATATTAATTCCATGATAGTAATAAAGGCTATTGTAAAACAAATGCACAGAAAAATAAAGGAAACTTTCATAATTAGTTTTGCACTAATTTCTATACTTGAAAGATACTTGCGCATAATGACGTATTTCATAGGCCAGTGTGTCAGAAAAAAAAACTAAAGCTGACTTTTTTTGACCAATGCATTACACCAGCACAGCGCCGCCAATTAAGCAAAAAACAAAACAAACAACAAACAAATGGGCCGCCGATGTAGGAGTTTTGTGGGCCGTTAAGACAAATAAATTAAAAAAGGATGAAATGTATTGGCTGAAAAGCACGTCGGCCCAGCGGGAATCTCCCGGTAGTCCCGATGGCCACCGAGATATAGATAGCCTGGATGTCACATTTTAAATCCTACCTGTTGGATTTCAGCAATGCATGCAGTTATTTAGCTGCTGTCGTATCAATTGACATGCCATCTCCTTTTCTCTCTTTATTTTTCTATTTTTAGCCCCACAGCATTTTGTTTTATCCATCTTTTTCGACGACAACTAACTACTCGTACCTGCTCGCTCAGCGCTCACGGCGCCCCCGCCCGCTCGCGATATTACCCGCCCCCCTTCTCCATGAGGGCGCCTACTCTAGCCTGGCTGTTAGTCCTCTACAATTTTATATAACAATGAAGGAATGCAGAAATGATTTAGAAACGCACAACGGCAGCTACATATAGATATACAATATAGCCTATATATAATTTTTTTTTTTTTTTTTTAACCATCGATTTGGCGCCCCCCATTGTGCTGCGCCCCTATGCGCCGCATATAGCGCATACCCACTTTTTGCGCCACTGGATGCACCCTACACTTTAAACAAAATGGTTTGGTTTCATCACCTCAAAATATTAGCTTTAGCTAGTATTACTCAATGCACATCATTTTTATTAAAGGGATAGTTAACCCCAAAATGAAAATTATGTCAGTAATGACTCACCCGCATGTTGTTCCAACCCTGTAAGACTTGTAAGTCATCTTCAGAACACAAATTAAGATTTTTTTTTTATTATTAAATCTAAGAGCTGGATCCCTCCTCCATAGGTTTCTTGAGGGATCGAAACTTGACGGCCCAGAAAAGTTAAAGACATTGTTAAAATAGTCCAAGTGACTACAGTGGCTCAATCTTAAGTTTATCAAGCGACGAGAATGCTTTTTGAGCGTGCAAAAAAAAAAAAAACCTTAATTCAACTATTCATTTCCTTCTCTGTGGGCCTCGATATTTCACTTAGTGGAACTGTGCGACACTTCTGTGTTGCACGTCACACGTAGACTCACTATTGGCCCGCTGGTTATGTGGGTGATGCGCGGGACGTATCTTGAAGTGTTTTGCAGTTACACTCCATGAAATCTTGAGGCCCACAGCGAAGGAAATGATTAGTTGAATAAAGTTCTTATTTTGGTTTGTTTTTTGCACACAAAAAATATTCTCATCTCTTGATAAGCTTAAGATTGAGCCACTGTAGTCACTTGGACTATTTTAACGATGTCTTTAATTTTTCTGGGGCGGCAAGTTTCGACTATTTTTGTTACGACACTTTAACATATCAGAATCATCCACTTGATGATTTTTATTTATTTTATTTTTTTTTTGTGTACACAGGTATTACAACAAAAGTCAGCAATAGTCTAGGTCCTGGGGCTCGTTCTTCATACGTTGCTAACTCAGTTAGCTGGATTTGATTGTTGGCGATTTGCCATTATCTTGGATCGTTTGGTTCTTCGAAGTTCATCCTGGACTTGCTGTCATAGCAACAGGTCTGTCAGCTTGAACCTGCTCGCGAGCAGGCTTATTTCATGTAAACAGGATTAGATCGCGACTGATACGAGAAGTCCTTTTGCGCAGCGCGATAGTGTAGCCTAATTTCTGAGATTTTTTTTTGTTTTTTTTTCTCGTGAAACAATCGTCGTGAGGGTGTCGTTTAAATACATTTTTATTTTGTTGGAAATGCACATTAATGTTCTATTCGATGTCAGGCTTCAACAACAGCAGAAAATGTTTGCATTGCCCTAAAATTATTTGCGAGTGGCTTCCTTTACACTATTGGAGATGCGGAGAACTTGATAAGCTTTCTGTCGTTCCATTCACAAAGTTTACCTAGCGCTCTTAGTTTTATTTATTTATTTTTTTTGCCAACTTAGGGTATAATATTATAATTTTTAATGAAGATAATGCAATCATGATGACCATGCCGATTATGACTTACAGTCCCTCAGGCTTAACTTACATGACTGGTGCCATACACTGTAGACTGCACACATGTTCCCATCAAGGCCTCAATGAAGGGATTTGAGCAGAAAGGGCGCTTACAGTGTAAATGTGCAGCCAAGTTACTATTACAATTTTTAATATTACAGATTAGTAATATTATATATTTTTTTAAAAGGCAGTTAACTGAGTAAAATCTCTTAGATGGTGTGTGACCCTGTTCCATATCACAAATCACCTTAATTGTACTTATAATAAAATTGACTTCAACCAAGTCAAAGTTCGAAAAAGTTGTGTCCGTAGGATTTAAAGGCTGAGAATCAACTAGCTCAACAGGAGAGATAGTGATAGTGAGAGCTGTATATGCCCTTAATTGGTTTAAGAACATCTACAACAGTCTTAAATAAAGATTTTGAATTACAGCATTAGCAATTATGCTTGAATAATAGTTCTTACATGCAGTATTCAGAGCAGAATGGTAAGCATACTGTTGTTGAGTGTAGAGAAGCCCATGTATCGTCAGGTTAGATTATTTTGTAATGCCGTTCTAATTGCCTTCCAACAGGTTTTTTTAGACGTAACCCCGGACTATGTCATGGACAGGGTTTATATTTTGCTAGCTATATGACGCATTCGTACTGTAAGAATATTGAAGATTTTTTTTCTTAAACAATTTCCAATGAAATTACACATTCAAATGCCCTGCTAGAACATAATAGGTCTTAAAAACTCCATCCAAAGGGTGGAGCGTCAAAGATCAGCTTCAAAGATCATCTCTCTGTTTTAGCCTCTCAGCAATTTAGCCTTTCACCCTTAAACTTTCTTACTCTTTTAGTCTCTTAGCCTCTTAGTCTCTTACTCTCTTGGTCCTTCATGGGAAGTCCTAATGTGAAGATGATGCTGAACTAGAAGTCCCCCAAAGACCCCCAAGCTTGCACCAGGCTGTGGCCTTGTCTTTCCATTCACCAAAGATCCTCTGACTCCCACTGGTTCTTTCTCATTAAGACCACATCAACAAACTGCATCATCTGCAATGCCTCAACAAACTGCATCATTTTTGACCAAAGAAGCCCAGAGGGTTAAATAAAATTGGAGCCAACACTGAGCCCTGAGGAACTCCCTGTCAAACAAGATCAACTGGAGCCTCAACAAATTGCATCAGGACAGTTTAGTTCAAATGGGTGAGACATGCAAGTATCAAACCTAGTCTCATTATCTGATACATTAAGTATCCTTACCCCTTTTTAAGAAGGGTGTGTTAGAACTAAACTGATGGTTTGCTCAGGCTGTTGGTCTGCTGAACTTCAAACAATGCTATAACTTTTTGCTTTCCTGTATTCTGCTTCAGCTCTCTTTCCCTTGGTAAACTGTATGCATGTGTTAGAGCAGTTTAAATCTTTAGTCTAGTTAATAAAGTATTGTTCATATCACACGTAAAGTTGTCCTTGTCTCAAGTTCATACATGGAGTCACTAATCATATCGATTTTGACTACTTACAGTAGTAGGAAAGACATTTCCCATGCCCCGGAAATGTAAATTTCTACATTTTCTACAAATAATTATTAACCAATATTGAGGTTTCATGGAATGAACTGAATAATTGGTTGTAATGTTAATGTAGCTACATCAAGTTAATCTGATTAACTGATCCAACTGTTCATAATCAATTATAACAAATTATGAATGAGCTTATTTGCTACACATTAATAAAATATATGCTTGCACTGTAAACATAATAATCATAATAATAATAGTAAAAATGTACCAATGCTTAAAACAGTATGGAACTAAAGAGCTAAAGTTTGTGAAGCTAACATGCTTATGATGATACAAATGCAAAAAGTGATTGTCACATCAGAAACAGCAGACCGCAGATCTCTGCGGAGACAGAATAGCCATAAGCCTATTCTCCCCTCGTTCCACTTTCTCAATAACATCCTGTCAAAACGAATAAATAATATCCTATTTTCACATCACACCTCATCCATGAGCGTCTGTGTTGCCACATTTTGCACAATACCCCTGACATCAACATCACACTCATTCTCTCCAAAGGAGCAATCAAAATAACAAATGCAACTCATCTACCCCTGTAGAATTTTTATAGTGTTGCTATTGCTCTTGATTGAATTTGCAAATGGTTTCACTAGCTTCAGTTTCAGCAGCATAGTTCAAAACGAGATGGAAAAATATCCTGCTGCAAAGTCTTGTATCTTTTTTTTTGAAGTTTTTTTATTCTCTTTTTTCCTTTTTCTGCCTTTCTTCCAATGACTTCTGCTCCACCGAATGTATGCTAAAACATGATAATCCTTTAAGAAGCTTAATTCAGATACTATGATTTATTGTAATTTGTGTGATTGGAACCATTTGGGAGACAAGGTACAATAAACAGATAATAATGTAGCATATGGATGTGATCAAAATGCTTGATTGTACATTAGACATCATAACACCACCCTTTCCCTTTTGTTATAAATCACCGGCCCAGTCCGGAAGAGTCGCAAACAAATTATCTTCATAGGCCGATATCACCTCTGCTCCCCTGGATGATCCTATAGCGGAGATGGTGTCTGGAGCTCTCCTTAAGCTTCAAAGACAGAACAGTAGAGAGGAGGGTGTTCTAGAGACTACTACAAAACTTGCAATTCCCATTGGAAAGGACATTGGCTCATTTTTACCCCCATAAAACTGTCCCAAGTTCTGTATATATAGCAGGGGTGGTGAACATTGGTCCTGGAGAGCCGCAGTCCTGCAGAGTTTTGTTTCAACCCTAATCAACAACATCTGAACAAGCTAGCCAAAGCTACAGGCAGGTGAGTTATTACCGTCAGGGTTGGACCTGAACTCTGCATGACTCTGGCTCTCCAGGACCAGAGTTTTTTTATGCATGTCCTTATGCCATATTAGCTTAATTACACCTGTATATAAGCATTTGGAATATAAACATCTACAGATGTATATCACTGTTTTAATGTTAGCAGACCACATCTGTTTGGTTTTGAAGTTGCTCTTGTTACTATAAAAATGTATCATACTATTTTTACTATACATTGATGTAAAACTAAAAAAATTCTCCTAACCGCC
The DNA here is from genome assembly GCF_016745375.1 of Pimephales promelas. Next base: position 2,911,497 of record NW_024121155.1, read on the forward strand.
ATAAACGTGCAAATAAGATCTAAAGGAAGAACAAAGAAACTTGCACCTCTGATTGGTCACTTCAACCAAAATAGTGTGACTCAAAGGGCTTTAATATAAGTTGAATAAATGACTGAGTAATACCATTTTTCAAAAGTTATTGCTTTATCGATATAATCTATTCACAAAACTTAGTTTACTCAGTTATCACATGTATACACCTAAAAAAAATGATACACTGTTAAAACCATACTGTACATATATTTTTTTAGTACATAAAATTAGTACATCATTGCAAATTCAGGTCCAAAATGTTTGTTATTTGTTAATTATTAAGTCTTACTTACAGGTTGTGTCCCAACAACTGCTGCCTCTGGTTTTAAAGTTGGAACTGCTTCATGTTTTAATTACAGTTTCTTGTTGAATCCGGCATTGAATTCGTGGAGATTCTGGAAGCTGTCTTCCGTAAAATATGCAGGACAGACAGCTAAATTACGATTGTAATTTTCAAGAACATAATCAAAAATAAATTTTAGCCATTGTTGACGAACTGCAGCATCCGTAGGAAGCCCGAACACAGAAGACCTGACAGAGTGAAAATAACACACTTCCGACGTCATTACTACAGTTCTCCACTAGCTCTTCCTCTTCGACAAAGCTGCAGAAATATGGCCATGCCCCATTTTTTACATATTCCAGAGGGAGGGTTGATGTAAATTTATGGGTTAGATAGTATAAAACCTAATATTAAATATCTCTTTGTAGTTCCATTGAGTTGTTTTTGTAGGCATTACATTTCCTGACTTTTAAAAGACAATATCTCTGCTTACATCAAACTTTCAGCGTTGGCAATCGGCCGTCTAATGATCGCGCATCTCTCGGTACATCTTTGCGCGCAATAGTGCTGCCGCGCGAGTGTTCATGAAGCACACATTGATTTGATTTGATTGAAAAGAGTTGATTTACTCTTTTCCTGATCATTTGATCTTTTCCTGATCATAAATAAAGCATGTAAATAAATTCCAACATAAATTAGATATCTACATTTTCCTGAATATTACTGATGAACTGATCAAAAAGAAGGCCACTGTTCGCATGCGTTTCACTTCAATATAGTGTAGTAATAATTTAGTACTTTCTCCTGTTATTGTTGGTTTCCTCTTTTCTCATCATTTGGAATGCATATTGCACATTGGAATATGCAAAGTAAATGATACTTTGATAAATGATACAAAAGAAATGATGATATTTACACCCCACATAAACTTCCAGTCATCCCCAACATTTTTACAGTAGATCTCTATCTTTAAGCCATTTCAAGCCACAAGCTTTTTACATTTTCAAAATCCTGCATTAAAAAAAAAACCTTGGAGTTAAAGAACAGCATAAGTAACACTCATAATGCTTAAAACCATCCATATTGTGATAAATATATAATACAAAATATTAATACTTTTTTTTGTAAAGAAGGCAAGTTAATTTGCATTGGTGTATTCATTGGACACCCACAAACACGCATTTTATGTCAGACAAGTACTTATTAATTTACTGCACGGCAATGAAAGTGAGGCTTTTGTAGGTCATATATTTTTTTTTAGCAAATACATAGTGTAGCCAAGGAAATGTATCTAAGAGAGTTGCATATAGCATCTGTTATTAGAAATTTCAGAAGGAAAGAGTGGGGTATGATGAGGGGAAAGGTCTTTTGTAGGCAAGGAGAAATGCAACCTGTACATGGGCATCTAACTTCTGGGCATCTAAAAGGTGATTCATCCAAATAGATATAGATATATAGATATAGTGAAACTATTCACCATTCCAGAAGTAGTGAATAACAGGAAATCTCTAATTTTATAAAGAAAAAGTAGCAAGCATAAATTAGTAAATTAAACACCAGAAAAAAAGTATAAACTGATAAAATTCCTCTAGTCTATCAGACTCAAAGGAGTCTTGAAATAATAAAAAAAAGGCTTAAATTTGGTCAAACACTCCATACAAGTTGATCATCTGTTAGTTTTGGCTTTATTTTGAAATGCTAACAAACACACAGAGAGTTGGCATGGTTAGAATCCAATCATATGTCTACGGTGACTTGAAAAGAGATTTGCCCACGCTTTTTTGGTTCCAAACTTCTCAACACTTGTGTCAATCTGCGTCATACCCACTAGTGTTGCCTCAGCCAGACCTCAGCAGTTCGAACCCAATTATGCCATCCCGTCTGTTGTGTTGCATCAAGTTGTCATGTGCCAGGAGTTGAAAATGTGCGGGTATGCGTGTTTGGTGACTGAAAATTTGTTTCCTAAATTATTTATATACTTTAATTTGCTCTATTTATCTCTTTCTGCTTGTTTGTCTCTGACTCTGAATCAGTGCTTTCTGCCAGTCTGTCTTGTATACACTCACACAGACCCAGTTTTTGATGTTTCAAGGCCAGTGTGAGCACTCCGTTGGCTAGACATTGTGCTGGACAACGTTCTGAAAGCAGGTTTTTGCCAAGTGTTAATGGAGGTTGAAAAAAGAAACAAACAGACTGAAACACATTTCTAAACCATAGACCAATCCCAGTTATGAAAACTAAACAAATAAACCACAGGGGAACATTTATGTAGAAGCATGTCTGTCAGGTGGCAGGAAATAAAGGTGCCACAACCAAATGAAGTTCTGGGTTTCTATCTGGCATTGTCATATTGTAGAACACTTCATCCTTATTAAAAATGGAACATGTATTCAGACCTGTTGAAAGGACAGTCATATCTTTAAAACAACTGGAGCGCAATTTAAATAGTTATGTAGTTATGTTTTCCTTTTAAAAATGCCTGAATTACTTCTTATAAACCTCATTAATATATATATATATATATATATATATATATATATATATATATATAAAAAGACAGTTTAAAAGGGGGTGGGGGGGGGGGGGGTTGTGTCTGTAAAGAATACAAGCACTAGTTGCCACCCTTTCAAACCCACCCAGAGGGGGTTGGACAGATCAGTGCCAGTGCCTTTGATTTCATCGTCAGAAACTTTTTGAAAATATGGACGAAGGTACTGAATATCCAGATTGATGCATTATGGATAGGGTTGGGTACCGAAACACGGTGCCAATAGGGAACCGGTTCCGACGTAAAAGGTAATAACCAGACCGAATAAGAATCTATTGTGAGACCTGATTTTAATGTTTTTTTTTTTTTTTAAGTTTCACATCCATCTCCCTCAATAATTTCCTAAACTCATCATTTAACCAGGGTAACAACTTTCCTTTTCTCTTATTATGGCTCCATCTTTTGTTAAAATTTAACATTACTTGATTGATTTTAAACTGAAAAAGATTACTGCAATTCTTTATGTCCTCACTTGGATATAATTCACTCCAGTCGGTTTCATGCAAAGCCGCTGCAGAATTTATTTTTATTTTTTATTTATTTTCATTTATTTTATTTATTTATTTATTTATTTATTTATTTGGAATAGCATTATGCACAGTATGGCTGTGTGAAACTTTAAAATGTCTTTTTGTAAGCTTTCTTGAAGAAAATAAATGCATTGTGGTCTGATAAATCTGTCATAAAATGTGTTTTTGATAATTCTTTCAGGTCGATTGACAGAGCAAATCTATTAATGTTTTGGAACGTGAAGTTATCCGAGTGGGCTGTTGAATTAATTGTGTAAAATTATAGCGATAGTTTCTTTAAGATGTTTTCTAACCTTCTTTTTATTCCAATTTACATTTATCGCCAATAATAGTTATTTATTTATTTAAATCACAATATTTGAGAAGAGTTTTACATTTTTCATAGAAATCCAACTTTGCAGATGGTTCATGATATACATATACTGTTTTATGAAAAATCTACTCCGACAACTTCAAGTTGAATATCCTCTGGCCATTTACTATTAAAAACATCTCTCAAATACAACAAAACTCCTCTGCCTTGATTTGTAAATTTGTCCATGGTCATGCAATGGGTATTCTGGAAGGGGCTAGGTGCGGTGGGGAGGGGTGTGGTGGGTGGATGTCAACTTAAAAGGTTAATTGATCAAATTGACCCCAGTGGGTAAAAAGTGTCATCAGATTTGAGGGTAACAGGAGAGGTATTGTTGCATGGGAAATTGGTGGAAACTACGATTTGGAGCACTCACCGGTGGAGGTGACAGTATCTCACTGCATTGCCGGTGACCACCATGGATCTTCATCTATCCATTGGTATGAGATGTCTGCACTGGATCTTTGCAGTCAACGAAAAAGTTTTTTTTTTTTTTTTTTTTTTTTTTCATTTCATCAAACCTTGTCCAGCCTCAGGCCACAGATGCATTGTTTTTATCCACTTTTATCCACTGATATCAAAGAAGGGCACAGTAATTTAAGGCAATTGAGTTTTTGACAGCTCCATTTCAACCAGTCAATAATCATTAATGTCTAACCCAAGTGACAATCAAGCCATACATGGCAGTAATCATTTATTTTATAGGAAATCCATCTCTTTCTCCTAGCACTCTTTATGAAATGTTTTATGATTGCATGAAATGTGTATTAAGGATAGCCATTTTTATTGTTTTAACTTAACTTTAAGGATATTTAATTACACTATTACCATTCCAAAGTTATGATTGTCTTTCATAGAAAGGATAAAATCTAGGCTTTACAAAAGGAGAAATCCAGACTGTGACAGTTACTCTTTCCCACTGAATTGGACTGAAGCTTTCAACCTAAATACAAGAACTAAGAACTATTGATTAATATTCATGATTTGTATGAAATACATTTTTTTTGACATGCTGTGATGCAAAAGAAAATGTTGCTTTCTAGCCAAAAGTGCAATGAGTTGTTTATCATATTGTATTATATTTAAAAACAAAATAGAAAATGGCCCAATTTATACTTTGGGCATTACCTTTCTGCTTTGTTTCTGAAAAGCACTAACTACCATCCTCATCTGACATTCAGCTTCAAACCACAGCAATTTTCTGGTCACAAAAGCAATTTCATCCAACTTAAGTAAATACCATTTGGAGGAAAAATGTCAAATGGTTTATGTAAATTCCCTCATGATTTTTAGGGAGATTCCATGTGCCCAACCTTATATTTTTTATAATATCAAGTTCTTTTTTCCAACTCATGAACTTCATTCATTCATTCATTCATTCATTCATTTTCAAAATCTAAAAGCAGGGAACATATGAAGAGTTCAGATGCAAAAGCCTCTAAGTGCCATTTGAAATTTTCTTCTAGAATGATCATTTTTATCAAGCTTGTATATTTAAGTTCAGTGATTTCACTTAAATGGCAATGATAATTACCTATTAATTGTTATTTAAGTGAAATTACTGAACTTAAATATACAAGTTTGATCAAAATCATCATTAAAGAAGAAAATTTCAAATGGCATTTAGAGGCTTTTGCATCTGAACTCTTCATATATCTGTTAGTGTAGGGATGTGGAGGAACACATTGCTTGTCATTTTGTGTTGTGGTGCATTTACTACCAAACAAATGAATGCAATTGTCGTTCCTATTGCAATTACCAGCTTTAAAAAGCCCCTATCAAAGCATTTGAAATGTTCCTGTTTTTGTTTAAAGAGTTCCCAAAAACAGTTTAACATGCATGCGAGGATAAAAAACACTTTATTTGTCTTATAATATGCATTTTTTTTTAACTGATTTGCTCACCGACTCCCAAATGATTCGTACGACTCAATTTTCCAAACCACTCCTTTGCGTGACGCTAATCGGTGGTGATTGGTCAGATGACAGACCCAGTCAGTTATTGTTTGTTAGCATAACACATATTGATAAAGCACTGCAGTACTACAAGACGCTCTATTCTTTATGACAACTCCAATAACAGCTACCAACATTTTACATCAGGGGTCTCAAACTCAAATGAACTGGGGGCCGCTGGAGATAGAGTCTGGGTCAGGCCGGGCCGCATCAAGTATTCCAAAAAAAAAAAAAAAAATGTATTTAAGTATTCCAAAAATGGAACAACTGACGTTAACGTTTCTTCTGAACTGTTCCTCTGAATTTGAACATTCCTTTCTGTACACGATTGGTTCTTCATGAGGTGTCCTTCTGACAGTCTTTTTCTTATACACAACATCTTTGTGATGATAGTCATATTTGCTTTTTATTTTCTTTATACAACACTATTTTATTGAATGTTTTTTTTTCCCGAAAGGCACATTTCCTTTTATTATACTTAGAAAAACAATTACTGCTTTTGAAATACAAATAATTCTTTCTACACATGTATAGTGTCACAGGCAAATTACTGACTTTGCACATATCAAAGCAAACCTTCTTATCAACCTGTTGGACCAAGTTAATTACATGAACTAGTTCAAAGTTCAGTTCACAAATTTTAAAATGAACTAGTTCAGTTCATATTTCAAAAATGAACTAGTTAGTTCTTTTTTTCCATATGTTGCTGCGAGCTTCTTTTTTATTATTAGGCTATTATTATTATTGCCACAGAATATACAACCACAGATAACAATCATTTTATCGATGGGCAAAGTTTGCACAGACATGAAAGATTTTCCCATCCTCACCGACCTCATAAAACCCTTTTAAATGATCTTACGACGCCTCCTCGCTCCTCCGTTTACAGACACTTGAATGAACGAGTTCACTAACGTTCATCAGGCAGTAATACAGTAGGCTACGTTCAGTTCACGTTCGCCCAAAATATGAACGAGTTCATTGAACGCGTTCAGACACAACACATATTACAAGCTCAAAATGATTATTCTCACATTGTTTTAGAGCAGCAGGGGTAACCAACACGTCGCTCGCGAGCTATCAGTTAGCTGTGGCCTGATTTGGTGGTGGTAGCTCGCCTGTTCACATATCGCTCTCACATATTTTGCACGCTCAAGTACGTTTCAGATGTAGGCGCGCATCAAGCACCCAGCGCGCTCATAATTGAAGCGACGCGCTCATTTTTTCCAGGCGCAGTATATTTGTACTTCGTGGTTGTCAATGACAACTGACAACAAACCCTCCGTAAGCTGTCACGAGACTATATATGGTAGCCCATAAGGGATAAAAATAATAATTAAAAAAAAAACGCGGCAAACGCAAAGGCGGGCCGCACTAACATTACATTTTAATATCAAGTAGGGGGCCACAAAATATCATCAGAGGTCTCAAATTTTGCGGCCCGCGGGCTGCGAGTTTGAGACCTCTGTTTTACATATTTAAAAAAAAAAATTACATTGGAGACCTAGAAGCTGCCCTGAGCGTAACTTACACACACACACACACACACACACAGATATACGTGCACGTACTGCCTCGCGCCCCGACGCTACAAAACAATTCAAAACCCATAAAAGCAACAATTATTAATAATACTTACAGGTTGTGATTCATAGGTGGAAGCTGATCCATATACACTGGGTAAGTAAGTTACTGAGGCCTCCTTCAGGAACAACCGCTTGCGAATCCACATTTGAATTCATTTATGTTTTTGAACGATTAATTAAAATGATGAGAACACAATTGGGCTATACTGTTGTGGTATCGTTGCAAATATGAACTCTAACCACCGATTCTTCACATGCTCGTCCCTGGTAAATAAAAACAAAGTGGCTGAACTATCTTTGCATTGTAGAACACAGCGTATTCTCAACATGATGCTATGATGAAGTATTTGAATGTGTATACTTCAAGTTTACACTTCCGTCTGCGCGCGCAGTAATTGGGCGCGGCCAGTATGTCTCTACGTCATGATGTAACAGCTAATGACTCGTTTCAAAAACAATTAATTTCATAGACTCAGAGTCGACTGTCACTTTTGAAAGACAATAACTTTATATACGGTGCACTTTCAGATATAAATCGTTGCAGGATGTTTTCATTCCCTTAGAGCTATATTCCATACCATATGAACAGTCATTTTCAAAAATCCATGATAGGGGCTCTTTAAATGAGAGAAGAATAATACAATTCCATAGAAGGCTTTAGAACAGACATAAATCTCAAGCAATTATGCGGTCATCTTTGCGGTCAAATCAATTATGCGGACAAAAAAAAAAAAAAAAGTGACATGTGGAAAGTCAGCACCAGACAGGATTCCAGGATGAACATCAACATATTTACACAGTTTTCTACCAAATAACACGCATCCTGCATCCTCTCCTATAAACCAATATATTATCTTCTGGCAGAAGCCTTTGGTGGTTGACTGACCATTTTTCATCTGCATTTTCTGAAATACTTGTCATTTTTAAAGTCCCTGTAAAGTCAATTCTACAAAAAAGTTCTAAACACATTATAAATGTTACATATGTATTGCTAAAACATTACAAAGTCTGTGAACTGTGAAGTACTGAAATGTGGAGTTAGACCGTTAAACAGTTTTTCACCATTGCAATTTTACGAATTAATTGGGCGGGGCTAAAACAGGGCTCCGTGACGCACTGGAACCCATGAGCTGCTGGACACCCCCCTATTTGATGACGCACAGAGTCTGATCCCTTATGCACAATAACACTCCCCGAGCACATTCGCATTCACCGCTCAATCGCGAGTGACTGTCAGTACTATTAGTTACTACAGCTGAGCCTACAGTTTTCTAGCTAGCTATGCCTTCGACACGGACATGCATGGGCTACTAACTGGATGTGATCATGTACAAAACAGATCGGTATCTTCATTTAAATTCCCTTAAAAACGCCTAACGTTACCTTGATGACAAGCTGAGGATCACCGACAGCAACACCTGCCTCTGTGATCATTTTACACTGGATCGTTTTATAAACTTTCCTCAGAGACAACTTGGATTCACTGATAATTCACTGATAATCCGCTGTTACTGGTGAACGGGGCCGAAACGACGATCTCCCGCCTCAGCTTTCATCCTCCCGTCTCCAAAAGCTAATCAGCTAATATCACCGTCAACAGCTTTCCCGTGAGTGGGCGTGGTTTCAGCACAGCCAGCGGACACGCCCCCAGCGTTTGAGAGCAGAGAATCTGCTCATTTTTTCATGATTTTGATTGCTTATTTTATGTACTTCCCGACTTTTTTTATCATTCAAATTTGGCTGGGTGGCTAATTACACATTTTTCTGTGGTGTGACAAACTCAGAACACATACTTAATTTTGACTTTACAGGGACTTTAATATCTCAACTTTGCCCTTAAAATAAAAGCCAAAAATGAAAATTCTGTCATTACTCACCCAACATTTTTTGATGAAATCTGAGAGCTTTCTTTAGGAAGCTCATTTGAGCAAGTTTGAGCTGATCAATGTGAATAAAAAAAGAAATAAAAATCTATTCATCATAAAAAAATGGCCATGTCTATTCAGAAAATGTGGACTATACTTTTTTTTTTTTTTTTTTTTTTTTTTTTTTACGATGTCTTTATGAACGCTTTGAAGCACTAAAGTGGAAGTTACATAGACTGTCAACGGAGGGACTGAAAGCAACTGGGATCAGCATTTTGATATGCCACACCTGTGAGGTGGATGGATAATCTCGGCAAAGGAGAAGTGCTCACTAACACAGATTTAGACAAATTTGTGAACAAAATTTGAGAGAAATAGGCCGTATGAGTACATAGAAAATCATTAGATCTTAGAGTTCAGCTCATGTAAAAATGGGGGCAAAACGAAAGTGTTGCATTTATAATTTCAGAGTATTTGGATTAAAAATTAAACAATATTATTTACAAATTATAAGTATCAATAAAAATAAAAATGATATTAATGCAAAACATGGGAATCACTTTCAAATGTTTTCAGTTAGTTTTTAATGTTTGTTCCAAAACACCCCTGACATATTTAACTGGCCTGTGTCACACGAGAAGCGAGCAGGGTGCGATTAATATTTTTACTCTAATAGCTTCCCACACATATCTGAACTGTGATCATGCAAACAAAAACATGCAATAATTAAATCAATACATTAATAGGGTAGAGGCTCATTTATATCAGCCTCTCCTGAACCACTGATTGATTGCAAAATTAAACCATCATAGAAACAGTTTAACTGCTGCTGTCAAGTTAAAGTAATAATGTTAACGTTACATCGCAATGCTGAGCTACAGTGAAATGATAGAAAAGACAGATGCATTATCTATGTGTTTGTCAATTCGCCTCTTTCGCGCCGCAGAACCTAGACACACATAAACGTGTCTTTACATTGAATTAACATTGAAATCACTCGCGCCAGATGTTCAAGAGTGAGTGACTAATCAAAAAACTTTTGCTTTAGTCTCAGTTGAGTGAAACACCGTGTGTATAACTTCGGCCGTTCTCAGTGACTGGGACACTAGCTCTGCTTGTCATAATAGAAACAGATCATCAGATTGTGATGTTTATTCTGAACAGTTATGGTGCTTTCCTTTCTACAAACAGCTCCACAGCCCAGTGTGGACCTGCAACCGTCTCGCAAGTGTTGATAGGCTATATCCGTGAGGTGTAACCAATCAGATCATTGAGCAAGTCTGCAGACTCGTGCAGAGTGGCAGCTATATGAGTCAGCCAAAGTAGCACATTTGAAAATAAAATTGACTTTAATCAAACCACAGATCCGTGATAAGTTTTCTGATCCATCTCACCACTAGTGTAGTAGCACTGATCACAGTGTAGCAGTGGAGATTTCTTTAAGACTGCAAGGGTAGCTCAGCTTCCCCTATAATGTCAAAAAAAATAATGGTCGAATGTGTACTATTGTGTTAACATTTTATTGAGTAAAAATGCGTTAGAACACGGTAATCTCGAAGACGAGTTTGTTCAGAATAAGCTACAAATAGCAAGTCGGCTGACTTGATCTCCTTCTCATGCATACCTGTAGCGCGTCACAGTGCATGCATTTTCCTATGGCATTTCCCCGTTGAAGCTCGGCATCCATTGACTTCAATGGGGCTGCTTGAACAAGACGGTCATTGGGTAAATGCTGCGATTATGTCCCGCCCACGGACGCCGGGCGTCTCTGGGGTGAATAGGGAAGTGGGCTGGCCTGGCGTCCGGGCGTCCGCGTGATGATTGGAGGATTGCATCTCCTTTTGATTGACAGCGATTTCACCCAATAAAAAAAATCGCTGACGCGGACGCTAGTTTAAAGACTTCGAGCTCAGTCTCGTCGCGGATTTTGTGTGTATTTTACTCGACAGACGAACTGCTGTAACATATTTCTTAGTATTTGCAATTTTCATCAGATATTTCACAGTTCAACCTAATTCCCACATTTCTTCCGTCGATGTCAGGTGTCGTGTTTCATGTGCGGGCGTGGGGTTTGAATCACGGCACATCTGTCTAGTTTGGTTTCACTTTTGTGTTGGGATTCGGACATGCGTTCTCCGCTTGTTTGTTTTCGGTTGTGAGTGCACAGGATGACCTTATGGTCGTACTCATGCGTAACGTTAGCGTTCTGTCTTGTCGTGTTCGCTCTGTTCAGTGTGTTGTGTATTGTGTAGCACATGGCTTGTGATTACATCGGCCGCGTGCTTTCAATGCCATGTTTTGTCTTGTGCTGTGTAGCACACAGCTTGTGTTTTACACTAGCTGTGTGCTTTCATGTTGTCGTGTTCTGTGTGAACACGTGTCTTATGAGTGTTCTCATTGTTCTTCAGGTCTCATTTTGTGTGAGCACAATTGCTTTTTAATTTGTTTTATTGGTCATGTGTTTTTGTCATGTTTGGTATGAGCACATGGCTTGTGCTTGTCATGTGTTTTTCCTTGTGCCATATGTGCTTTCCTGTCGACTCCCATCTTGTTTCCTGATTATTTGTTATTTTGCCCCACACTGTCCTCCCTCGTTACCTGCCTTTTTTTGCTCCCAATTTATTCCCCTTGTTTTTTTTTTTTTTTTTTTTTTTATCAATAAAATAAAGCCCATCAACTCTGCATCGAGTCCCCGCTCTTTTCACCATCCCCACCCCTGACAGTCGAGTTTTTAAAAAAATAAGAAAAAAGCGCTTCCCCTCTTTGAAAGACCAGCAGCCGCCTCTGCAGTGTAGTAACACTGATCGGTAAATCGCACCCTGGAAGCGAGCATACAGCAACACATAGTCACACACGCAGAAACACTCACTTATTAGACACTGCAGTACACAGAGAGATGTCAGAAAGGAAACAACATGATGCGGTTTAACTTTCAATCTGTAGAAAAAAAAAATACAGCAAGATGCCATGATATACTGAACACACAGTTGTGGCGAGCTGGATGAGGCCGAGGACCGTGGGAGAATGGCGTGCGGCCTGTGTCGTGATTAAAGATGGCCGACAACTGTGGGACGCACCGGTCTTGTATCTCTCACGGAGGAGCGGAAGCATAAAAGGAGGAGCAACAGTAAAGGTCAGGCCTGGATGTGGTTGCGTTTCATTATGTGACAGCAGTCGTCCATGAGGGGCTGCTGTCTTTACTTTGGTTTTGTATTTGTGTGGCGAGGTGGACGTACGGCCAAAAGTTACACTGCTGCGAAAAGTATCAAACCAGGAAAAGCAGACTACGCCACCCCATTATGATAAATGGGGAAAATTCAAAAGGACACAGGTTCGCTACCACAGAGGACAAGAGACGTGAATCTGAATACAAAAATACTTTATTTTTCACAACTCTACTTATGTTAAATATATATATTAAAATTCTTTATGCCGAAGGAGCAAAGTTTTACGCTCCTTCGGGGCGCGTCCAAAAACAAAACACACTTTCGGGCTGAGGCTCACCAGTAGGGAGCTAGCTGGGCAGTGAGCATCCTAAGATCACACCACTTCAAATCTCCTCACAAACACTCACGCTAGCTAAGTGAAAGAAACGCAGGTGCCAATGGAATAAAAACACTCTGTGAAGGAAACACCACCACCGGAAGAGGCACCGCCAGCTAGCTTCCCTACACTGGGGTGGGGCCTTCAGCTCCTGAAAGAAACACAAACAATACAAATCACAATTAGCTGCACTGGTACCAACAAATTAGAATTAAACAATTGATGACAATAAATTAAGCAAACACTTGGCAGTTTACTGGTCACAGAAGTTAAACCGGCCAGTGTTCACCAATTCACCTCAGACTGCCAGTTCAACATACATGCAAGCAGCCAAATGCTATATAAAAAAAAAAACTGAATACAAAACAAAAGAAGAACAATAAATTAAATCACAGAAACAAAATATAGCTCCTTTCTTCAGTCTGTACAGGCGCACTGATCAAAGAGCAAAATAACCAAAACCGCTGGTGGCAATATTACAAAAGGTAGCGGGGCTAAATTACACGCTTAACAGCACGCCTCACGTTCAATGACGGCTATAGCCACTCACTTAAACCACCAGCAATGGCTTAAATCAAGTTTCCAAAACAAAATAAACTAGAAGAAAAAAACAAGTACTACATCAAAATAATAAACGATAGGGGTAGTGGCAGCAGAACAAAGCAGTGCAGTCTTAACGACGTTGTCTATGGAGCATTTCGCCCCGCAGTCCACCGGGATGAACCGCTCACATACTGCACGACGCACTTTCCAAAGGTAGATCGCTAGACCCACAGCAGACTCAGTTACTCACAGCCTCGTTTATAATAGGCAAGCCGCAATTGCACCGATGTTTCATCTGACCAACCACGCAAGCTGTGATGAGGACAGTCTGTAACCAACAGCGACGTCACAAATCCGGACCCTAGTCTGGCTCCAGCAAAGATGCGCGCGCACCCAAACAAAAGTGACGATGACACATACCCAGGTGGCCTGAACTCCTCCTTAAATATGCCAGGGATGGCTGCTGATAGGCTGACACACCCATCATTCTCCACAATTAATCAGGCGGGATCTAATCCGCCCTGCCACATTTGGTTTTGTAATTAATAATCAAAATGACATTTAAAGATATTTTTTTATAATTTATTTATTTATTTATTTATTTTTGTGAATATTGCTCTCTAGAACGCCGGACACATAACAATAATTTGACTTGACTACATTATCAAAAAGCTAACAGCTGTGTTGTTAATGTTACACAAACCATGCACCATCTCAGACATAAACAACATTAAAAAAAGTTATTTTCACCACAGGGGGTCTTTAAGTGTTCTTCTGTTTGATTTGTATAAGGCTGCACAACTTGCCCAAATATTTAGCAGCAAAAATGTTTTACAATACAACAGGAACACAATAATACATTGTACTTATTGTTCGATGTAAGTACATAGTACTTAATTAAAGCCACTTAAGTGGGACCTTTTGTAAATATAACAGATCTATGACAATCAAATATTGATTGGGAAGAATTTGGGAAGATTGTTGGTGCCAGTTACATTCCCAAATGCATGTTATAAGCAACCAAACCTTAGAGCACGGGTTATGACTATAACCCTTTTTCCCTGAGAAGGGAATGAGACACTGCGTCATTGAAAAACGACCATTTGGGGACGCTCCCTTAGCGTGCGCCTCTGAAGTATGAATGAAACTGTTCCAATCCTGATTGGTGTTGCGTCATGACGTAACATGTAACGGCATAACCGGATGCATAAAAATGATGTTGACACATACACATACCAGCCTCGCGATGAAGCAAGATGTTCTAAGGCCTTGAGGGGCGTGGCAGGACGACGCAGTGTCTCGTTCCCTTCTCAGGGAACAAGGATTATAGTCATAACCCGAGACATTCCCTTTCAAGGGAACTTAACACTGCATCGTTGAAAACAGCCGGATGCCTCACAATACCAATTTTACAGAAATACCATTTTAAGCATAAGATCCTTAGGCAAAGCCGACTGCAAAGGTTCAAAGGGGGCCAGGGATAACCCTTCAAGAACCACTGTCAGGTCCCAGGCAGGAACCCTGGACCTGGTTGCCGGTCTTATCCTCCAAGTACCACGGAGAAAACGAATGACCAGCTGGTGCCTTCTCAGAGGCCCATCACTTAATGGTGCGTGGAAACCTGCAATGGCAGCCACATACACCTTAAAGATGAACTGAACTGAAACATATTGGCATTGAAAACATGTTGTTTATGACAATTAAAAGTAAATTACACTAAACATTTTTAAAAAAAAATATTAATATAGCTTTTTTTTAAGCAACGCAAAATTGCGCTCGTTAGCGCTGGCAATTTCGATCATGTCACTGGCATGGTAGGACCCGCGGAGCTCCATAGACAACAGCTGCAGGTCCTATATACACAGACGAAAATGAGCACTTTTAACGGCATGGATTACGCATTTGAGCCCGTGAGGGACAGGCCGGTAGTGTCTGACTACCACCACATGGAGGACAATCAGTTTCAGGCTCCACTTACAGTGCAGGATCGTTTGGGGGGAAGTGACTGTGGGCGCGAGCGCTGGAGCATGGACACTGCACCGGAGCCGATCTGTTGTAGAGAGAGGTCAACATGGAACATTTATTGATCAGCGAATAAAGGAATCACCATGCACCGTTCATTTCGGATGCTGTTCGGTGAGAGAAACCTGTTGGAGGAGGCTATGCTGTCTCTAATGGATGTCCGAGCTGAGATGCGAGCGCCCCATCAGTAGGGTATTTTACGAATAGGTGACTAGGCTGGGCTAACTTGTTACACTTGTCTCAGACTGTTTAGATTAACAGCGTACTGGCAGTTCACTCTATGGGTGAGGGTGCATTTAGGAAGGAGAATCCCATCCTCTACAGTGAACTATACATCAGGGATCTTTTCCCCCTCTCCCGAATATTAAGGATTCGAGTAACCTTAACGTGATGCGTTGAACTTTTAACTGGTGTAAATAAAACATTTCATGCATTGTCAGACGTTTCATCTACTCATTGACTAAAGTACACATCTCTAAATAGTGTGTCGCTAAAAAATTTGTTTCCTCAGCCATGTCAGCTAGCCTCAGACTGTTTACAAGCTACGGCTGTTCTGCTGGTGCGGGTAGGCAACGGAGTGGCTTACCATGCCAGAGACGTAGTCGAATGTTGAAATCCAACATGGCGGTGCCCGTGTAACAAAAACAACACTTTCAATTTACCATTTTATTTTATTTTAGTAAAAGTCTCTATCGACGGGTTAATGATTCCTGTAACGTACTGTTTTACGGTCAATGACATGAATACTAATCATCAGCTGTCTCACGAACGTAACAGCACATCTATCCCCAACATAACAAACCCATAATACAGCGAGGGAGAACTAAGTTACATGAAACAATCCCAACTACATATTTTACACCACTCACAAGGGAAAAGTCACTACTCACGAAGTGTAAGGCTAGCTTCCAGCTTTCCGCTACTTCTCTTTCAAGGTAGTGATGAAACGCGTTCTGTAGCGCTGTTTGTTCGCGTTCGGCTACGGTAGGAATATGACGTCACAACATGGCGACCTTCATAGAAGGGGATTCCCTCGGTTATGGAGCTATTAATGTCTCATTCTAAGGTAATAAAAACATTACGGCTAATTAAGTAAGTTCTTGATACACCACTGAAAACATAGGTATGGATGTCATATTGCATTTCTGTTAATAGATACTCAACTTTGTTACACATTGCACCTTTAACAAATTCTGCCAAAAGTGTACCAATGAAAATAAATAAAATACATCTGTTATATCACCTTTTCTCAAATTTCAGTTCAGTTCATCTTTAAGCGTGGAAGGGGAGAGACTCGCAGAGAAACGAGCTTGAAGAAACTACAGAACTGAAGCCACCAGGCAGTTGACTGGATCTAACTCCAAGAGATCAACTGTTCTCTACACCAAGAGACAAACAAATTCCACTTGAGGCCATATAATCTCCTAGTAGACGGAGCCCTAGATCTAAGTATGGTTTCAACCACACTGGCTGATAGACCAGCATTTAGGTACTGAACCCCCTCAGAGGCCAGACCCACAGCTCCGGGCGAAGGTGGAAGTTTGAACCCTCCACCTGACACAACAGATCCCTCCTAAGAGGAATCTGCCATGGCAGAGCTATCAGGAGTGATATTATGTTAGAAAACCATGCTCGGGTTGGCCACATTGGGGCAACCAGAAGTAGAATGATGCCCTCTTGACGAACCCTCTCCAGGACTCCTGGGAGCAGAGTGATTAGGGGAAATGCGTACAGGCGAAGCCTCGGTTAGGCCTGTACTATGGCATCCAACCCCAGTGGGGCTGGATGTGAGAGGGAGAACCAAATTGGGCTGTGGGACATCTCTCGAGATGCAAATAGATCCACTTCCATTGGTCCAAACCTCTCCCATATTAACTTCACCATCTCTGGATGAAGTCTCCATTCCCCGGCCCTCAGCCCCTGCCTCGACAGGATGTCTGCTCCCTGATTTTGAACCCCGGGAATACACATTGCTCTGATAGACAGTATTTTTCCCTGGGACCAAATAATAATCTTATGCGCCAGTATGTACAGAGGGTACCAGATAGGCTACCACTGATGTATTGTCCGAATGTATCAAGACATGATAATCTTTGATGTCTGGAAGGAAGCACCTCAGAGCCCTGAACACAGCCAACATCTCTAAACAATTTATGTGCCAAGAATGATGATGGTCCTGCCACAGACCCCTGGCAAAGCGGCCGTCCATGACCCCGCCCCAACCAGTGAGGGAGGCATCTGTCGAAACGGTTTTCCAGCGACATGACACTCCTAGCACTGGCCCTTGGGACAGGAACCAAGGTTTCTTCCATATTACCAGTGAACGAAGGCATCTGTACGTAACTCTGATCATACAAAACTGATTCCCTTTGGGGGGAAACTTCTTGGCTTTCAGCCACCACTGAAGGGGCCTCATGTGTAGAAGGCCCAAAGGAGTAATGTTGGATGCCGCTGCCATGAGGCCCAGCAGTCTTTGAAATTGGTTTACAGTGATGGCCTGACCTAGCTTTAACCTGGACACCATCGCCAGAATGGACTCCGTATGTGCGGGAGACATTCATGCCTGCATCGTAATGGAGTTCCACACGACTCCCAAAAATGTTGTGCACTGGGATGGTTCTAGCACACTCTTCTTTGTGTTGAGTCTCAACCCCAATTTCTGAATGTGGCCAAGGACGACATCTCGATGCCGAACCGCCATTTCTCGGGACTGAGCCAGAATGAGCCAGTCATTGATATAATTCAGTATGCAAATGCCTTGAAGTCTCAGTGGATCAAGTGCTGCATCCATACATTTGTTGAATGTGCGGTAAACATGGTAAGCTTCGCCCACAAAGCGAACCTCAGGAAGCTTCTGTGACATGGAAGGATGGATACATGGAAATCATCGTCTTTTAGATCTATCGTGACAAACCAGTCCTCGGATCTGATCTGACTCACAATGACAGGAATGGTAAGAATTTTGAACCTGAACCTCCTCAGAGATCAGTTCAAAACCCCGAGATCTAGAATTGGACTCAACCCCCCATCCTTCTTTGGAACTATAAAGTACCGGCAGTAAAACATGGATTCCCTGTCTAAAGGAGGCACACGTTCTATGGCCTCCTTTAGCAGCAGAGACTACACTTCTTGTTCCAACACATGAGCCTGCTCTGGAACCACTGTAGTCTGCACCACTGGGGGGGCGGTGCCTGAACTGCAGTCTGTACCCTGATTTTATTATATGCAGGACCCATGCAGATATGTTGGGAAGATGATACCATGACTCTACAAAAGCTACTAAGGGAACCAGGCTCTTGAGACTGGCCTCTGGTGTTTTTCGAGCATCCTTCTCGACCCTCTGTAAAGGAAGACCGGCAGGCTGTAGTCAATACGGTTTTAGTGACCATAATTGACGCTCATTCTTTACTTGAGTTAATTCGCTGGAAAGAGATGTGGCATGAAGCATCATTGACGGCGGGAAACACACATAGTTTCCTAGAAGGCTCTGCTGCAAGAACAACCTTGGTTGCCCTGCAGCGGAGGGGGCAGACCTCAGAGGTCCCACCACTCCAGCTAGGACCTCTTCCCTGAAGCCCTCCTAGCCTGAATGACGTCCCTCAGGTCGCCCCTATGGCTGGAGGGCTTTGGCTGAGCGCGTTTCCTCTGTTGCCAAGCTCCCGAAGGAGGGGCTCTAGAGGAAACGCTCTCTCTCTGCTCTGCACGGTGTGAGGAGCTGGCTGATGGCTGGGGCTGATCTCTTTGCCCCACCCTACTCGATTTAGACTTCACCTTATGGGGGAACTACTGCTGGAACGTCGCAGATTGTGCTTCTTCGCCTCCTGAAATCTGTCGACAACCGATGTAACAGCTTCGCTGAACAGGCCAGAAGTCGAGAACGGCGGATCCAGCAGAAAACATCTATCTTTTTCTTTAATACCTGATAGATTCAACCACAGATGCTTCTCCGTGGCCACCATAGATGCCATAGAGCGGCCAGTGGCCAAGGCCGTCTATTTTGTGGCCCGGGGAGACAAATCTGTGGCTTTGCGCAACTCCGCAATATCTTCAGGAGTTGGCCCCTCCCCCTCATCTAAATCTTTCAGGAGGTCGGCCTGGTAAGCCTGCAAAATAGCCATTGAATGCAGACATGAACCAGCCCGACCTGCCACCATGTAAGCCCTGACTATTAAAGCAGATGTATCTCTGCATGGCTTACTAGGCAGCACCGGGGTCTTTAGGGAAGATGTTGACTCAGGGGAGAGGTATCCTGCTAAGATTTCCTCTACTTTAGGCATCTTCCTATAGCCCATGTCCCGTGCCCCCATAACATTACTATAATCAACCATACTTGGATTGGAGACACGGGACGGATGCGGTTTATCCCACTGGCGCGCGCAACTGAGTCATCCACATCGATGCTGAGCACATCCACTTTCACGGAAGCAGAGAGCTCAAGCATTGGGACCTGATCGTGGGCAGAAGAAGCCGAAATGCGGGCTTCTGCACCATGCACAGGGGCTATGGGATCCTCAGACAAAGAATGAGAAAGTGCCTCAGCAGTCTCATTCTAATCTGCAAGATCCTGCTGCAAACCCCTATGGACGCGGGACCTGAACCTTGGGGAATGCAAGCCTGACCATGCTCGTTAAAGCATGCCAGGCAGGAGCACAGCACTCTAATAGGAAGTGCTTCACGGTCTGCACAGGCAGCTCCCAGGCAGCTCCCTCGAGAGCTGTCTGTGCATGCTGCGGTCCAAAACAATTCACACACAAAGCATGTGTGTCCCCACCCATGATGTAACCAGGGCAGGGATGCACACTTCTTTTGAATTGTTCGCTGGCCATAATAACTGAGTGACGAACAACACCAAATAAGACAGACAGTTTTCAACACAGAGCGCTTGCTGAATAGCGAAAGCTGGTATGTGTATGTGTCAGTGTCACTATTATGCATCCGGTTATGCCATCACATGTTACGTCATGACGCAACACCAATCAGGATTGGAATAGTTTCATTCATACTTCAGAGGCGCATGCTAAGGGAGCCCCCATATGGTTGTTTTTCAACGACGCAGTGTTAAGTTCTCTCGAATGGCATCAAAGTCCACCAGAATGGGCGTGGCTTGGTGTATATAAGTGAGGTTCAGAGGCTTATTCGCTGGTTTTCATCGGCTAAAGTGAAATTTGCTCGTGGCACGAGCACAGCAGGTTACGCAATACTCGTTCCCTCTTCTAGAGAGAACCGAGGTTACGTTAAGTAACCAAAACGTTCTCTTACGAGAGGATCTCTCGTATTGCATAAGCTAGCTATCACTACGGGAACACTTTGTCAACACCATGTGTGCCAAGCATCCACATGAGCCCAGGGGGAGCCTGGGGAGCCCTGATAAGTGGGGATAATAGGTGGCCAGCAGCGCGGTTCAGCACATGTACATAAGCACTTAAAGGGAACAGCAGAGCGGCAGCGCCGGTCTGTGTAAGCAAAAGCAACCCAATAGTGCAGCTCAACCAGGAGAGCTGTTGTGTTGTTTCACACTTATGCCGCCAGAAGTTTTGCCTGCAGGGCAGGAACTTCCAGATTGTAAAATCTGACAAAGGTGGACGTGGAAGCCCAGCCCGCCTCCACACATATGTCATAACTGGAAATCCCACTGGACCGCGCCCAAAACGAGGCCATGCTTCTAGTGTCACGAACACACAAAGGGGACAGACGATCCAATTTGCAGTAGTTTAATTAAGGGCAATCCAAAATCATATTCATCCAGGCAGGGTCAAAATCCAAAAGACAATCCAAGACAAAAACAAAACAAAGAACAGACAATCCAAAACCAATAAAGTAGTGTGACATATAACAACGACACAGTACACATACTGACACACACAGGGAATAAATGCACATCTAACAAGACTAACAATGAACAGCTGGGGACAATGATTACGGGGAACAGCTGAGTCTTCATATCGTTGTGGATATTGTAGTATTTTATTGCTAAATCCCCTGACCACTATGTCAGTCTTAGACAGCGAGACCTAGACAAGACCGAGAGGTCCGAGACCAAGAAATGTTGGTAAATGTTTGTAAATGTTGGTAAGAATGTGATTATGTAGTATTATGTGACATAATGCAAAATGCTGTTTGTATTTATGTTTGTTCTTAGGACCCCCTCGAAAACGAGATGATACATCGCTATCCTTCAAATCAATTTCAAAATTTCAAGACAAGACCAAAGACTGTCAAGGCCGTGACAAGACCGAGACCACGTAAAAGTGGTCCCGAGACATACATCACTTCTGCTTTCCCATTTTAGAAGGCCTGTGTAGCAGCAACGCTGATCATCAGATGAAAATGAAACATTGGTTCTGCAGGCCTTTGCAGCACCTCAGCAACAGTGAAGCTTTAGCTCAAGCTAAGGGGCTTGAGGCATATGATTGATGGCAGGTAGAGGGAGGCTAACTTTAGCCCTTAATGGTTTAAAATATGCTTGCGTCGCTCTCTTATTCTCGGGCCAAATGAGCCCGGGTGCCAATTTATCAAAGTGCTCTGGCCTCAGCTGAAAACCAGGCTCTTGCTTCCATAATGCCCTTGATAAATGTCCTTCTTTACTTTCCTGTATTCATCCTTTTCACCTGCCGGCTGGTAACTGGATCCTTTCAGCAATTAATTTCAATCAATATTTGTTTAGATGTGTGAGCCCTCACTTATCATAAGGTATGTCTTCTATGAATTCCATCACAAATGCAGGCTGCTTTCAAGAGTAATGTGTGCTGCATGCTATAATGGATCAAATTAAAATGAATATCAAGGTCTATTGCTATACATCCAACGTCTTTCCTAGACATCATATTACACTTACCAGCCACGAATACATAGTAGAAAGAAAAAAAGATTTTTGCCTGGTCCTTGTGACTTTGTGGAGGTTTTCATAACATTGGTGTTTCAATAACAATTTACAATAGAATATTTAATAAAGTAGTATGCATCATGATCTAACAATTAACATTTTTATGTATATTCATAAAACCTGTGCTCATCAAGACACAGTAGTTATTTGATCAAAATACAGTCATATTATGAAATATAATTTAAAGCCACACTGTGGAGCTTTTGGCCACTAGGGGTGCTCGACCTGTAACTTTCACGTCTAGCGTCCCTAGAGGCCACAAGCTCTGCAGCACTGTCGAAAATTAAAGTCAACAAACAGTCAACCGGTCAGCCTCCCGTGTCTTTAGATTGTGTGCTTGCAGTGTTTGAGGCAGGCCGGGCAGCCTTGCCACGCTCGATTCCCTCATAGCAGTCTGCTGAGAGAGAGCGAGTAGGGTGAGCCCCGTGGGGCTTATCATGTCTGTGAGCAAATGTGGGCGCGGGACAGCGGGCACATTCACTGCACTGAAAACACCATCGGCCAGAGCTGACTGTAACGTAATGTGTGTTGGTTTATTTTTAAAGAAACCATGGGACATGTGGTGTGTAGTGTTTGTGGGTACTACTGAGTCAGGGGTACGTTCACTACATTTAGTAACGTTACATTTGACATGGGTCGATTTTATTTTTGCGAGCCCTGCACTGAGACGGGCTGTGTTTGTGTGTAGAAATGAACGCTGGCCTGTGGGTATTTTATTACACTCATAACACCATGGCCAGAATACTAGAAAATACTACACTGCTTATATTAATTTATCTGGGTCACCTTGGAAACGGCATTTGTGTGGAGGCAAGCATCTGCATCGGTCGAGCACCCTTCCGCTCACGCCAGCGAGGGAAGCGAAAGCTGGACCAATGTTAATCCTCGTCATGGCGTTTAATTTGTCAATCTCCCCTTTCTTTTTTTAGTTTCCTCTGATAAAACTGTTGCCCTGTTCCTTTGTAGCTGTTTGGCCATGACGACAACATACAGATGGCAATCAAACACGAGTTGAGCACTAACGTCAGAAACGTCAGAAGGAAGTTTGGGGTGGTGGGGGAAGTGATGTATGCCAGAAAGCCGTCGAATTTTGTAGTTCTTTTTGTGCTCAGGTTCCTATCCGAAACCCGAAGTTACAAAGTGCTAGTAAAAGCGATACAGGTACCTTCAGGGTACAGCAGACATGTCATTCAACCTATTGCAAGTCGATGTACCATTTCAATGGGTTTTGGTTATATATTATAAAGGTTGAAGAGTTCCAAAGTGTGGCTTTAACACATTTTCCGTTTTAATTAAATGTTTAAAATAAAATTTATTCCCGTTATGGCAAAAGCTTAATTTTCTGCAGCCATTACTTCAGTCTTCAGTGTCACATGATTCATCAGAAATCATTCAATACTCATCTTGTTCTTAAAGGTTCTCTAAGCGATCCTGGGTGTTGACGTTCGGAATATTTTCAAACAAATCGGAGGCTAGCTAGTCCCTCCATCCTCCGCATCTCATCTCCTCCCCCTCCCTTCCGTGCTTTTTGAAATAATTGTGAACGTGCATTTCTAGCAAATTATATCCTTGTGTGGGTTTGGCGAACATAAGCGTCAATTTAGAAGAAAAAAACAATTTAACGTTACCCACCTGTCCAGCAAAAACAGAGCAACCTGAATGTCGGACTGGAAGCCCTTCTGCCGCCGGAGTTCTCGCCATCGTTCAAAAGCTTTGCTACCGATGTAAATTCGGACCTTCGCACGTTCTTTATCCGACTCCTTCTTCTTTTTAATTTGTTCTTCAGAACGACGTCTCTTTGGTCGTGTCGGCCATTTTTCAAACTTCCCTCTGATGCTTCTATCTCCTTCACACACACACCCCCTTCATGTGCACGCGCACTAACCCCCCAGACCCACCCTCAAATACTTCTTGCCAGTGATTGGCTGGAACACTGTTTGTTAGGTTTCGTGGTCCGGGTGAGACATGATTGTTTTTGTTGCCGTTTTCGGAGCCTGTGGTGTCTACAGAGACCGCGTTTTTTTACAGTGTGTTTAGGGGACAGGAGGCTAGCCGATAGTGAGGAGACGTTTGATGTATGTGACAAAAAAAATTTTGGCCCCACATCGCTTAGAGAACCTTTAATATTAATATTTTTTGTGGAAACCATGATGGATTCTTTTTTTTACAATTTTTTTGAAGAATAGAAAAGTAGAAAAGAACAGAATATATCTGAAATAGACATATTTTGTAATATTATAAAATGTTAAACTGTCACTTTTGACCAATTTAATGTGTCCTTATACCAGATAAACACCTGACCGCAAACATTTGAACAGTAGTGTACTTTTATTCAGTGCTAACACATTAATGTTCATTTATATTACCTGCATAAATGTTAAAAAATTCAACATATCTAGATTAATAAACAGAGTTTGAGGCACTGTTCATGGCTAGTTCATGAAACTAATGCATTAACTTATGTTAACAAAATAAACCTTAATGTCAAGAATATAACATCAATGCCTCAAAGAATAACTTCATAAGCCATTGTGAACTTGTAGCACCATATACTCATGTTTGAATTTAATATGAGTATATGTGTGTTTGGATTTAATTCTGCAAGACTCTCAAATGAAAGTCTTCTGAACGAAAGAGCATGTCAGTGAAACAGAGACTGCTCCACTGCTCAGACTGCCCATTATAAGTTCAAAATACGTCACTATGCCACAGGACAGCAATATCACAGCAATTAGCTCCCATTATCCATGTAAAAATGACATTATGCTATTCATCCATCTTAAGATGAACAGAAAGACAGCAAGATCATCTAATGGCTCCTTAGCAAAGGCTGGCACAACACACACACAGCCTTGACATTTTGCCCTCTGAAAGGTCAAGCCGTCATCCATCAGATTTGGACGTACGGAGTGTCATTAACCTCCACCAGAGTGATCAAGTGTTAACTCTCCTTGAAATGCATCAAAATTGCCCTGACCATTGGAGCTTGTGATTCAGCTACATACAGGAACATTTACAGCCTTTGTCAGTGTCAATGGGCAAGTGGGAGGGAACCCATCCAGATTTCACAGAGATGAGCAACACTGTCCCGTTGTGTCAACATTGACACCATGTCTCAACACTGTCTGAAGCCATTCCAATGTAGCAGGATAGGCTGTGTCTGATTATACATTCTATTTTTGCTTGCACATTATTAGAACAATCCTTTTGTGAATACTAGGGAAGATACACAGTTCAAAATGGCTTGTGTTGGTAAGATTTTTTGTTTAATCTTTGTTTAACCTTTAAACACATACCTCTGGTCTTTAGTGACACAGAACATCATTCACTACCCTTCTACTCATTCATTCAGATCAAGTTAGAGATCAACCACCTTAGTAGTCCTATTTAATAAAATAAAAGCCTGTTTTCCCATTCATTTTTTTTTTTGTAAAAATTGGATAGGTTTGCTTACGACCCGAGGTGTGTAACAGTGCAAGTCATTTTTTTTTCTGTATAACAATAATGTAATCTTTGATGACTGAATAAGTGAAATTCAGCTCATTGTCTGATTCACAATGATGAAGAAAACAAAAGAAAATGAAGTATCATCAGCACAACTTGAAACACTATCAAATATTCGTGTCACTGTCACTTGATGGTGGATCTGTTAAGGAAGCTGTCAGTGATCACAATATTGATAAAAAAAAAAAAAAAAGTTGACAATGTTTGAGATTGCAAATATGAGCCAGTTGCTGAATGTCCTGGAAAATGAGCTCTGACTAGTGATGGTGTAAAACATATTTTCAAACGGAATGCTTCCAAGCTCCAAAAGGTAACAATGTATTTTTTTTTGTCTTTTTCTGTAATTTTTGCTCTAATATCAGGAGAGTTTTATATTATTGTGACAGGTAGATACATTCGTGTTCGATATAGACCATTTCACAAGATGTAAACAACACTGGTCCAGAAGCACTTCCTGTTTCAGTTTTTTAACACTACATAAAAGCTGGATAAAATACAACCAACAGAACATTTAAAACTGAATCAAAAAGTTAAACAAACATCTTTAAGATGTTTTCTTTACATGTGAAATAAAGAAAACAGTTACAAACTGAAACAGGAAGTGCTTCTGGACCAGTGTTGTTTACATCTTGTGAAATGGTCTATAGGTTAGATAAGGCGTGAGCTTAGAATTATAAGGATCTAGCTCCACTTTTGGTCGAAATTGAGTTTTTGACATAATCTGATCCATTAGGTGTTTATTAATGCATGTGTGGTGTTATTTTTGTAAAAAAAAAAAAAAAAGATTAATAGATACTATAATAGAAGATTATACTACATAACAGTTTTGCCAGCTGGGATGTAAAAACTTTGATGCTCAATATCTCAGAACTACCCTAAACGGTGTTAGAACCTTATAATTCTAAGCTCACGAAGGTTCAATCCCCTGTTGAACCTTTACAACCTTTACAATCCCCAATATGTAATTTTACAACATTCATGCATGCATTTAAATAAACATTTTGTGCCTATTGGCTATCTTGCGGCAACTGCAGCAGCCCATCGAGGCGCCTTGCGCCTACTGCATCACACTCCCACCGAAGTGGGCATGGCCTAGCCTTATAAATATACCTTGATAGGCTGATATCACTGGTTTTTCATCGCCGAAGTGAACCAGAGTGCGTTGCAGGCACGGCAAGATACACAGTACTTGTTGCCTCTTCTAGAGCGAACCAAGGTTATGTTAGTACCTGAGTATGTTCTCTTACGAGAGGTTGTCTCATACTGCGTAAATCTTACATTAGGGGAACAGAGTGTAAAACTCTGTGCGTGCAGGGATTCAACACCAAAGTCCCAAAGGGGCAAGTGCCTGGGGCTCATATAGTGCATAATCACCATGGACAGAGAGTCTGAGAAGAGAGACTAGCAGCATCATTCCCTATAGGTTAGCAACCAAGGGTCAGTCAGGGTGACGCCATTCTCACCCCAAAGGCGTCACCTAACTGACGCCTTGGGAAGCATTTTGACCATGCTTCAGTATCTGACGCTTTAGTGCCCTTTAGCGTCAGTTAGATGACGCCCTAGGATCTCGTGTAACCCTATCCCCACCCCAGACCTAAACCTAACCACGTCATCTAACTGACGCTTTCCTTTAGTGTCAGTTAGATGACACCGTAGTATCGCGTCATGTAACTGACGCTAAAGGGCGCCTAAAACGTCAAATATTGAAGCATGGTCAGAGGTGATGCCTTGGGGTGAGAATGCGTTGATCATTTTGCCCTTGGGAAAAAAAAAACGGTCAGCGAGCGGTGCTCAAGCGAATGTAGTACTCTGCGTCCGAAGCAGCTGGGCAGATGATACTTGATTTTAAACCAACAGTAGTTAAACCTGCAAAGCGGGAACTTCTAGGTTATAAACCATTATAAATGTAGAGCCTGCCGCCATACAGATATCTTGTAAGGTGAAGGCCATGCCTCTGGTGGAGTGTGCTCTAACACCATTTGTTGTGCATGCCAGTGCTATGGCATCAACTATCCATCTGGATAGGCTCTGTTTCGATGCGGCTAGGACCTTAGTGTGACCACTGAACAAAATGAAAAGCTGCTCAGTCTGTCTGAAAATGGATGAGTGAGACGCATAGGCTCTTAACCTGTTAACTGTCACCCCCCCCCTTTTTTGAATAGACATGAAAATGCA
This sequence comes from Pimephales promelas, assembly GCF_016745375.1. Next base: position 2,939,319 of record NW_024121155.1, read on the forward strand.
CATTTCGAACTTAAATGGTTGTAATTCAAGAATGCTTTGGAATATAGACATATGATTGGTCTTGTTTTAAAAAAGACATTTGGCAGATTTTTGTAGAAGTGAAATAAATTAAGAAAGTGAAACAGAAAAAAAGTTATAGAAGTTTGAGTTTATGGAAATGTACAGTGTAAAAATATTAATTATTCATATTTTACATAAAATATATATTTTCAAAACCTGGGCTACTCTAAAATGTCAGAAAGATCAAAGCCAAAAATCTGAACAAGTTGTGTTTCAAATTTTAGGTTGATATCTCAAAAAATGAGCTTTCAGTAAGATTTTGTTTGAGCGCAGTACCAAACTTTTTCACTAGGGCACAATCAGACTCCATTACTGCCCATATAAGGGCGTCTGCATTTCCATTCGTGTTTTGAGTGATATGAACCATTATTTTCACAATTTTCATACAATTTCTGAAGTAGAGATCCTATTCAGAAGTAGCATGGGAAGTTTGGCAGATTTTGATATGAATTGAACCTCTAAGAAACACATACAAAGAACACGCATGTAAGTCATAGCTAGCTGCCACGTCACAAATGGTGAATTTATTATTTTTTTCTTGATATTTCAAACTTTTCAGACCTTTTTTTTCCAAAATAATTGAATGGATTCTATCTTTTGCCATGAAAACAAACTGAGGTATCTACCATTTTTTCATGATTTTTCATGTTTACTGCTATTTTAAAATAAAGGTCTGAACACGCCTTATGAGTATGAAAATATTCTTGTTTTATATTGATAAATTATGGCTCCTCTGTAATATATTTTGAAAATCAGTCACCAAATATGGAAACTAGAGATTGTAAGCTTTCAAATGATATATAGTTTGTCAATATTATTTAAGGTATTTACTAAGATATTATTGTTTTAAAAATATAGTGGCAAACGTCCCTGTGGGACGGTGACAGTTGCCTTAATGCTAAAAGAGGCTCACGTCTTTTTCCTCTTTATAAACCGGTAGAGCAGACAGGGAAATAATCTGGGTCCTGAACAGTGTGTTGAGAGATTTAGGCACATATCTGTATCTTGGTTTGAGTATGACCTTTGAGTCATTAGGCTCAGATTCTAGACACATTGCGCTTACTGAGAGCGCTTGTACATCCTCTATGCGCTTTACTGATGCGAGAACCATGAGAAACACTGTTTTGAATGACAGGTGTTTCATATGCGACATCTGGATTGGCTCAAATGGGGCACCTTTCATGGCTTCCAGAACCGTGGAAAGGTCCCACAAGGGAATAGAGTGGGGTTCCATTACCCCACTGTTTAGGGGTGAAAAGTCTTAGACTTTGCACCAGTTAACAAACCCTGACCACTTTGAGGCATAGAGTCATCTAGTAGACAGCGTTCTAGCCTGTGTGGTTGGTTCAGCACTCCTTCGGGGAGGATTGCGGGTACCCGCTGATGGCCCATGCATGCAGGGCCCACCGTTCCGGGTGAGGATGCCAAATTGAGCCATCGGCCTGAGAGAGGAAGTCTTTCCTCGTCGGAATTGGCCATGGGGCAGTGCTCGTCAGCTGCATTAGGACTGGGAACCAGGCTTGGTTCATCCGGAGCCACAAGTAGCACTGAACATCCGGTTTCCCTGATTCGCTCCAGCACCTGAGGCAGGAGCGAGACTGGGGAAAAAGCATAGAGCGGGCAGCAGGGCCAGATGTGTGCCAGCACATCCTTGCTCTTGGAGAAAAACTTTCGGACATTGAGCGTTTTCTTGTGACGGAAATAGGTCCACCTGCGCTCTGCCGAATGTCTCCCACAGCAGGAGGATCATCTGCGGGTGCAGAGAGCACTCTCCTGCTGGAATATTGTTTCTGGACAGTCTGCCTGGCCCCAAATTCTAAGAGCGCCTGGCTCTTGTGCTGCTCTCAGTGAGTGCAGATTGTGCTGAGCTTAGATAAAGCATTCTGTCAGCCTGAAAAGGTTTCGGGACTGGACGCCGCCCTGGTGATTTATGTAGGCCACCACTGACATGTTGTCCCAGCGGACTAAGACGTGGTGACCTTTTATTAGTTTCGGGGCCAAAGGCACCTCAGCACGTTGTCGACTGCCATCATTTCTAGACAGTTTATATGAAGGAGCTTCTCTCGGTCTGACCACTGGCCGAAGAATGGTCTGCCCTCATGCAGCGCTCCCCATCCAGACACCACCTGCACACTCGAGGAAGTCCCCAGACTTACACCTGACTGGTACCAGTCACTTGCTCTCCAAGGTTTCTAAGCTATGATACATTTCTGATCAACCTTGAGGCAAAAACCCCCTCAGTGGGACTACAGTGCTGCGGCAGAAGGATTTTGAGATGCGCTAAATGTTTAAACTGCGCTCTGGCGATAGTCGCGCTGTCATAGACAGCGAGTTCAGCTCTGTGCCCAGAAAGGATATTTTCTGACTGGTGGACAGCGAACTTTTCGCCCCCCAGATGTTTGAGTAATATGGTCCTGTGTTCTATGAGCTCTGAATGAGATCAAGCTAGAATCAGCCAATCATCCAAGTAGTTCAAAACTTGCATGCCCCGAAGTTTAAGGGGTGCGAGAGCCGTGTCCATGCACATCGTAAATGTACGAGGCGCAAGAGACAGGATGAACAATAGGACTATGTATTGATATGCCTGGCCCTCAAAGGTGAATCTCAAAAAATGCCTGTGACGCGATGCTATTTATATCTGGACATAAGCATCCTTCAGATCTGTTGACATAAACCAGTCCCCTTGGCAAATCTGCATGAAGTTGTGAGCATTCTGAACTGGCATTTCATAAGCGCTTTGTTCAGTTGTCTTAGATCTAGAATGGGTCTAAGATCCCCATCTTTTTTCGGTACCGGAAAATATCTGCTGTACAGGCCTGTACAGGCCCCATTCACTTTGAGCTTGAGATTAAGGCTCTATTGCCCCTTTGCTCAATAATGCCGCTATTTTGCTCGAAGTAGAAGGACTACTTTGATTTTTACTGTGTTTTCGTTGCGTACCGTGCAGCGGCAAGGGCGTCGAGCGAACTGTAGCGAATGGCCTCTTTTATAGTGTTCAGCACCCACTCTGATACCCCGGGAAGCTGTACCCACACGTCTGCATGAATAGCTAAGGGTAGAATGGGATTTGGGCTCTGGTCGTTACATAGTGGTGATGCGAGAGCTCGGTGTGCTGTAACACTGTGTTTACAGTGAGGCGGGGGGCACGCCGGTCACGGCGGGCAGCGGGGCCGCACTTGATTTTGTTATAGCAGTTTGCTGTGAGAGAGCGACTGTATTTGTGTTGGTTTCGTTTTTACAGAAAACCATGGTACATTTAGTGAGTACTGTTTGTGGGCACTGGGTTGTGGGCACATTCACAACATTTAATTCACAATTGACATGCATCGATTTCATTTGTGCAAGCCCTGTACCTTGACAGGCTGTGTTTGTGTGTAGAAATTAACACTTGGCTGTGGGCATTTTATTACACCCATAACACTGTGGCTATGGCCGGAATACCAGAAAATACTGCTTATATGATTTTTCTGGGTTGCTGTGGAAATGGTATTTGTGTGCAGGCAAGCGGGCCATGGTACCGGCTTGTTTACTGCAAAATACACTGGAACAGTCACAATTTCTGGAGCTGAATGAGCGAAAAGGAAGTCTGGCTGCGGCAAGATTAAATTTTTATCTGCTGCGAGAACCAGGAACGAACATGGGTCTCCCGCGTACAGGAATTGTGATTTGCCACTGAGCCACAGGAAGAAAACGACATAAGTTGAAACAAGCACGAGTAGACAAGGGAGTGTCCTCACAGTTGTGTGCAGTTATTATGTTTCCAGGTGTGCGTGTTATACAACAGGCTTATTACTGCAATATTGAATATTTTCAGCTGCTCAAACTATAAGAGGAGCTGAGTATATATTAATTAGAAATACTTTCCATAGCTGGTCAGATAGTTTTGTTGTGATAAGTAAACAGAAGATTCAATTGCAAGTGAAACAGTATATATTTATTAGAAGTCCAGGCAGAATAGTCAAAGAGTGATGGTAAGACAATGTCCGGTATGAAGCACTTGGTAGCACAGGGACACTGAGGGACAACCCAGTTTATTCCTGTCTGCCTTCAAGTTTCCTGTTTGGTTCGGTATCCTTTTGCTGTCAAGTTTGTTCCGTCACCTCTCCACTTCATTCCTGATCACCTGGTCCTCGAGTTCTCCCGGCTTTTCTGGATTACATAACTTCACCATCTCTGCTTCACTGGAATACATCTCTTCACCATTGTGAGACTGCGTTGTCCCTCAGTGTCCCTGTGCAAAAGAATACTTATCCTTTGCCGTTGATATCTTCAGCTTTCGAGAGGTTACAGGGAGCATCAATCTTCACAAACTGGATTTACACAATGCATATCATCTGGTTTGCATCAGGAGCGGGATGAATGGAAAACTGCATTTAACACCCCAAGGGGACATTTTGAATACATGGTTATGCTTTTTAGGCTATCCAACTCCCCAGTTGTTTCCCAAGCAATCGTCAATGACGTGTTGAGAGATATGGTTGACCAGTTCATATGTTTACCTGGATGACAATTATATATTTTTTTAGTCTCTCCAGGAACATGGTCAACACGTCAGACGAGTGCTTCAGAGGTTGCTAAAGAATGAGCTTTTTGTCAAGGCACATTTTTATCCCACCGATTATCACCTGCCGAATGTAAATATGACATTGGTAACAGTTGTTAGCAGTTAAGTTAGCATTGGAGGAATGGTGTCATTGGTTAGAGAGGTTGAGGGTACCTTTTATCGTTTCGACCAATCACAAGAACCTTGAATATAATAGATCTGTCAAAAGACTCAACTCCAGGCAGGCTCTGTTTGCCCCTTTTTTCTGACTCTTTTTTTCTCTTCTCGTACCAAGAACAAAGCCAGAAGGCATTCCTAGGAGGAGGGGTACTGTCACGGTTCATGAATTCACTGTCTCCTTTCTAGTCTAGTATTGTTGGGTGCACATGTGGGCGTGTCCTGTGATTGATTCTGCTGAGCTGCGTCTGCTGTTCAGGTAGCAGCTGCTGCTGATCAGCGATCACTATTTAGTCTCACTGTTTTCGTCCTGTGGATGTCCCCTTTGTTTGTCCCCCATGTGCGTTTTTTCCTGTCTGCCTTTGAGTTTCCTTCGTTGGAACGCTGGATGAGTCATTTGCTCTGGCGTATAAGTGATTCTGTTAAGATTCTGTCATGAGGTTGAAGGAGAGAACCCCAACACAGACAATGTGCAGAAACTCAAGGTTTATTATGACACAAAACCGTAAAAAAAAACCCACGAGGGGGCAAAACAGGACTGGAGGAGAGTACACCTTGACTAAGACAAGAAAATAAATGAAGACTAGATACTGACTGATGACTAGATGAAAAAAAAAACAAACAGCCACAAAACTCACAATTCTCATTAAACAGGAGTCTGACAAAGTATTCACAGGACAGTCACAGAGAGTAACACACAATGATTGACAATGTACCACCACAAGACAGTAAACACAAAGGGGATTAAATAGAGATAAACTGATAATGAAAACAGGTGACACTGGTAAAGCAATGATGACAAAACGAGGAGAAGAAGGGTTAAAGTGACGAGACAAGCACATGCCCAAACAGGCCATGCGCTTGTACACAAAACATGGGTCTGACATGATCCTGCTACAAGACTAGAAAAACCAAGGACATGATGGCAGAATCATGACAGAACCCTCACCTTAAGGAGCGGCTTCCAGACGGCTCCAGACGAAGCACAAAAAAAGACAAACTGAGACACAGACAAAAAAAAAACAACAAAACATGGTGAACATCAATAACGACATAGATGAATAAACTATAACAGGGTTAGGATGAAACATCAAAAACAACATACAAGGCAGAGGAGGAGGAGGAAACACGGAGTTCATGGGGGTGGTCAAGGATGGATGGGAGTGCTGGGGGTCTTAGGTGCGCAGGATGAGGGCTGGGAAATAGGACTCTGGGCAGGCTTGGACAGAGACACTCGAGGAGAGGTCCTGGGGGAAACAGTCCGGGTCTGGGCAACGACAGGGCTAATAGGGGAAACAAGCTACGACTTAACAGGAGTCTTAATAGGGACAACAGGGGGCGATGACATGGGAGACAAAACATGGGGTGAAGCGGGTGTTAGTGGAACAGGTTCTTGTTTGAGAGGACAGACGAAATAGACCAGGTTATATGGGGAGATCTCTTGAAAGCGCTTGACTCAGGGAAGGATCCAGAACAGGAATCGATTTACTAGAATCCTCCATACTTGATACATTAGGGTCACCTGAATCATTCGAAACAGGACTCGAGGCAGGACTCGGAACAGGACTCAACTCATTAGAATAATTTAGATTTGACTCATCTGATTCTCTTGAATCATTCAGGCTTAACTCACTTGACTCGGGAGAAGTGTTGTCTGATGTCATGGGTCTGTGACTAGAAGGTAAATTGGGTCTGGGTGGAATCTCAAGGATCTTGGCAAGAGCAGTAAGATAGTCAGATACGATTTGAGCAGCTAAGACGACTGGCATCGTCTGGGCAGAAACGGCTTGCAGAACCTCCTTAGGGGCTAGATCGGCCGCAACTCTCTCAGCAGATTCTAGGATAGCGCCTGCAGTAGTGGGCTCTGGGACAGCGCTTGTCATAGCGGGCACTGGGTCAGGCAGACATGAAGGACGGGAGGTTGCCATCCTTCTCTTTCTCCTAGGTCACAGTCAGAAGTCATAGCTGGGCTAGTGGCCGGTTAGAGAAGCCCTGCGGGAACCGTAACTGGTGCTGGAAGGGCAGTCTCAGGCAGCAGTGACTCTGTCGAGGATGATTCCAAAGGAGAATCCCATGAAATCATCTTCCCTCATTTGCCACGGAAATCAGCGGGTGTGAAAGAAACCTCGGGAGAAGGAACACAGGTATCCTGAATCCCTTGAGTGATGACAGCTAGGACTTGACCCTCCAGGACAACTGGAAGCATAGCAGATGAAGACTTCGTGGGACCCTTTAGCTCTCTCCGAGATAAGCAATCCACCACTGTTCGAAAAGGGGCGAAGAATAGGCTCCTAAGGGAATGGAAGTCTTCCATCTCTACTGTCAGCTATGGCCAACTGCCACCAAAGTTATTGGTCAGTCGGTTATGGTCTTGCGGGGGAAGACATACAGTCTGCTGGGCTCTTCTTTGGTCGGTACATTCTGTCATGTGGTTGAAGGAGAGAACCCAAACACAGACGATATGCAGACACTCAAGGTTTATTACGACACAAAATAGTAAACAAAAACCCATGATGGGGCAAAACAGGACAGGAGGGGAGTACACCTTGAATAAGACAAGAAAATAAAAGAAGACTAGATACTGATTTGCCGATGACTAGAAAAAAAAGAAAAAAAAAACTACACAAACTAATTTCTCATTAAACATGATTCTGACAAAGTACTCACACGACAGCAAACACAAGGGGATTAAATAGGGAAAAACTGATAATGACAGCAGGTGACACTAAAGCAATAATGACAAAAATTACAAAAAGGGGGCGGGGTAAAGTGACGAGACAATAATTACATATGTTATTATTATATATGTTCCTTACAAACACGATTTGATTATATGATAAACTGAAATTACATGGTTATAATAGATGTCAAAAGAGTAAAATGTGTTTCAGTTCGCAGTAATGCTTCAAACTTGTTCTGATCTTTCTTTTTATTCATGCAGAATAAAATCTGGCCTGAGTCATTTTTTTGTTGCCCGGTCTCGTTCATCTACCAACACAACACAGAGCTAAACAAAGACTGGTCACATTATGAATAGTTCAGAAGCTGCATGGATTACCAGGGTGGAGTTAGTTCCTTCTTTTTACCATTTTTATCACTTCACTTTCCTGCCACACCAACATTTGAAGATAAACCCACTACAGTAAAACAAGTTGATCACAGAGTAGACCTCTGAGCCAAGTGGGAATGGCAGAACTATAGCCTAAAATACGATGCAAACATTTCGTTTCATGCTTCTTTCAAACCTCTCCTTTTTTTCCTGCCTGACTGGACAATTGTGGCCGTTTATTTTGTTCTTCCTATATTTTCAGATTTAAAAAAGGCAATTTTATTTTGACAGCAATTTGTATGTAAAGTGAAGCCAGGAGAGCCTCATGCATTCTGATTCCTGCCTTCCTGCTGTTTGCTGATGCAGCTTTTATTTTAAGAATAATCCGTGACATTTCCTTTTTGAGATGTGGATCTCTGAGCTTTGAGGTCGTTTTAAAACAACATAGCTAATTTTTTATTGAAAATCTCAGGCATTTTCCATGGCAAGCCTCATTTTCAATTCACTATTTTCTTTAATACAATTGCCAAGTGTGAATATGCAATCTTGCAAAGAAAAATGTAATTGCTTCTTAACTTTTGTCACTTCCTCTAGCTTTCCCTTTTCTCTTTTCTTCTAAATGATCTCCATGTGTTATTTATGGGTGTATTAAGCCAAAAGCGTCTGTTGCCTCTGAGAATTTATGATGCATTGCTCCTTATGGCTGAGGGCAAGCCATTCTGTCTGATGAAACATTACTTCAGTTCATCAATTAGAGTTGTGGAGTGGAGCCTGATTTTTTTTTTTGGTCTAGGAAACTATCATGAAAAAAAAAATCACTAATTCATCAAGATGATTTTAATTTGAATATAAACACTGGGAATTACACAGGCCAATAAAAAATACATCCAGGTCAGTCATTTATATGGTGTAATAGTGTAAAAACAGTAACATTGATAATGCAAACACTACTGGAAATCTACATGTATTTACATTGTTACTGTTGGTAATACACTAATTTCTAACTAGTCCTATTAAATCTCTCCTCTGACACAAACACAAAAAGAGAGAGAGCACGAGGGAGAGAGAAAGAGGGAGATAGCTGATTATGATAGATCTGCCATAGGTCAGTTATGAGTCTCTCTATGCCAGATGAACCTTGACTCCTGTACATTTTTAGTGCTGGCTATCACTCAAATATAACAGCTATGGCAGGGTTTGAAATAAAATTGTTTCACCACCTTTTATGTGTTGATTTCATGGACTGGTTAGAAAGGTTTGAAGACCTTGAAAGGTCTTGTCATCAATTATAAATTTTCAAGGACACTTTTTGGTCTAGAACAATTTGAAATCAGCCCCAAATAAATAATTGTTAATCTTCCTTAATAAAAATGTGTTTCCATGCTGCATCAGAAAGTCTTTCAACCCTCCCTTGTGTGCTTAAAACTGAGCAACCCTGTAAACATGCATCCTTCAAGAAACTTCCTCAGAGCAATTTAGGTTCTATTAATAATTAAGTGACCCAAACTAGATGAAGAAATGAGAAAATGTCTTCAATCTTTGACAAAGGATTGATTATAAATACATGTAAAATTGCTCACAGTGATTTTCACTTCCCAGAAAATCAATCATTAATCCTAAAACTTAATCCTGAAGATCCATAATGTAGGTCTGCAGTGTAAAAATGTCTGTAAACCAGAAATATACACAAAAACATTTAAAATCCCGCTACATCTTTTAACTTGTTATTAGATAGTGAATAAGAAATATTAAATAGAAAAAATACTACTACAGTCCAGCAATAATGAATATTAGCTATTTTGTGCACTAAAATTGAAGGCAGATCTTGCGGCAGTAAATTGGATTTGCTGTTATACAAACATTTCATCAGCAAAAAAGACAGCCACTAACATAAGCCAGAGTACTGTAATGGGAAAACATGCTCTCTCTTTCTCCCCAGCGTATCTAATGCAAGTGTGAGTTGTTCACAGTCATGTTAGGGGTTACCAGGCTGACCCTGATGAAGATGTGTTCATCTTTCCTCAGATTTGAGCCCTTCTCCCTGATTTACTAGTCTAGATGTACTAGTCCCACAGGACTGATATATATCCAAGGTAAAGCTAACACATTGCAGCTTCATTTTTGCATCATAGATTGCGTGGTAAGCTATTTGTTTCTGGATAAGCATATATCTGACAGCTAATTATTTCTATGAACTGGTGTTAGTTACACAGGTGCAACATTTTAACAGCAAGGGCTATCCGCTAGAGATACAGGATATGGGTCTATTTGGTACATTTGAAAAGGATACTTAAAGGTGCCAAGAGGCTCTGCTGTAAGACAGGAAGGCCATGACAGGAAGGCCATGGTTCAAATCAAATCAGGGATGTATCATTGTGCCCTTGAACAAGGCAATTTACCACATGCTTCCAGGGCCTTTGAAGTATGTATGAGTGGCTCTGTAATGCCACTATCATTCAGACGGACGTACAGACAGATTTTACTTGCAATAACAAGGGATCAGTGGACAGACAGCAAGCAAACATACACACACACACATTTATTTGGCCCCACACTTCTGCAAAACAATCCCGCTCCACGGATTTAAAACCAGCTAACCACAGCAGAATAATGCTCTCCCTATAAAATTTTCATGTGCTTTTCACTTCCAACCCAGGTTTTTTTTTTTTTTGTTGTTTTTTGTTTTTTACACAGAGTTGTTTATTTAACTATTTATTTATTTTTAGGAACTGTGAAATTGCATGCACCGAGATGCCTGCTTGCCATTTTTGTGCACAGTTCACCAATTCTTCAACCCCTGTTTCCACTATGCTGAAGATATGGATGCATGTGCCCTGTTTTGTTCTCAATAATACATGTGGTTTCTATTCAATGCATTGCATGCTGAGGTCCCATTGAAAAAGCACTATGGGCGATTGGGTGTGGAGTAGAGGTTGTGGAGTAGCTATTTTGAGTTAGCCCTGGAATAGTTCAAAGATGTTGTTTTCTTCAAAGTTTGCTTTTAATCTTGAAGCGGAAGTAGCAACATCTTTTCTTCCTTAGTATAACATCAATTGTAAGAAAAAAAAAAATCACTCAAAAATATGAGAGGTCAAACCTATTTCGATCCCATACTGGAGGAACAAGGTCCATTTATTAGGATTTAGGAGGAAGCATCCATTTATTATTAAGTATTAAGAAGCACCCTGGGTATTTTGAGATATCAACTCTCAGCCCGTTCTCATCCCAAGGCGTCATATACTGACGCTTTTGCCAATGCATAGACATCCAACACACATGGCACCCTTTAGCATCAATATGAAATGCAGATATATATTGGGCAGAAGGTGCCTCCTAGTGGTCTAACCCTAACCCTACCCCAGACCTAATCCTACCCATAATCTGTGCGTGTTATATTGATGCTAAAGTGCGTTGGATGTCTACATATACTGGCAAAAGTGTCAGTATATGACGCCTTGGGATGAGAATGCGTTGCAACTTCATACTCAAAGCATTCCAAATAGTAGGCAATTCATACAAGCAGAACTTTCATTGTCTGGAATTCATGATTTGACAACAAGTACACTTGAGCATGCACACTTTCACTATGTGATTTAGACTATTTCAATGCTGTTAGAAAGACAAGTCTCCTTTATTTAAATAGTGCTTTATACAGATTGTCAAAACAGCTTTACAGTGATAAACATGAAAGTAAAGCAGGTCTAAAAATACAATAGTGCCATCATTCGGCTGAAGTCAGTTCAGTGTTGATTCAGTTTGGTTCAAGGACTGTGTAAAGTTCCTCAATTATAGCTCATTCCATAAAGCAGCTATGTCATACAGTTCATTTCAGTACCCATTTGATTGTGTCAGTGCAGTCAAATCAATAAAATTGCTCAATATTAAGTGTCCCCAACTAAGCTCGCCAGACATGACATTGGGAAGAATGGAGAAATGGAGAAAAATAAACCCTAGGGAGAAACCGGGCCCATGTTCTCCTCTAGCCAAATGAACGAAAAAGGTGTGATCATGATTCCATTCTGCATCACATGCCAGATTATAAATGCCCCCCAATATTCAAGATGTAATTTTCCGAATAAATAATTGCGATTAAGTTTTAGGTCAGTTTATGGTTGCAACACACCACCAAACATCTAGAAGTTGTTGGTCAATAAAGATGTAAGCGGACAAAGCAAAATAAGGCTTAACCAAAGGGTTTTCGTGAAGTGTCTCTGAACCACGATCTCCCAGAACTGTTTGGTGCACTGTCGTTCCCACACCATAGGCTGCCTCTGTTGTCATCGGGCATTTACGTGCATCTGCATCATCATAGCAATGTGTTGATAGTGTCGTTGTTTTCTCATTATAGCTTGTTATTGCATGGCTTGGTTGAATTCTAATGTAGAATGCGGTCTGTTTCGTTACTGCTGCTAAGTATAACACAGCGTTTCCATGAAAAACAGAGCGTTGCCTTGAATTCAGTTCAGAGACGGAACGGACTATGTTCTTTAGCGGAAGCAATATAATCATTTTTAAATCAATAAACTCTTTTGTGTCAAATTGTTGATTTATTTGTTAGATAGGCATGTAATATGCGGAATAACATATAGCGAGATGGTTGTTATATATACATGTTATATATATGTTATATATATATATATATATATATATATATATATATATATACAACCACTTCTGGCTAACAACCACTTCGCTATACAGAACTTGAGTGACTGGATGGAAACGTTGGCTAGTGTCTAGGTGATTGGTAATTCGAGTGAAGAAATTCCACTCGAGTGAATAAATTCCTCGCACTGAGGGAATGCTGACTAGCGCTGTCGCTGATGCCATTTATGGTAAATACCCTTGTTAAAAAGGTGATACGAAAAATATTTAACTTGGACACGGCAACCTTTTCACAAAGACTTGACCTCAATGACAAATGCAGGTAATCGCACACGCAGTGCAAGTCCAGTAACAGTATTGTTATCATTATTAAATTATTTAGCATTCAATACACATGCATGAAGTTCAAAACAAGAAGGGTATATAACCTTATGAATAAAGAAATCCTGAATATCCAACGCATTCTCATCTATATGCAAAAACGGCACTATACTACACACATGGTATCCGTTATCGTTAATATAACACGCACTGTGAGGGCTAAGTTTAGGCGTGGGGTAGGGTGTGCGTGTCATATTCACGCTAAAGGATTTATGACGTCTTGGGTTCGCGTGTTCTATTAACGATAAAGGGTGCCATGTGCAAAGTATAGCGCCGTTTTTGCATATAGCGTTCTACATGACGTTAAAGGATGAGAACGGGCTGGAATATCGTGGTTGCTTGCATTCCTCTGCGGTTGACTTGTCAGTAGTGCAGTGCAACAATATTGTTGGTATCAGGGGGCACTACGTGAATTAATCAACAGGTGTGTTCGATCTGAAGCAAACCGATCGGCATATGACATCAAAGTACAGCAAGAACAATTCAAGAACAGACGGCTCTATATTTTTTCGAATTGCTCTTGTGGTACTTTGTCATACACAGATCAGTCTGCGCAGCGCCTCTTCATGTCGAACACACCTTAACTCTCATCTCGACAAATCAGGTGAATGCAGGCAGAGGTCTACCCTATCAGAAGTTCTCATTTATGCTGGTAATTTGAATAATCTGAATGAATGACATTGACACCTAGGCCTGGTTTCACATACATGGCTTAGATTTAGCCAGGATTAGCCCTTAGCTTTTATAGATATGCCTTAGGAAAAAAACAAAAAAAAAAACAAAAAAAAAAAACATCAAAACAATAGCACTGACATGTTTTAAGATATTTCGATGCATGTTGCTTTCAGATTAAACAGCCCAAACATGTATTTTAGTCTGGGACTAGCTTCAGCCTTAATTGTCAACGCATTCTCACCCCAAGGCGTCACCTTTGACCATGCTTCAATATTTGACGTTTTAGGCGCCCTTTAGCGTCACTTACATGACGCGATCCTACGGCGTCATCTAACTGACGCTAAAGGAAAGCGTCAGTTAGAGGACGCGGTTAGGTTTAGGTGTGGGGTGGGGGTAGGGTACACGCGATCCTAGGGCGTCATCTAACTGACACTAAAGGGCGCCTAAAGCGTCAGATATAGAAGCATTGTCAAATGTCAGTTAAGTGACGCCTTGCGGGTGAGAATGGGCTGTGAAACGGGGATAATGCAAGGAATACTGCATTACTATTACAGTTCTGTGTTTGCTATTTTAGCCTGGCTTCAGAAGGAGACCAAATGGATAAGCAAGTTATGCACAGAACTTCGTCCAGAAATAATAATAATAATAATATTATTAAAATAAATAAATAAATAAAAAACTTTAGATACTGTCCATGAGCCGCAAACTAAGCTAACCAGCAGTACTTACGAGCAATCTTCTGTAACAGCAATACAAACACCTGTAGCATGTAATGCACCTGTAATGTCTCTGCTACTAAAAAAGACAATGATGATGATTATAGTAGTGTCAGTAACCATAAGTGGCCCGACTGTTGGTCAAGGGATCAAATGATGTATTTTTGCTTCTTGAGCAACTGGTTTATTTTCAAAGACCATAAGATTGGCTGAAAAATACATTTAAATTTTGTATAAAATATAGGCTATGCATGTATAAAATATATTTCAAATGTGATGATTTGCATGTGCCAGCCAATGGACTAGAAAGCACCTTTAAAAAAGCAAATAAAAAGTAAAAAATCAATTAAAAGTATTGCGCTGTCTGTGCCATTTCTAGAATCTCTGTGTTCTTGCATAATTGGATTGAATTTGGCACTTACTGGCACATACATATCTCCAAAAGTTAACAATGATTTATTCATAAAGATTATTGTTTGCATCTCTATGTATATTAGTTTCTAATATTCTTGGTCTTTATACAATTTGCTTTTAGATAAGATCAATTGATGTTTTGTGTTGTTTGGCTCCACAACCAAATGCCACCTTAGCAGTACATTTGGACATTTTATCAATGTGTGACAAAAAACAAATATCTCATTTACCAGCTCAGTGATAAGGTTTAGATTTACATTTTTTTTAAATTTATTTATTTATTATTATTATTGCACAGCATAATATTTATTGGATTCAGAATAAATTTGAAGTGTTGGTTTGACAAGCATTTTTCCAGTCTGCGAAAAGTGTTCCATGTTTAAGCTAATTTAAGAAATCTTAAAAACAGTCTGCTACGCAAGTCATTAGATGTCACTTGTCAAACTCCCTGCGAAGGGTGAATTGGGACATTTTAAAACGTTTGGAAACGTTTGGAAGTTTAACACCCATTACCTTTACGGGCGAAACGTGCTTGCGCTCCGGTCCAGATGCAAATAATGGTGTGGAACTGCAGTATCAGTTTGCGGCAGAATCAGGCCGAGAAAGCGGCGATGAAGAGAGGCAAACAGAACCACACCACACACGGCTCTTACTAAACGTTTCTGAATGGTAATTTGCTACATTTTTTAACTTTATAACACATTTGTTTAACACAATAGCATCTGACTGGCAACAATATCAACTGACTGGCTGCTAATGTTATAATCAAACAACTGCTTCATGTTTTAGTAAAAGTTTCTTGTTGAATCCGGTGTTGAATTTGTGGATATTCTGTGAGCTGTCTCTCACAAAATGCGCAGCACAGAGAGCTAAATTACGATCGTCATTTTCAGGAACATAATCAAATATAACACTTCATAATCCCCTTGGCAAACACGAAATTGTATCCATTGTTGATGAAGTACAGCGTCCGTGGGAAGCTTAAACACAGAAGGCCTGACAGCTTGTGAACACAACACACTCGACAGGCCGCAGAAATATGCGCATGCCCTTTTTTGCATTTTCCGGAGGGAGGGGTTGATGTAAATGTATGGGTTAGTGACGTCTAAAACCCAGCTGTAGTCCCAATCGAGTCGTTTTTGTAGGCAATATACTTCCTGATTTTTAAATTTAACCATTTTTTTTTTCAGCGCTGCAACTTTGCAGATACTGTTCATGCACCAACAGCAACATTACACACTATTTAAAATGAAAAAAGTGAAATCCCAATCAACCCCCCCCCCCCCCCCCAAAAAAAAAAAAAAAATCCTTTTTGATCACTGCCTAACACTGTATTGCACTTTTTCTATATTTTTTGTATGGATTTTAAAGATGTGCACTTTTATCACTGAAATACTGGAAAGTATTTACCAGAACAATATTTCATCAACGCTGCACCTCAGCGAGTGGGAAGAAAAAAAAATCTATTTGAAATGGGCTGTTAAAGGTAGCCAATGCAACTAACTATTTTAAAATAGTGCATGCATTTAAAAAATAAACAAGCAGCTTTATGTTTACCTCAAGTAAATAAGAGTTTTTATAAGAGAACAACAGAACAGTTTGCATGTTTTGCTCTAACTTTTGCCATTGCGTTAGAACTTCAACTCTAGACTCAACATAGGGAAACTGAATGCTTTACACTGGAGGAAGTCAATCACATACATAAGTCAAATTGAAGTGTACTTAATCTGTTTGTGTTGGGATTACATTTATGACTTGTGTTGCATTAACTGAAACTGGGTGGTACTTGTTTGTTCCCAGCATGCTTTACATGTAGCTGAATCGAGAGAGTATACTGGAATTAAGATTTATTTTGTGTGTTGTAATACAGTTCTTAGTAGAGGTATAGGAAGAAGGAGACAGGGTCGGCGATACTGGGACTTGTACAGACTTTATTTACTCAGAATCAAACAAAACAAAAGGTGCGCACAAAGCGCGTTCACCGTAGTCTCGCTACAGCACAGCACAACTTCAATCAAACTCTTTCCACGCTGATTCAGCTCTCCTTGCTTCCTCCAGCACTCTTTCCACTCGATCGCTGCACAAGTCCCAGTCCTTTCTCTCTCCCCGTTCTTCTCCCACTGTGCTGGCTTTAACCGTCTCTCCACACCAATCACTGGAATCAGACACAGGTGTTATCACTTGTCCTTGATCCACTTACTCACCGCACAGCCCCTTGACTCATCTCTCCGTGCAGACAGCGTGCCAACCACGCCCCCCTCACCACATACCCCCACCGCCCGACTCAGGCCGGGGAACCGTCCGGCCTGCAGCCCCCCCTCCCCCTCCTGGAGAGGAAGTCGGCCACAGCCATCTGCGCCCCCGGCCTGTGGACAACCTGAAACTTAAAAGGTTGTAACGCCAGATACCAACGGGTGATCCGCGCGTTGGTATCTTTCATGCGGTGGAGCCACTGCAAGGGAGCGTGGTCCGAACACAGGGTGAACTCCCGTCCCAGGAGGTAGTAGCGGAGGGTGAGGACAGCCCAGCGGATGGCCAAACACTCCTTCTCAATGGTGCTGTACATCGTCTCTCTCTTAGAGAGCTTCCGACTGATGTACAGCACCGGCCGTTCCTCCCCCTCCACCTCCTGGGCCAGGACCGCGCCCAAGCCCCTGTCCGACGCATCTGTCTGCAGGATAAAAGGGAGAGAAAAGTCAGGAGCATGTAAAAGCGGTCCCCCGCACAGAGCAGCCTTTATCTGGGTAAAAGCCTGCTGGCACTGCTCCGTCCACTGGACCGTATCTGGAGCGCCCTTTTTAGTCAGATCAGTCAGCGGGCTAGCGAGGTCCGAATAATTAGGCACAAATCGTCTATAGTATCCCGCTAGCCCCAGGAACTGTCTAACCTCCTTTTTGGTCTTAGGACTCGGACAGGTTGCAACCGCTGCTGTCTTATCAATTTGGGGACGCACCTGCCCGTGACCCAAGTGGAAGCCCAGATACCTTACTTCTACCCGCCCAATTGCACACTTCTTCGGGTTCGCCGTGAGCCCGGCCCTTCTCAGCGTTTTTAGGACAGCACGCAAATACTGCATATGCCGCTGCCAATCATTGCTATAGATGATAATGTCATCCAGATACGCCGCGGCATACGCAGCATGCGGCCGGAGGATTCTGTCCATCAAACGCTGAAAAGTCGCCGGTGCCCCGAACAACCCGAACGGAAGCGTGACGAATTGGTGTAACCCGAACGGCGTGGTAAAAGCTGTCTTTTCTTTGGACATTGGAGATAAGGGGATCTGCCAATACCCCTTTGTTAAGTCCAGCGTCGAATAAAAGCGAGCAGAGCCAAGCCGATCAAGCAATTCGTCAATCCTCGGCATTGGATAAGCATCGAATTTGGACACCGCGTTCACCTTTCTATAGTCCACACAGAATCGAACCGAGCCGTCAGGTTTTGGAACTAAAACTATCGGGCTGGCCCAGTCACTGTTGGACTCTTCTATTACCCCCATGTCCAGCATGGTTTCTAATTCGGCCTGAACCGTTTTCTTCTTGTGTTCAGGTAATCGATACGGACGGCAACGCACAACGACCCCCGGATCTGTCTCAACGTGGTGCTGAATGAGATTCGTTCGACCAGGCAGGGGCGAGAACACGTCAGAAAACTCCGCTTGTACCCTTTTAATATCAGTGAGCTGTGAGGGCGAGAGATGGTCACCAGATGGAGCCAGAGAGAAGGACTGAGATTTAACCCTCGCCTCTGGCCCGAGGTCCTCCTCCCCACTCACCACCGTCGCCAGCATCACTGCCTCCGCCTCAACCCACTTTTTTAGTAGGTTGAGGTGGTACGTCTGACGTCCCCCGCCCCTGTCTGTTCGAATTACCTCATAGTTGAGATCCCCGACTCGCCGTGTGACCTCAAAGGGCCCTTGCCACTTTGCAAGTAATTTCGAGCTGGACGTGGGGAGTAATACAAGCACTTTATCTCCCGGTGAAAATTGTCGGAGTCTAGCCCCCCTATTGTACTGCTGTTTCTGTCTGTTCTGAGCCTGTAACAAATTCTCCAATGATAGCCGCCCCAGGGTGTGGAGTTTTGTTCTCAGGTCCAGGACATACTGAATTTCGTTCTTACTAGCAGACGGTCCGTCCTCCCAAGTCTCCCTCAGCACGTCTAACACCCCACGAGGCTGACGACCGAAGAGAAGCTCGAAGGGGGAAAACCCCGTGGAGGCTTGGGGGACCTCGCGTACAGCAAACAATAGGGGTTCCAGCCACTTGTCCCAATTTTTGGCGTCTTCGTGAACGAACTTACGAATCATGGTTTTTAACGTGCGATTAAAACGTTCGACCAGACCATCCGTTTGTGGGTGATAGACGCTGGTACGAATCGATTTAATGCCCAGTAATTCATACAGTTCGCGAACCGTCCGTGACATAAACGCCGTGCCTTGATCGGTGAGGATCTCCTTAGGGATCCCCACCCGGGAGATTAATGAGAACAGCGCGCTTGCCACACTCTTAGCCGAGATGTTGCGGAGCGGAACTGCCTCCGGATATCGTGTTGCGTAATCCACCAAGACTAACGCAAAACGATGCCCTCGTGCTGACCGTTCTAATGGCCCGACGAGGTCCATACCAATTCGTTCGAAGGGGACCTGCATCAGTGGAAGGGGGCACAAGGGTGCTTTTGGATTGGCCGGTGGATTCACCAACTGGCATTCACGACAAGACGCGCACCACCTGCGCACATTCTCGTGAATGCCCGGCCAGAAGAATCGGGCCATGAGGCGGTTTAGTGTCGCCCGTTGCCCTAAATGTCCGGCCATCGGATTACAATGAGCCGCCTGGAAAAGCATTTCCCGGCGGCTCCTTGGCACTAACAACTGGGTTGTATCTTCCTTTGTCTGGGCGTCTTGGGTCACCCGATACAACCGATCTTTAATCACGCAAAAATAGGGGTACGAGAGCGGTTGGTCCGGGTGGAGTAGCTGTCCGTCGATGGAACGGACCGAACCAAACGCATGTTTGAGCGTTTTATCCTGGGACTGCTCCAGGGGAAAATCATCGCGCTCAGAGAGGAGATTTCTCTCTAAAGCTCTCTCTTCCCCTGCAGCAGCACCCAGAGGTCCCGGTACAGCATCCCCCACCTGCACCACCGCTGTCTTCCCCCGCTGCTTCGTTTCCCAAGAGGCATCCGCACATAAAATCCCCAATAGTTTCGCAAAACCTGGCCAATCAGTTCCCAGAATCAGCGGATGCTGGAGGCGCGGGTTAACTGCCACCTCCACACTATGTTTTTGTCCCCGAAATAGAACCGCGACGGACATTAAGGGATAACTCTCCACCACCCCGTGCACACACCGCACCCTAACCACGCGGCTTTTATCCAATGCCCCGGATCGAATCAGGCTTTGATGAATAGAGGTCTGGTTACAACCCGAATCCACCAAAGCCTGATAAGTACCCCCCTTTATACTCACGGGTATCTGGTACAGGCCAGCTTGATCGGGGGCGGCCGTTGGCGCGTCGGGGATCCGGACCAGGGTCCCCACCTCCATCACTGGACACCGGTCAATAAAGTGGTCCGGGTCCCCACAGCGCCAACAAGCCGGCCCAGGCTTTACCGCTGCCCCAGCGGAGGGAAGGGGGCCAAGGGATTGACGTGGGGAGAGGGCTGTCCCCGGAACCAGGGTGGATGTGTCCCCCGCGGTCGGCCCCCGCGGACCCGTTCTCCCCGCGGCACCGCTATCCGTCGGCCAGCCAGCCTTCCACCGCGGCGCTGGGCGGGGCACCAGGCCCCCTCGAGACCTGGGAGCGGGGAGAGGCTTAGAAGAGAGAGAGAGAGAGAGAGAGGGAGAGAGAGAGACCGATGGGAGGGATTCGCCGACCCCCGAGCACGCCACCATGTGATCCTCCGCCAGTTGGATGGCCTGGTCCAGCGACGTCGGGCGGTGGCACTGGACCCATTGGGCAGTTCTCTTTGGAAGCTTCCCCACGAACTGCTCCAGCACCACTTGATTGATTATCTTCTCGACGTCGCTACCCTCGGCCATCAGCCATTTGCGGCAGGAGTCCCGGAGCTGTTGCGCCAACACGAAGGGCCGGCCGGCCTCTTCTAAGGTCAGGGACCTAAAGCGTTGTCGGTGCTGTTCGGCGGTCCGGCCGACCCGCTGAATGATGGCGCGCTTTAGGTCGTCGTAGACCAGGAGATTCGAGACTGGCAGTTGGTGGGCGGCGATCTGGGACTCACCGGACAACAGCGGGATGAGACGCAACGGCCAGTCTTCTTTGGGCCACTCCCGGGCCTCGGCCGACCTCTCGAAAAGGTCCAGGAACGCCTCCGGGTCGTCCTGTGGACCCATCTTCCCGAGGGTCAATGGTGTGGCCGAGGCTGATGCTGGTGGGGGAGTGGCCGGAATCTCCCGGCCGAGGCAGCTCCGGAACAACTCGCGGTCCTCCTGCTGGCCTTGGAGCAGCGCCTGGAAGCGCTGATCCTGTTCTTCCTTCATGCTCAGCAGGGCTTGATGTTGGTCGCGCTGAAGAGCCGCGAGTGACTGAATGATGTCCGCAAATGGCGATCCTGACGGGCTCTGCATGGCGGCGGCAGACTCCTTCTTCCCGGGTTTCGGCACCAGTGTAATACAGTTCTTAGTAGAGGTATAGGAAGAAGGAGACAGGGTCGGCGATACTGGGACTTGTACAGACTTTATTTACTCAGAATCAAACAAAACAAAAGGTGCGCACAAAGCGCGTTCACCGTAGTCTCGCTACAGCACAGCACAACTTCAATCAAACTCTTTCCACGCTGATTCAGCTCTCCTTGCTTCCTCCAGCACTCTTTCCACTCGATCGCTGCACAAGTCCCTGTCCTTTCTCTCTCCCCGTTCTTCTCCCACTGTGCTGGCTTTAACCGTCTCTCCACACCAATCACTGGAATCAGACACAGGTGTTATCACTTGTCCTTGATCCACTTACTCACCGCACAGCCCCTTGACTCATCTCTCCGTGCAGACAGCGTGCCAACCACGCCCCCCTCACCACATGTGTGTTTTCAGCAAGATGAGAAAAGAGGAGATTTGATAGTGTGTAATAGTGTTAAATGTTTAATGTTCAACTATGTTGGAATTAATAGAACCATTTAAATCACACTAGGTTACTATTCTGGAGAAGAGTGGAGCATTAGCTTGGACTGATACAGCTAATTTTATATAGATAACAAGTGCATTGCTGAAGGAGCTTTAATGCTAACCATTTTAGCTTTGCTACTATTGCTAGCTAAAAGTTTGCTAACTAGTAATCTTGTAATTCAGTTATGTTGCACTAAACTATATTAAATTTAATTGGATGAATGAATTTCTGAAATTGAATGCCTGAATCATGTCAGGGAGCCATATAAAATTTCACTTTGAGACTACTTAATTAGGTCACTTAAAATGACTTCATTTCTTGATGAAGTTACATTAACAAATTATGTTTTACTTAATTGATTCATCCAAGGCATGTATAAAATTAAATCATGTACATCCAACACATAAAAAAAAAACAATGAAACAATGAAATCTGTTATACGTCTTAATATACACCAGTCCTCTATTTACTTTATATGCACCATGTCTGCCTTTCTTTTGAAATTTTTTCTGTCTACTTGTGCACTGCATTATAGATTTTTTTTCCTGCTTTAGTATTCCTGTCATCTAATGAGGAGGAAGACGCAGGTGGAAAATAAGGTGATGAAACAGATAATTCTGGGAGCTCTGTTTTTATTTCTTATTTTAGTAGGTATAGTTATAAGTTGTATAACGATGCAGGTTTCTTGACTGTAACTCTGTTCCCTGAAAAAGCGTAATGAGATGCTGCGCTGCTTAGAGCATTGGGAACATCTTTAATCATGACCAGGTGTGAAGATTGTGTGTAACACGTCAATAGATTTGACCCGGAGGTATTATAGCATCAGTCGGGAACGCCACCAGCGAACACTGCAATGCAAGGCTATAAATAGATGAACCACAGCTGCATCATCAGGATATTTTGTCTGAAGAGCAGTCCTGGACTTCTTCAGCAATGCAATGCAATGAAACTGAAAATGAAAAAATGTGCTTTTTGTGTCATGCATATGCATTCATGGGAGTGTCACATTAAGAGATCGGAGGGGAAGCGTAAACTGTGCAAAAAAAGCCGGTGAAAGCGGGCCTCTATTTTGCCCTCAAAATCCTCCCTGCATCATAAAAAGAATAGTTTCTGCATTAATAATAGCCTCTTTGTTTATCCCAAGGTTTACTGCAGTCTGCCGGATCTAGGCCGTATCCAGATCTGATGAATGACCTGGACGCAATGACAACACAGTCCTGAAGTGTTAACTAGTCCCTCCCTGTGAAGGCCTCCTTCTCTTTACCTTTGTACAGATAATCGTTGTCGGGATAATTCCAGTTCACGTGGCTACGCCGAAGCAATAAAAACAATTCTGTAATATAAATTTTAAGGCCAGACAAGCCTTTCACATTACAAATAAGTTGTAAGGGGGCACCCTGGTCCTGACCGAGTCCTGGTCTTGGAGTGAGGCCTAAGACCTGTTGGCAAAGCTTGACCACGCTCCTCATAGGCAAGAGCAATAGCATCCCTGACCCAATATGACATGGTCTGGTTGGTGGCAGCTGCCCCCTTGCAACAGACGAACAGTTGCACTGACTTATGCCACTGGCTAGTGTGGTGGATGTAGATCTGAAGAGCACGGACTGGACACAATCTGTGAGATCTCCCATGCTCCTGCATTGTGAACGGCGGAGTGCAGTAGGTCTCGAGAATGACCAGATGTACAGTCAAGAAAGGAACCTTAGGCAGGTAGTCAGGATGAGGATGCAAAATCACTTTTACCATTTATGGGGCGAAGTCTATGCAGGGTGGAAAGATTGATAGAGCCTGTAAATCCCTGATTCTCGTTATAGCCATAAGAAAAAAAAAACATCTTTAGGGTCAAAAGTTTGTCAGACGCTGACTCTAGAGGTTTAAAGGGGGTCTCAACCAGACCCTCGAGGACTATAGCTAAGTCCCATGAAGGAATCTTGGTTCTTATGGGAGGCCTCAGTCATCTGGCCCCACGAATGAATTGAGCGAGCAGAGGATGTCTCCCGAGTGGCACCCCGTCAACCAAGGCGTGGCAAGCCGAAAGAGCGGCCACATAAACCCTGAGAGTGGTGGGAAACCCTGAGATGTGCTTGTTGATAATTGTTCCTGCAGGAAGTCCAGAACTGAAGCAATCTGGCAGTTGACCGGATCTGCATTCTGTACAACACCCCACCTTTCAAAGACACCCCATTTGCTGGCATAACTCTTTTTAGTGGAGGAAGCATGGAATATCATGCCCTCCACCAGAGACAGAAGGTTCCTCCTGTCCGGAATCGCACAAGGCGAGCCGTCAAGGAGAGATATTATCTCCGAGATCCATACTCTGTTTGGCCAACGCGGCATTATCAGTAAGAGCCAAGATACTTGTCAGCGAACTCTGGGTAGAAATCCTGGGAGCAGAGAAACTGGAGGAAACGCATACAGGCACATTTTGGGCTAAGTGTGCGCCATCGCGTCCAGACCCAGGGGGGCTGAGTGACTCAGAGAAATGTAGAGGGGACATTGCACTGTCACCTGGGAGGCGAAGAGGTCCACACTAGGCAATGACAGCCTCTCAACTGAGGGAGAAATTATTTCAGGGCCAGAAATATAGCCATTAGCTCTATGCAGTTGATATGCCAAACGAACTGATGACACTCCCATTCCCCTTGAGCTGGACGACCACTTGAGACCACTCTCCAGTCCCTCAGGGAGGCATCTGTCATTAGCAGTCTGCAATGACAAGTCGCCCCTAGATTGGGAGCCAAAGCGAGGAACCAGGGGCTCAGCCACATAGAGAGGGTAAGAAGCCTGCGGCTCATCACCTTTATTTGCCTTTGAGGATTGGCACTTTGATGAAATCCCCTGGCTTTTAGCCACAACTGAAATGGTTTAATGTGCAACAGTCCCAGAGGAATTACAGTGGATGCTGAAGCCATGAAACCTAACATTATTTAAGAACTGATTAACAGTGCGATCTTGGCCTAGCCTGACTTTGCTCAGGGTAAGCTGAATGGTCTCGATTTGAGCGGGAGATAATTGTGCCCGCATCGTGATCGAACCCCAAATGATCCCGTAATAAGTCATTCTCTGGGCAGGTGAGAGAACGCTTTGAGAAACTAGATGAGCTAACATTATTTCTCTGTGTCTATGTAATTCAAAATGCAAATGTCCATTTTGTGTACGTGCGGGGTGACTAGGCTAAGCCAAATGGAAGAACCCAAAATTGGTACGCCTTACCCCCTAAAGCGAACCTCAGGACCTCAGGCAATATTTCTATTGTGAAAGTATGCTTCCTTCAGAACAATTGTGACAAACTAATTGTGATGTTGACAGTTAACATCTTGCAATTGAGCTCTTTGACAGAACAGTTTAAGCCTCAAAGATCTAACATTGGAAGTAACCCCTCATCTTTCTTGGGAACCAGGAAGTATCTGCTCTAATAACCCAACTCTCTCTCTGAAAGAGGAACATGTTCTATGGCCTCTTTGCTCAGGAAAGATGGTAGCTCTTCTGACAGTACACGAGACAGCTCTAGTTTCATGGAATTGGAGGCCACACAATTGAAACGTGGAGGATGATGAATAAATTGGATTCTGTTTCCTATTTGTAATGTGCTGTGTACTGTACTGTGTACTGTACTGTGTAAAAGAACATGCCAACTGTTTGGGACTTTAGCTTATTCACTGTATCCCCCAGAGTTAGATAACTCCATACATACCCTTTTCATCTCCGTGTGTGCTGTAACTCTGTCCGATGCACCCACCGCTAGCCTAGCTTAGCACAAAGACTGGAAGAAAATGGCTCCAGCTAGCATATTGCTCCCACACCAACATTGTCCTATTTATTCATATGTTGTGATTTGTATAGTCATATGAGACACAGGCATCCTTTAACCATAAACATGCTGGGAACTATATTCTTAGAAGGCGAAGCACTGCTACTTGGGATGGAGTGATTTGCTTGCAGCACCAAAGAAGCCCCGTTGTGAGGAGCAGAGAGTTCGCTCAGAGTGTTGCACTAATCATGTACATAGTTAAAAGATGCCTGTGTCTCATATGACCTTGTTATATGTACACACTGTGACTATACAAATCACAAGATATAAATAGGAAAATGTTGGCATTATTTTGTCACTTATTGGGAGCAGTATGCTAGCTGGAGCCATTTGCTTGCAGTCTTTGTGCTAAGCTAGGCTAGCGGCAGAGGTGGAAGTAACGAATTACAAATACTCCAATTACTGTAATTAAGTAGTTTTTTTCGTGTACTTGTACTTTTATGAGTATATTTTTAAGTCTGTAATTTTCCTTGTACGTGAGTACAAATTAAGTTAAGTAATGTACTTCACTACTTTAAAAATCCCATTAATTACAAAGTACTTTTACAATTTGAATTCAACAAGTATTCAAATCTTTGACCAGCATTTGGGTAGCCTATCCAATGGAAATAACTGATCGTGGGCCGGCCAATAAAAACCCTTGTATTTGGACCGGGAAAAAAGCCAGGTTTCTGGAGAGCTATTCGTCCCCGCACGTCCTTCAGTGTGTATTTTAGTGTTATCAAAAAACTCTGCCATTATGGACATGGAGATTCAGGACGCTAAATTCATTGAAAATTCCGAAGAAATACAGGATGACGAGTGCCCATGGCCGCACCTGGAAGAGTTGTTCTTATACAGAGGAAGGAAAGGAGACAGCGTGCATTTTATAGAAACTTTGTTTGCCATCTGCAGTTATTTCGGCTTACAAGACTTCAGCCTCTAATCTCAAAGAATATATTACGTAAAATTTATGTGATAATTGTTTTCGTTTTTAATGTTGGGTAGACCTCACGATAATTTGACTAAAAACATCACTTGAAACATGAGCTTCAGCGTTACTCAGGTGACAAGCACATATGCCGTAAAAAAGATTTAGCATTGTAAACTTGCGCCCAAAGTTAGATTGTATGTCATTGTCAACACATTGTTTTATTAATATTGAATCCATGTTTTAAGCTTAGAATGAAGAGTTTAATAATGACTCTTTCATAAAAACTGTCTCTTGCCGGCCACGACCCACTGGCATAACAGTGTAACTGCACTGTGATGCGTTTCCCGTACAACGACGTAGTTCACTGCTTCACTACCATAGTCGTGACTAGCTAGTTGATTTCTCCAACGATGCATCATACTATTTCCCAAAACCCACTGTTGCAAAGTATCGTTCAACCACGTTGGTTTTGCACGTGGTGGAGTATATCTACTTTTAATGAAACTGTTTGAGATCCATTTAACGCTATATTTTTTAATATAAATTACAGACACAACATCTGAGGACTATTTCTAATTGTTCTCAGTTATTTTGCTTTATTACCAGACACAATATTTGGCTCATTCTTACATAGTAGAGCACGTTCGCACATACGCACTCTTCAAACACGGTACTTCAAATCTTTAGAAAAACTAAAAGACGTAAATTACATTTTTATGTATTGTAAATAAAAGGCACCGGTTGTACTGAATGTCACCTTGCTTATTTTGCTCAAGACAAGGATTTATTACGTCCAAATGTGTTTAGACGATGCTTCTACCCACAGGTCGAGAGCTGTCGTTCAAACCACACAACTTTGCGATGCTGTTTGCGAATGTTCGTTGGAACGATGGTTTCGGGAAACACCGACTCGTTGAACTTTGCTGATAACAACGGAACTTGCGATCATAGTTGGCTAACGATGCTTTCGGGAAACGCACCCCTGATTGACAGTCTGTCTAGATTGCTTATTTGTGTCAGTGCTAAATGCTGATAACTTTTGAAACTTTTGAAATAGTAGTAGGGTACTTTTTGAAATCTTTATTGTAAAAAAAGAAGTTTATAAATAAAATAACCCAATAAGCTTATTTATTTTTCATTATAATTCATTAATAATAATCATCATATTAAACTATTTTTATAACTTGGTTTCCATAAAAGTAATTAAATATCACAGGCTAAAAAGTCATTAGTACTTGAGTAGTTTTTGAGAGGGGTACTTTTACTTAAGTACATTTTTAACACCAGTACTTCTGCTTGTAATTAAGTATTATTTTAGCAACTACTTGTACTTGTACTTGTACTTGAGTAGAAATTTGCAGTACTCTTTCCACTTCTGGCTAGCGGTGGGTGCATCAGACAGAGTTACAGCACGCACAGTGATGAAAAGGTTAGGTATGGAATTATCGAACACTGTATTGTAATATTGTGAATAAGCTAAAGTCCCAAAAAGTCAGCGTGTTCCTTTTATACCCATGCAGAAATGCCTGGCAAAATTTTCCAAGCTGCCAGACTCTCTGAGAGTGGTCATGATCAATTTTAACACTTCATGATGAGGGGTTGCTAGATGTTCTATGCCCTGTACTACTGTATAGAAGTATGGTTTACTCCATGACTTTGATAGTTCGTCATGGAGGTCCTCGAAGTGCTTTGGTCCCTCCCCGCTGCCACTGGACAGAAACCTATCCTCAAGCTTAGAACTTTTGGGGGTCTCTTGTTCGGGTAGCCAGTCAAGCTGTAACTTACCCACCGCATGAGTAACCACCTCGAGCAATTCTTTGATGGATTTATCATTGTGGGAGGAATGGTCAGAGGTCGGCTGCTCACGGTCTGCAGACCCAAGAGATTCATCATCGCCCCGAACCGAAGTTGTGGAGTGCGCTTTGAGATCACACAAGGGGACGTGTGGACCAAAGATCTGTAGCAGACAGAGAGGTAAGAGATGCTAACACACATACACAGAAAGATCTCTGAAGACAAAAGACCTGACGATGCAGTTGTGGCTCATCTATTTATAGCCTTGTTTTGCAGGTCGCACTGGTGACATCACCGACCTAAGGCTATAATATCTCCGGGTCAATTCTATTGACATGTTATACACAATATTCACAGCTGGTCATGATTAAAGACGTCCCTAATGCGCTAAGCAGCGCAGAATCAATTGAAGCTTTTAAAAGGGAACTGACGCTATGCTTTAACTCAGCGATAATCACCAACATTGAATAAAAAGTAAAATGCTGCACTGTAAAAGAATACTATGTGATATGATGTACTGTATAATTGTATATAGATCCTATTAATTTAATTAATGTAAATATGATTTTTTTTTTTTAATTTGCGTTGTTAAGGAGGATTAAAAGCCCACCCAGGGTTTAGAGCAAAGCACAGGAGCCGGTGTTGCCTTTGGTAACATGTGTATATTTTATTTAGCACCACAATGCAAGCTCTGTGATGCACACCATGGCATTAAAAAAAAAAAAAAAAAAAAAAAAAACTCTTTCCTCTCAACCCAGCTAGGAAACAGGAGGGTTGTTTAGAGTGATGTGGCAGAAAATAGCCCCACAGAGGTTCATTTCTTCTATAAGACAGATATAGTTTTGTAGCAATGGCCTGATTTAACCTCTAAATAAGTAGACTGTAGTACAAGTGTCTTACTTAAATATTGTAAACAAAATATATAGTCAAGCTGCTTTTTCCAAAAAAAAAAAAAAAAAAGAAAAAGAAAAAGAAAAAAAAGGGTACAGTTTTATAGACACTGGGCAGAAGGATTTCCATTTTCCAGCATGTTACTGTTTAATCATTGAGTTTAATAGGACTGTTAAGTGTTATTTAATGTGTTTTCAAGAGAAGGAAGTAGGGGAAATGCATTAAATTTTAATGCTAAGTTACTTTGGGTTTAAGAAGATTTATTCTGGGTTGAAATTGTGGAGGGTTGGAGGGTCTCTCCTTCCTAGAGATAATTCTCTTCTATTCTCTCCCTTATATTTTGGGGTATGTGCACTTTATCATAAAAAAGCTGCGCTTGAACACACTAAAATGACTACGACTGCCAACTAGCATGTGTGTTCTGCGCCTATGTGCAAGGAAATAAATGTCTGGGGCTTTCGCACAGGAACTTAGTTATAGGAACTAGCCACCAGTGCGGTTCTCAGAAAACTAAATGTTCCCCTAGGGCATTTTTCCTGGTTCCATTCGCGAACTGCCAGTAGGATCTCTAAAGTGACGTAAGCTGGCCAACAGCAACATCAATTAGGTACAACATTCCATATCTGGAGAATGGAGGATGCCGTGATCAGAGCTGTGTTTTTGTTGTGTGACGTGAGATTCGTTATAACAGAGATGGAAGTTATGTGATGGAGTGATCAAAATGAGGGCTAAGAGCTGAAATCTCTACCGACAATGTGCAGTGCTACATATCAATGAGGTTGAGAAAAGAACACGACAGGTAAATGCAGTTAAGATTTGCTTTCTGTATTTGTGCACAGTTTATTTAAATTGTATTGTATTTATTTTATTGTTTCTATGTCATGTTGTTATGTGATGCTCATTTGTACTTAACTGTAAAGCGACCTTGAGAACTTTGAAAGGTGCTATATCATATTATTATTATTATTATTATTTTATAAAAATTGTAGGGATGTTTTGTATGGCTAGTCTTCAATACACTTACATCACTTTTATTGTGCTGAGTTATAAATCTAATACTCTGAAGTAAAACCTAAGTTAGTCCCCCCAAAAGACAAAATTGATTTGTTCCCAGTTCCTGTGGTGCGAACACGCCAAAAAGAGTGTACTTTCGCCATTAATTCTAGGAACTGTGAAAAGGTTCCCCCAGTGCAAAAGCTAAATTCAAAACAGGGAACCGAAACTAGGACTGCAAATATACAAACTGTATGCCATTTTGAATATCAACCATGCTGATTCATTTCTTCATTCCAGGTGCTTCTGGACGTATTTGCACATTGGAATGCCCAGGTAAGATGACGTAACAGCTGTGTGAGCTGTCTTGACTTCTTTACTTGCTTTCCTTACTTTCGTTTTTATTATTATGCACTGATTCCTTCACTAAAATGAACATCCAAACTGGGGGTGTGTTTCCCAAAAGCCAAATATGGTCGCAACTTCATTCGATACCAACACAATTCATTGGAACTTGCGACCATAGTTGGCTAAAGATGTTTTTGGGAAACTCACCCCAGAGCAATCTCTCTCCGATTCTACATGCTGAATTGGGCAACCTGCTGCCAACGTGAGTCTGACTAGAGCTGTTTGGAATCTGATTGTTAAATGCACTGACTGATTTCATCTTGTTCATGCTACAAACCAGCATCTTATACTGCATCTTAATAGAATGGCACAAGGTTTTTTTTTAGAACTTGAAGGATGTTTACATTGCCAGCACATTTAGGCCTGAATACTTGTTTTAGATTGGTTAATCTTGATTAAATTGTAATTATGCTAAAATCTAATTTGCCATTAACAAATTTAGGACAAAAATTGATAAAATCAGGTTATCCCCTAATTGCATATGGATGATTCACTACCTTGCAGAGCAGCACTGCTTTGGTCTAAAATTAAATTCTATTAGTGCAACAATTATCACACAATCAAATAAGATGGAAGAGAGCAACAAGATGAACTGGCCCTTGATATGCTGGTATCAGAGACAGGAACAATTATACCCATATTGATCGTATACTCTGATAATTGAATTTTACTAGGGGTAAAAATCAATTGTAATTCTGGCTGTGGAATGCGTTTATGTCCATTTCACAAGACACCTTATTTCTTGCCTCACTTTTTCATTCCATTTTAGGTCAGGTGAGATATGATAACCATAGCAACCGTCAGAGTCAAAGATTATTCTGTAGTTAAGAGAAGTCTTTGAGTGTCTTTCTTTTCTATACTGGTCTTAAGTTCTCACTTAATGTATCAGCCATAGTTTTAACCTTGTTTACTCTGAGTCTGTTGTGTGTATGTTGTGGACATTTGTGGAATGTGGGTCTGGTATGTAATTTATTTCTTCAGGTGATTTCTGAAGAGGTTTAAATTAATTTTAACTCCTTTCAGACTTGTCATGCCAATACCCAGGTGTCTTTAAGCCCATTTGTGCATGCATTTAACTTTCTTTCATCCACTTTTATTTCTAACCATTACTTGATAAAGAGTGCAACGAGCAAGTTCCCCTCACGTCTTGTCATATTGTAATAATGACAGGGCAATTGTGCCCTTTCACAGTGAGGGTTTTTCTCTTGCATTAAAGAACGTCTCCCTCATGATATTAATCTCATTAGCCTGAAACCTACTAATTAATGTTTCATGACAATACACAATGAGTTCATCTCCTCTGGTGGAGTAAGGCCAAAGAAGCCATTGAGTTTCACTGGACAAAATGGTTAAATCTTTTGAAAGATTCCCTTTTCATAGAGAGTGAAGCTCACTGTACTCATTTATTTGTTGGATGACTTGATGGGTTATTGGCAGATTCTTCTAGTCTCCCCCTTTCTGTGCTTAATACATCTTCAAGATTGTCAACTGAAGAACTGTAAATATCCCCAAATGAAAAATATGGCATCCCATTTCTCCAATAGTTTTTATTTTTAATTCCATTATGATTGATTATCATTCTCAATGCACTTCCACTTTCTTTTGCTGTTATTGGGCCAACAGAGCTGCTAATACACATTCAAAAATATTTGGCCAATGTGATAACATCTAAATAAAAATTAACAGTGGGCAAGAAATTTATCTGGGCTATGCCAAGAAATTTGTTAATTTGTGGTCATAAAGATCTCAAGATGAATGTGAACCAGTTGCTTTAACTGAGTTTTAAGGTTTGATTTTGAACTTACTTTACTGTGTCAGCAAACACTTACATGATTTCTGACTTGTCAGAACACTAACACCAACTTTAAATTCACTTTTCTGAAAGCCAAGCCACAAGGTTAAAACTTTGTGCTATCTGCTGTCTTTTTGGCCTTAAGTATTTTCAGATGAAAAGCCAACAACCACCCTGCAGAGAATGCATCTGTTTAATCCATCCAATGAGAAACATCATCACTTGAAGGTCCCACAGGCTTCTGCATCTATTATTTGTGGTCCTGGTTCATAAAACCAGTCACAAGTAGCATAGTTCCCTATCGAGGGAACTCAACACTGCGTCGATAAAATCGACTCTTTGGGGACGCTCCCTAAGCGTGCGCCTCTGAAGTATGAATGAAACTAATCCAATCCTGATTGGTGTTGCGTCGTGACGTAACATGTGACGGCATACCCGGAAGTATAAAAGTGACGCTGTCACAACACACACTAGCTTTCGCTCTTCAGCAAGCGCTTTATGTTGAAACTGTCTGTCTTATTTGGTGTTGTTTGTCTTATTATTGAAAGAAAGTATGGCCAGTGAACAATTCAAGAGGTGTGTGCATCCCTGTCCTCGTTACATCACGGGTGGGGACGCACACTCTCTCTGTGTGTATTGTTTGGGAGTGCAGCACGCACGGGCAGCTCTCGAGGGGGCTGCTTGTGAAATGTGTGAGGCTTTGCCTATTAGAGTGCTGCGCTCCCGGCTGGCGTGCTTTGACGAGCACGGTCAGGCTCGCGTTTCCCCAGGGTTCCGGTCCCGCATATGTCGAGGCGATGCGGCGACTGAGATCCTGGGGTTCGCAGCGGGATCTGGCGGAGGAGAGTGAGAATGCTGAGGCATTTTCTCGCTCGCCATCGGCTGATCCCGCAGCCTCTGAGAGTGGTGTGGGAGCCCGCGCTGCGGTTTCTCCTACCCGCGATCAGGTCCCGGTGCTTGAGCTGTCTACTTCTGAGGAAGGGGACGTGCTCAGCATCGATGCGGACGACCGTGATCTCAGCACGCCATCACGCGGCCTGGGTTATGAGGAGCTGGTGGAGGTTGTGACACGCGCTGTGGCCAGACTAAACATCAGCTGGCCACAACATGAGCAGGAAACGCAAGTCACCAGTAAAATGGACGAGCGTTACCTGCAGCGCAGGTCACAGCCTCACCGCCGGGGTCTGCCGTTTTTCCCTGATCTCCATAAAGAGATCTCGAGAACGTGGGAAAGACCGCATTCGTCCCGTATTTCGAGTCCCAATGTAATAGATTACAGCAATGTTATGGGGGCTCGAGATATGGGATATGGAAGATGCCGAAGGTGGAGGAGGCTTTAGCGAGCTATCTCTCTCCCGAATCGGCGTCTTCCCTAAAGACCCCGGTGTTGCCTAGTAAGCCCTGCAGAGAGACATCTGCATTGGTGGGCAGGGCTTACATGGCGGCGGGTCGGGCTGGTTCGTGTCTGCACTCAATGGGCGATTTTGCAGGCATACCAGGCCGACCTCCTGAAAGATTTGGATGAGGGGGAGGGGCCTACTCCTGAAGATGTCGCGGAGTTGAGGAAGGCCGCAGATTTGTCTCTCCGGGCCACTAGGGAAGCGGCCAGCGCTTTGGCCGCTCTATGGCGGCCATGGTGGCCACGGAGAGGCATCTGTGGCTGAACTTATCCGGTATTAAAGAAAAGGATAGGTCCTTCCTGCTGGATGCGCCGCTTTCGCTTCTGGCCTGTTCGGCGACGCCGTTAATTCGGTTGTCGACAGGTTTCAGGAGTCGAGAAAAACAATCTGCGGCGTTCCAGCAGTACCTCCCCCGGAAAGCGAAGGCCAAATCTAGTAGGGGGGGGCAAAGCAAGCAGCCCCAGCCATCAGCCAGCTCCTCCCACAGGGCAGAGCAGAAGGAGAGCGTTTCCTCTAGAGCCCCCCCTCCTGGGTCTTGGCAACAGAGGAAACGCTCCCAAAAACCGAAGTCCTCCAGCCAGAGGGGCGACCTGAGGGACGTCATTCAAGCTAAGAGGACTTCGGAAAAGAGGTCCTAGCCAAGGCAGGACTTCAGAGGGCTGCCCCCTCCGCAGTGAGACAACGAGGTTGTTCTCACAACGGGGCCCTCTAGGAAAAGATGCAGGTCCGCCGTTAACAGCG
>NW_024121155.1:2974293-3101147 GCF_016745375.1 Pimephales promelas
ATTATGATAGATCTGCCATAGGTCAGTTATATGAGTCTCTCTATGCCAGATGAACTTGACTCCTGTACATTTTTAGTGCTGGCTATCACTCAAATATAACAGCTATGGCAGGGTTTGAAATAAAATTGTTTCACCACCTTTTATGTGTTGATTTCATGGACTGGTTAGAAAGGTTTGAAGACCTTGAAAGGTCTTGTCATCAATTATACATTTTCAAGGACACTTTTTGGTCTAGAACAATTTGAAATCAGCCCCACAATAAATAATTGTTAATCTTCCTTAATAAAAATGTGTTTCCATGCTGCATCAGAAAGTCTTTCAACCCTCCCTTGTGTGCTTAAAACTGAGCAAACCTGTAAACATGCATCCTTCAAGAAACTTCCTCAGAGCAATTTAGGTTCTATTAATAATTAAGTGACCCAAACTAGATGAAGAAATGAGAAAATGTCTTCAATCTTTGACAAAGGATTGATTATAAATACATGTAAAATTGCTCACAGTGATTTTCACTTCCCAGAAAATCAATCATTAATCCTAAAACTTAATCCTGAAGATCCATAATGTAGGTCTGCAGTGTAAAAATGTCTGTAAACCAGAAATATACACAAAAACATTTAAAATCCCGCTACATCTTTTAACTTGTTATTAGATAGTGAATAAGAAATATTAAATAGAAAAAATACTACTACAGTCCAGCAATAATGAATATTAGCTATTTTGTGCACTAAAATTGAAGGCAGATCTTGCGGCAGTAAATTGGATTTGCTGTTATACAAACATTTCATCAGCAAAAAAGACAGCCACTAACATAAGCCAGAGTACTGTAATGGGAAAACATGCTCTCTCTTTCTCCCCAGCGTATCTAATGCAAGTGTGAGTTGTTCACAGTCATGTTAGGGGTTACCAGGCTGACCCTGATGAAGATGTGTTCATCTTTCCTCAGATTTGAGCCCTTCTCCCTGATTTACTAGTCTAGATGTACTAGTCCCACAGGACTGATATATATCCAAGGTAAAGCTAACACATTGCAGCTTCATTTTTGCATCATAGATTGCGTGGTAAGCTATTTGTTTCTGGATAAGCATATATCTGACAGCTAATTATTTCTATGAACTGGTGTTAGTTACACAGGTGCAACATTTTAACAGCAAGGGCTATCCGCTAGAGATACAGGATATGGGTCTATTTGGTACATTTGAAAAGGATACTTAAAGGTGCCAAGAGGCTCTGCTGTAAGACAGGAAGGCCATGACAGGAAGGCCATGGTTCAAATCAAATCAGGGATGTATCATTGTGCCCTTGAACAAGGCAATTTACCACATGCTTCCAGGGCCTTTGAAGTATGTATGAGTGGCTCTGTAATGCCACTATCATTCAGACGGACGTACAGACAGATTTTACTTGCAATAACAAGGGATCAGTGGACAGACAGCAAGCAAACATACACACACACACATTTATTTGGCCCCACACTTCTGCAAAACAATCCCGCTCCACGGATTTAAAACCAGCTAACCACAGCAGAATAATGCTCTCCCTATAAAATTTTCATGTGCTTTTCACTTCCAACCCAGGTTTTTTTTTGTTGTTTTTTTGTTTTTTACACAGAGTTGTTTATTTAACTATTTATTTATTTTTAGGAACTGTGAAATTGCATGCACCGAGATGCCTGCTTGCCATTTTTGTGCACAGTTCACCAATTCTTCAACCCCTGTTTCCACTATGCTGAAGATATGGATGCATGTGCCCTGTTTTGTTCTCAATAATACATGTGGTTTCTATTCAATGCATTGCATGCTGAGGTCCCATTGAAAAAGCACTATGGGCGATTGGGTGTGGAGTAGAGGTTGTGGAGTAGCTATTTTGAGTTAGCCCTGGAATAGTTCAAAGATGTTGTTTTCTTCAAAGTTTGCTTTTAATCTTGAAGCGGAAATAGCAACATCTTTCCTTAGTATAACATCAATTGTAAGAAGAAAAAAAAAATCACTTAAAAATATGAGAGGTCAAACCTATTTCGATCCCATACTGGAGGAACAAGGTCCATTTATTAGGATTTAGGAGGAAGCATCCATTTATCATTAAGTATTAAGAAGCACCCTGGGTATTTTGAGATATCAACTCTCAGCCCGTTCTCATCCCAAGGCGTCATATACTGACGCTTTTGCCAATGCATAGACATCCAACGCACATGGCACCCTTTAGCATCAATATGAAATGCAGATATATATTGGGCAGAAGGTGCCTCCTAGTGGTCTAACCCTAACCCTACCCCAGACCTAATCCTACCCATAATCTGTGCGTGTTATATTGATGCTAAAGTGCGTTGGATGTCTACATATACTGGCAAAAGTGTCAGTATATGACGCCTTGGGATGAGAATGCGTTGCAACTTCATACTCAAAGCATTCCAAATAGTAGGCAATTCATACAAGCAGAACTTTCATTGTCTGGAATTCATGATTTGACAACAAGTACACTTGAGCATGCACACTTTCACTATGTGATTTAGACTATTTCAATGCTGTTAGAAAGACAAGTCTCCTTTATTTAAATAGTGCTTTATACAGATTGTCAAAACAGCTTTACAGTGATAAACATGAAAGTAAAGCAGGTCTAAAAAGACAATAGTGCCATCATTCGGCTGAAGTCAGTTCAGTGTTGATTCAGTTTGGTTCAGGGACTGTGTAAAGTTCCTCAATTATAGCTCATTCCATAAAGCAGCTATGTCATACAGTTCATTTCAGTACCCATTTGATTGTGTCAGTGCAGTCAAATCAATAAAATTGCTCAATATTAAGTGTCCCCAACTAAGCTCGCCAGACATGACATTGGGAAGAATGGAGAAATGGAGAAAAATAAACCCTAGGGAGAAACCGGGCCCATGTTCTCCTCTAGCCAAATGAACGAAAAAGGTGTGATCATGATTCCATTCTGCATCACATGCCAGATTATAAATGCCCCCCAATATTCAAGATGTAATTTTCCGAAATAATTGCGATTAAGTTTTAGGTCAGTTTATGGTTGCAACACACCACCAAACATCTAGAAGTTGTTGGTCAATAAAGATGTAAGCGGACAAAGCAAAATAAGGCTTAACCAAAGGGTTTTCGTGAAGTGTCTCTGAACCACGATCTCCCAGAACTGTTTGGTGCACTGTCGTTCCCACACCATAGGCTGCCTCTGTTGTCATCGGGCATTTACGTGCATCTGCATCATCATAGCAATGTGTTGATAGTGTCGTTGTTTTCTCATTATAGCTTGTTATTGCATGGCTTGGTTGAATTCTAATGTAGAATGCGGTCTGTTTCGTTACTGCTGCTAAGTATAACACAGCGTTTCCATGAAAAACAGAGCGTTGCCTTGAATTCAGTTCAGAGACGGAACGGACTATGTTCTTTAGCGGAAGCAATATAATCATTTTTAAATCAATAAACTCTTTTGTGTCAAATTATTGATTTATTTGTTAGGTAGGCATGTAATATGCGGAATAATATATAGCGAGATGGTTGTTATATACATGTTATATATATGATATATGTATATATATATATATATATATATATATATAACCACTTCTGGCTAACAACCACTTCGCTATACAGAACTTGAGTGACTGGATGGAAACGTTGGCTAGTGTCTAGGTGATTGGTAATTCGAGTGAAGAAATTTCACTCGAGTGAATAAATTCCTCGCACTGAGGGAATGCTGACTAGCGCTGTCGCTGATGCCATTTTTGGTAAATACCCTTGTTAAAAAGGTGATACGAAAAATATTTAACTTGGACACGGCAACCTTTTCACAAAGACTTGACCTCAATGACAAATGCAGGTAATCGCACACGCTGAGTCGATCTCTCTCATTCACTGTCTGTTTAGGCTTAAGTGCAAATCCACAAAGTCCAGTAACAGTATTGTTATCATTATTAAATTATTTAGCATTCAATACACATGCATGAAGTTCAAAACAAGAAGGGTATATAACCTTATGAATAAAGAAAACCTGAATATCGTGGTTGCTTGCATTCCTCTGCGGTTGACTTGTCAGTAGTGCAGTGCAACAATATTGTTGTTATCAGGGGGCACTACGTGAATTAATCAACAGGTGTGTTCGATCTGAAGTAAACCGATCAGCATATGACATCAAAGTACAACAAGAACAATTCAAGAACAGATGGCTCTATATTCTTTCGAATTGCTCTTGTGTTACTTTGTCATACACACACAGATCAGTCTGCGCAGCGCCACTTCATGTCGAACACACCTTAACTCTCATCTCGACAAATCAGGTGAATGCAGGCAGAGGTCTACCCTATCGGAAGTTCTCTTTTATGATGGTAATTTGAATAATCTGAATGAATGACATTGACACCTAGGCCTGGTTTCACATACATGGCTTAGATTTAGCCAGGATTAGCCCTTAGCTTTTATAGATATGCCTTAGGAAAAAACAAAAAAACAAACAAAAAAAAAACATCAAAACAATAGCACTGACATGTTTTAAGATATTTCGATGCATGTTGCTTTCAGATTAAACAGCCCAAACATGTATTTTAGTCTGGGACTAGCTTCAGCCTTAATTGTCAACGCATTCTCACCCCAAGGCGTCACCTTTGACCATGCTTCAATATTTGACGTTTTAGGCGCCCTTTAGCGTCACTTACATGACGCGATCCTACGGCGTCATCTAACTGACGCTAAAGGAAAGCGTCAGTTAGAGGACGCGGTTAGGTTTAGGTGTGGGGTGGGGGTAGGGTACACGCAATCCTAGGGCGTCATCTAACTGACACTAAAGGGCGCCTAAAGCGTCAGATATTGAAGCATTGTCAAATGTCAGTTAAGTGACGCCTTGGGGGTGAGAATGGGCTGTGAAACGGGGATAATGCAAGGAATTCTGCATTACTATTACAGTTCTGTGTTTGCTATTTTAGCCTGGCTTCAGAAGGAGACCAAATGGATAAGCAAGTTATGCACAGAACTTCGTCCAGAAATAATAATAATAATAATAATATTATTATTAAAATAAATAAATAAATAAAAAACTTTAGATACTGTCCATGAGCCGCAAACTAAGCTAGCCAGCAGTACTTACGAGCAATCTTCTGTAACAGCAATACAAACACCTGTAGCATGTAATGCACCTGTAATGTCTCTGCTACTAAAAAAGACAATGATGATGATTATAGTAGTGTCAGTAACCATAAGTGGCCCGACTGTTGGTCAAGGGATCAAATGATGTATTTTTGCTTCTTGAGCAACTGGTTTATTTTCAAAGACCATAAGATTGGCTGAAAAATACATTTAAATTTTGTATAAAATATAGGCTATGCATGTATAAAATATATTTCAAATGTGATGATTTGCATGTGCCAGCCAATGGACTAGAAAGCACCTATAAAAAAGCAAATAAAAAGTAAAAAATCAATTAAAAGTATTGCGCTATCTGTGCCATTTCTAGAATCTCTGTGTTCTTGCATAATTGGATTGAATTTGGCACATACTGGCACATACATATCTCCAAAAGTTAACAATGATTTATTCATAAAGATTATTGTTTGCATCTCTATGTATATTAGTTTCTAATATTCTTGGTCTTTATACAATTTGCTTTTAGATAAGATCAATTGATGTTTTGTGTTGTTTGGCTCCACAACCAAATGCCACCTTAGCAGTACATTTGGACATTTTATCAATGTGTGACAAAAAACAAATATCTCATTTACCAGCTCAGTGATAAGGTTTAGATTTACATTTTTTTTAATTTATTTATTTATTATTATTATTGCACAGCATAATATTTATTGGATTCAGAATAAATTTGAAGTGTTGGTTTGACAAGCATTTTTCCAGTCTGCGAAAAGTTTAGCATATTTTCATTTGTTGAGGTTATCTAAAATTGCTGTGACACTACTCTACCAGCGAAACCAATGAGCGGTTTTCTTCATCATTAAAGGTTTTGAGTGATTTGAACTGATTTGAGGAACTCTACTTTTTGTTTTAGGACCAAATTGAATGTTACAGTATATCCAATTAAACAAAGGGGAGAATAAGGGCAGTGAGCTTTGGCATTTTTCAGAGTTGGAACAATCTAATGCACTTAATTTCTGTTCTGTGCATGTGTTCAATGGCCAAGACTTGTACAGGCCCTTAGTTAAAATGTATAAGTATAAAAATAATCATTCAAATCAATGATCATACAAGTAAACAGCTTCCACCTTTTATTTGATTTTCTTTTTAGCTCAAAATAAAAGCAGATGTTTCTTGAAGATTTCACTGCTTTAACGTACATTTCAAAGAAAATAATCCACAACAGACAGAGAGGCGATATCAAATAAATTAGAGATAAAGTTGAGGAATGGTACAAGTCAGCAGATGGGTGTAGAAACATTTCAAAGGCTTTATGTTTCCAATAGATCCTCCTTCCAAGCTGGATGAGACAGAAAGGAGAGTAATCACATCTACCAATTATGTTAACAACAGGAAAGTAGTTAGTTACACCTGCACAACTAAACGGAAAATTTGTTTTCCATGTTTAAGCTAATTTAAGAAATCTTCAAAACAGTCTGCTACGCAAGTCATTAGATGTCACTTGTCAAACTCTCAGCGAAGGGTGAATTGGGACATTTTAAAACGTTTGGAAACGTCTGGAAGTTTAACACCCATTACCTTTACGGGCGAAACGTGCTTGCG
The DNA here is from genome assembly GCF_016745375.1 of Pimephales promelas. The sequence continues at coordinate 2,980,980 of NW_024121155.1, forward strand.
CTCCGGTCCAGATGCAAATAATGGTGTGGAACTGCAGTATCAGTTTGCGGCAGAATCAGACCGAGAAAGCGGCGTTGAAGAGAGGCAAACAGAACCACACCACACACGGCTCTTACTAAACGTTTCTGAATGGTAATTTGCTACATTTTTTAACTTTATAACACATTTGTTTAACACAATAGCATCTGACTGGCAACAATATCAACTGACTGGCTGCTAATGTTATAATCAAACAACTGCTTCATGTTTTAGTAAAAGTTTCTTGTTGAATCCGGTGTTGAATTTGTGGATATTCTGTGAGCTGTCTCTCACAAAATGCGCAGCACAGAGAGCTAAATTACGATCGTCATTTTCAGGAACATAATCAAATATAACACTTCATAATCCCCTTGGCAAACACGAAATTGTATTCATTGTTGATGAAGTACAGCGTCCGTGGGAAGCTTAAACACAGAAGGCCTGACAGCTTGTGAACACAACACACTCGACAGGCCGCAGAAATATGCGCATGCCCTTTTTTGCATTTTCCGGAGGGAGGGGTTGATGTAAATGTATGGGTTAGTGACGTCTAAAACCCAGCTGTAGTCCCAATCGAGTCGTTTTTGTAGGCAATATACTTCCTGATTTTTAAATTTAACCATTTTTTTTTCAGCGCTGCAACTTTGCAGATACTGTTCATGCAACAACAGCAACATTACACACTATTTAAAATGAAAAAAGTGAAATCCCAATCAACCCCCCCCCCCCCCCCCAACAAAAAAAAAAAAATCCTTTTTGATCACTGCCTAACACTGTATTGCACTTTTTCTATATTTTTGGTATGGATTTTAAAGATGTGCACTTTTATCACTGAAATACTGGAAAGTATTTACCAGAACAATATTTCATCAACGCTGCACCTCAGCGAGTGGGAAGAAAAAAAAATCAATTTGAAATGGGCTGTTAAAGGTAGCCAATGCAACTAACTATTTTAAAATAGTGCATGCATTTAAAAAATAAACAAGCAGCTTTATGTTTACCTCAAGTAAATAAGAGTTTTTATAAGAGAACAACAGAACAGTTTGCATGTTTTGCTCTAACTTTTGCCATTGCGTTAGAACTTCAACTCTAGACTCAACATAGGGAAACTGAATGCTTTACACTGGAGGAAGTCAATCACATACATAAGTCAAATTGAAGTGTACTTAATCTGTTTGTGTTGGGATTACATTTATGACTTGTGTTGCATTAACTGAAACTGGGTGGTACTTGTTTGTTCCCAGCATGCTTTACATGTAGCTGAATCGAGAGAGTATACTGGAATTAAGATTTATTTTGTGTGTGTTTTTAGCAAGATGAGAAAAGAGGAGATTTGATAGTGTGTAATAGTGTTAAATGTTTAATGTTCAACTATGTTGGAATTAATAGAACCATTTAAATTACACTAGGTTACTATTCTGGAGAAGAGTGGAGCATTAGCTTGGACTGATACAGCTAATTTTATATAGATAACAAGTGCATTGCTGAAGGAGCTTTAATGCTAACCATTTTAGCTTTTTAGATGCTACTATTGCTAGCTAAAAGTTTGCTAACTAGTAATCTTGTAATTCAGTTATGTTGCACTAAACTATATTAAATTTAATTGGATGAATGAATTTCTGAAATTGAATGCCTGAATCATGTCAGGGAGCCATATAAAATTTCACTTTGAGACTACTTAATTAGGTCACTTAAAATGACTTCATTTCTTGATGAAGTTACATTAACAAATTATGTTTTACTTAATTGATTCATCCAAGGCATGTATAAAATTAAATCATGTACATCCAACACATTAAAAAAAAACAATGAAACAATGAAATCTGTTATACGTCTTAATATACACCAGTCCTCTATTTACTTTATATGCACCATGTCTGCCTTTCTTTTGAAATTTCTACTTGTGCACTGCATTATAGATTTTTTTTCCTGCTTTAGTATTCCTGTCATCTAATGAGGAGGAAGACGCAGGTGGGAAATAAGGTGATGAAACAGATAATTCTGGGAGCTCTGTTTTTATTTCTTATTTTAGTAGGTATAGTTATAAGTTGTATAACGATGCAGGTTTCTTGACTGTAACTCTGTTCCCTGAAAAAGCGTAATGAGATGCTGCGCTGCTTAGAGCATTGGGAACATCTTTAATCATGACCAGGTGTGAAGATTGTGTGTAACACGTCAATAGATTTGACCCGGAGGTATTATAGCATCAGTCGGGAACGCCACCAGCGAACACTGCAATGCAAGGCTATAAATAGATGAACCACAGCTGCATCATCAGGATATTTTGTCTGAAGAGCAGTCCTGGACTTCTTCAGCACGGCAATGCAATGTTCAGTTTTTGGGGCAGACCTGACCTGTTGAAAAGATACGGTATTCATCCCTCCTGGGATGGTGCTGGTCTTCTCGCTAGTAATATGGCACATAGTCTTAGAGCCAAACATGACAATCTGTTGCTCAGGTAAGGAAGCAGACAGACTGGCTAAACCGACCGTCTGTCAGCTGTCTCACGACACCAAGGTAATTTAAATACCAACGCATAGAAACTCTTTCACTTAGATATCATCATATAGAGACCATGGGCCACACGTACTATCGCTTTTGCGCCCACTTCAGGTATACTTGTTTCGCAAAAGTGCACATAAAGCATGGTGAGGTATGTACAAACAGGACGCACCGAGATGAAAGCACCGACTGCCTGTCGCGGAAACTGAAAATGACAAAATGTGCTTTTTGTGTCATGCATATGCATTCATGGGAGTGTCACATTAAGAGATGGGAGGGGAAGCGTAAACTGTGCAAAAAAAGCCGGTGAAAGCGGGCCTCTATTTTGCCCTCAAAATCCTCCCTGCATCATAAAAAGAATAGTATCTGCATTAATAATAGCCTCTTTGTTTATCCCAAGGTTTACTGCAGTCTGCCGGATCTAGGCCGTATCCAGATCTGATGAATGACCTGGACGCAATGACAACACAGTCCTGAAGTGTTAACTAGTCCCTCCCTGTGAAGGCCTCCTTCTCTTTACCTTTGTACAGATAATCGTTGTCGGGATAATTCCAGTTGACGTGGCTACGCCGAAGCAATAAAAACAATTCTGTAATATAAATTTTAAGGCCAGACAAGCCTTTCACATTACAAATAAGTTGTAAGGGGGCACCCTGGTCCTGACCGAGTCCTGGTCTTGGAGTGAGGCCTAAGACCTGTTGGCAAAGCTTGACCACGCTCCTCATAGGCAAGAGCAATAGTATCCCTGACCCAATATGACATGGTCTGGTTGGTGGCAGCTGCCCCCTTGCAACAGACGAACAGTTGCACTGACTTATGCCACTGGCTAGTGTGGTGGATGTAGATCTGAAGAGCACGGACTGGACACAATCTGTAAGATCTCCCATGCTCCTGCGTTGTGAACGGCGGAGTGCATTAGGTCTCGAGAATGACCAGATGTACAGTCAAGAAAGGAACTTTAGGCAGGTAGTCAGGATGAGGATGCAAAATCACTTTTACCATTTATGGGGCGAAGTCTATGCAGGGTGGAAAGATTGATAGAGCCTGTAAATCCCTGATTCTCGTTATAGCCATAAGAAAAAAAAAACATCTTTAGGGTCAAAAGTTTGTCAGACGCTGACTCTAGAGGTTTAAAGGGGGTCTCAACCAGACCCTCGAGGACTATAGCTAAGTCCCATGGAGGAATCTTGGTTCTTATGGGAGGCCTCAGTCATCTGGCCCCACGAATGAATTGAGCGAGCAGTGGATGTCTCCCGAGTGGCACCCCGTCAACCAAGGCGTGGCAAGCCGAAAGAGCGGCCACATAAACCCTGAGAGTGGTGGGAAACCCTGAGATGTGCTTGTTGATAATTGTTCCTGCAGGAAGTCCAGAACTGAAGCAATCTGGCAGTTGACCGGATCTGCATTCTGTACAACACCCCACCTTTCAAAGACACCCCATTTGCTGGCATAACTCTTTCTAGTGGAGGAAGCATGGAATATCATGCCCTCCACCAGAGACAGAAGGTTCCTCCTGTCCGGAATCGCACAAGGCGAGCCGTCAAGGAGAGATATTATCTCCGAGATCCATACTCTGTTTGGCCAACGCGGCATTATCAGTAAGAGCCAAGATACTTGTCAGCGAACTCTGGGTAGAAATCCTGGGAGCAGAGAAACTGGAGGAAACGCATACAGGCACATTTTGGGCTAAGTGTGCGCCATCGCGTCCAGACCCAGGGGGGCTGAGTGACTCAGAGAAATGTAGAGGGGACATTGCACTGTCACCTGGGAGGCGAAGAGGTCCACACTAGGAAATGACAGCCTCTCAACTGAGGGAGAAATTATTTCAGGGCCAGAAATATAGCCATTAGCTCTATGCAGTTGATATGCCAAACGAACTGATGACACTCCCATTCCCCTTGAGCTGGACGACCACTTGAGACCACTCTCCAGTCCCTCAGGGAGGCATCTGTCATTAGCAGTCTGCAATGACAAGTCACCCCTAGATTGGGAGCCAAAGCGAGGAACCAGGGGCTCAGCCACATAGAGAGGGTAAGAAGCCTACGGCTCATCACCTTTATTTGCCTTTGAGGATTGGCACTTGGATGATATCCCCTGGCTTTTAGCCACAACTGAAATGGTTTAATGTGCAACAGTCCCAGAGGAATTACAGTGGATGCTGAAGCCACGAAACCTAACATTATTTAAGAACTGATTAACAGTGCGATCTTGGCCTAGCCTGACTTTGCTCAGGGTAAGCTGAATGGTCTCGATTTGAGCGGGAGATAATTGTGCCCGCATCGTGATCGAATCCCAAATGATCCCGTAATAAGTCATTCTCTGGGCAGGTGAGAGAACGCTTTGAGAAACTAGATGAGCTAACATTATATCTCTGTGTCTATGTAATTCAAAATGCAAATGTCCATTTTGTGTACGTGCGGGGTGACTAGGCTAAGCCAAATGGAAGAACCCAAAATTGGTACGCCTTACCCCCTAAAGCGAACCTCAGGACCTCAGGCAATATTTCTATTGTGAAAGTATGCTTCCTTCAGAACAATTGTGACAAACTAATTGTGATGTTGACAGTTAACATCTTGCAATTGAGCTCTTTGACAGAACAGTTTGAGCCTCAAAGATCTAACATTGGAAGTAACCCCTCATCTTTCTTGGGAACCAGGAAGTATGTTCTATGGCCTCTTTGCTCAGGAAAGATGGTAGCTCTTCTGACAGTACACGAGACAGCTCTAGTTTCATGGAATTGGAGGCCACACAATTGAAACGCGGAGGATGATGAATAAATTGGATTCTGTTTCCTATTTGTAATGTGCTGTGTACTGTACTGTGTACTGTACTGTGTAAAAGAACATGCCAACTGTTTGGGACTTTAGCTTATTCACTGTATCCCCCAGAGTTAGATAACTCTATACATACCCTTTTCATCTCCGTGTGTGCTGTAACTCTGTCCGATGCACCCACCTCTAGCCTAGCTTAGCACAAAGACTGGAAGAAAATGGCTCCAGCTAGCATATTGCTCCCACACCAACATTGTCCTATTTATTCATATGTTGTGATTTGTATAGTCATATGAGACACAGGCATCCTTTAACCATAAACATGCTGGGAACTATATTCTTAGAAGGCGAAGCACTGCTAGTTGGGATGGAGTGATTTGCTTGCAGCACCAAAGAAGCCCCGTTGTGAGGAGCAGAGAGTTCGCTCAGAGTGTTGCACTAATCATGTACATAGTTAAAAGATGCCTGTGTCTCATATGACCTTGTTATATGTACACACTGTGACTATACAAATCACAACATATAAATAGGAAAATGTTGGCATTATTTTGTCACTTATTGGGAGCAGTATGCTAGCTGGAGCCATTTGCTTGCAGTCTTTGTGCTAAGCTAGGCTAGCGGCAGAGGTGGAAGTAACGAATTACAAATACTCCAATTACTGTAATTAAGTAGTTTTTTTCGTGTACTTGTACTTTTATGAGTATATTTTTAAGTCTGTAATTTTCCTTGTACGTGAGTACAAATTAAGTTAAGTAATGTACTTCACTACTTTAAAAATCCCATTAATTACAAAGTACTTGTACAATTTAAATTCAACAAGTATTCAAATCTTTGACCAGCATTTGGGTAGCCTATCCAATGGAAATAACTGATCGTGGGCCGGCCAATAAAAACCCTTGTATTTGGACCGGGAAAAAAAGCCAGGTTTCTGGAGAGCTATTCGTCCCCGCACGTCCTTCAGTGTGTATTTTAGTGTTATCAAAAAACTCTGCCATTATGGACATGGAGATTCAGGACGCTAAATTCATTGAAAATTCCGAAGAAATACAGGATGACGAGTGCCCATGGCCGCACCTGGAAGAGTTGTTCTTATACAGAGGAAGGAAAGGAGACAGCGTGCATTTTATAGAAACTTTGTTTGCCATCTGCAGTTATTTCGGCTTACAAGACTTCAGCCTCTAATCTCAAAGAATATATTACGTAAAATTTATGTGATAATTGTTTTCGTTTTTAATGTTGGGTAGACCTCACGATAATTTGACTAAAAACATCACTTGAAACATGAGCTTCAGCGTTACTCAGGTGACAAGCACATATACCGTAAAAAAGATTTAGCATTGTAAACTTGCGCCAAAAGTTAGATTGTATGTCATTGTCAACACATTGTTTTATTAATATTGAATCCGTGTTTTAAGCTTAGAATGAAGAGTTTAATAATGACTCTTTCATAAAAACTGTCTCTTGCCGGCCGCGACCCACTGGCATAACAGTGTAACTGCACTGTGATGCGTTTCCCGTACAACGACGTAGTTCACTGCTTCACTACCATAGTCGTGACTAGCTAGTTGATTTCTCCAACGATGCATCATACTATTTCCCAAAACCCACTGTTGCAAAGTATCGTTCAACCACGTTGGTTTTGCACGTGGTGGAGTATAACTACTTTTAATGAAACTGTTTGAGATCCATTTAACGCTATATTTTTTAATATAAATTACAGACACAACATCTGAGGACTATTTCTAATTGTTCTCAGTTATTTTGCTTTATTACCAGACTCAATATTTGGCTCGTTCTTACATAGTAGAGCACGTTCGCACATACGCACTCTTCAAACACGGTACTTCAAATCTTTAGAAAAACTAAAAGACGTAAATTACATTTTTATGTATTGTAAATAAAAGGCACCGGTTGTACTGAATGTCACCTTGCTTATTTTGCTCAAGACAAGGATTCATTACGTCCAAATGTGTTTAGACGATGCTTCTACCCACAGGTCGAGAGCTGTCGTTCAAACCACACAACTTTGCGATGCTGTTTGCGAATGTTCGTTGGAACGATGGTTTCGGGAAACACCAACTCGTTGAACTTTGCTGATAACAACGGAACTTGCGATCATAGTTGGCTAACGATGCTTTCGGGAAACGCACCCCTGATTGACAGTCTGTCTAGATTGCGTATTTGTGTCAGTGCTAAATGCTGATAACTTTTGAAACTTTTGAAATAGTAGTAGGGTACTTTTTGAAATCTTTATTGTAAAAAAAAGAAGTTTATAAATAAAATAACCCAATAAGCTTATTTATTTTTCATTATAATTCATTAATAATAATCATCATATTAAACTATTTTTATAACTTGGTTTCCATAAAAGTAATTAAATATCACAGGCTAAAAAGTAATTAGTACTTGAGTAGTTTTTGAGAGGGGTACTTTTACTTAAGTACATTTTTAACACCAGTACTTTTGCTTGTAATTAAGTATTATTTTAGCAACTACTTGTACTTGTACTTGTACTTGAGTAGAAATTTGCAGTACTCTTTCCACTTCTGGCTAGTGGTGCGGGTGCATCAGACAGAGTTACAGCACGCACAGTGATGAAAAGGTTAGGTATGGAATTATCGAACACTGTATTGTAATATTGTGAATAAGCTAAAGTCCCAAAAAGTCAGCGTGTTCCTTTTATACCCATGCAGAAATGCCTGGCAAAATTTTCCAAGCTGCCAGACTCTCTGAGAGTGGTCATGATCAATTTTAACACTTCATGATGAGGGGTTGTTAGATGTTCTATGCCCTGTACAACTGTATAGAAGTATGGTTTACTCCATGACTTTGATAGTTCGTCATGGAGGTCCTCGAAGTGCTTTGGTCCCTCCCCGCTGCCACTGGACAGAAACCTATCCTCAAGCTTAGAACTTTTGGGGGTCTCTTGTTTGCGTAGCCAGTCAAGCTGTAACTTACCCACCGCATGAGTAACCACCTCAAGCAATTCTTTGATGGATTTATCATTGTGGGAGGAATGGTCAGAGGTCGGCTGCTCACGGTCTGCAGACCCAAGAGATTCATCATCGCCCCGAACCGAAGTTGTGGAGTGCGCTTTGAGATCACACAAGGGGACGTGTGGACCAAAGATCTGTAGCAGACAGAGAGGTAAGAGATGCTAACACACATACACAGAAAGATCTCTGAAGACAAAGGACCTGACGATGCAGTTGTGGCTCATCTATTTATAGCCTTGTTTTGCAGGTCGCACTGGTGACATCACCGAACTAAGGCTATAATATCTCCGGGTCAATTCTTTTGACATGTTATACACAATATTCACAGCTGGTCATGATTAAAGACGTCCCTAATGCGCTAAGCAGCGCAGAATCAATTGTAGCTTTTAAAAGGGAACTGACGCTATGCTGTAACTCAGCGATAATCACCAACATTGAATAAAAAGTAAAATGCTGCACTGTGAAAGAATACTATGTGATATGATGTATAATTGTATATAGATCCTATTAATTTAATTAATGTAAATATGATTTTTTTTTTTTTTAATTTGCGTTGTTAAGGAGGATTAAAAGCCCACCCAGGGTTTAGAGCAAAGCACAGGAGCCGGTGTTGCCTTTGGTAACATGTGTATATTTTATTTAGCACCACAATGCAAGCTCTGTGATACACACCATGGCATTAAAAAAAAAAAACTCTTTCCTCTCAACCCAGCTAGGAAACAGGAGGGTTGTTTAGAGTGATGTGGCAGAAAATAGCCCCACAGAGGTCCATTTCTTCTATAAGACAGATATAGTTTTGTAGCAATGGCCTGATTTAACCTCTAAATAAGTAGACTGTAGTGCAAGTGTCTTACTTAAATATTGTAAACAAAATATATAGTCAAGCTGCTTTTTCCAAAAAAAAAAAAAAAAAAAAGAAAAAGAAAAAGAAAAAAAAAAGGGTACAGTTTTATAGACACTGGGCAGAAGGATTTCCATTTTCCAGCATGTTACTGTTTAATCATTGAGTTTAATAGGACTGTTAAGTGTTATTTAATGTGTTTTCAAGAGAAGGAAGTAGGGGAAATGCATTAAATTTTAATGCTAAGTTACTTTGGGTTTAAGAAGATTTATTCTGGGTTGAAATTGTGGAGGGTTGGAGGGTCTCTCCTTCCTAGAGATAATTCTCTTCTATTCTCTCCCTTATATTTTGGGGTATGTGCACTTTATCATAAAAAAGCTGCGCTTGAACACACTAAAATGACTACGACTGCCAACTAGCATGTGTGTTCTGCGCCTATGTGCAAGGAAATAAATGTCTGGGGCTTTCACACAGGAACTTAGTTATAGGAACTAGCCACCAGTGCGGTTCTCAGAAAACTAAATGTTCCCCTAGGGCATTTTTCCTGGTTCCATTCGCGAACTGCCAGTAGGATCTCTAAAGTGACGTAAGCTGGCCAACAGCAACATCAATTAGGTACAACATTCCATATCTGGAGAATGGAGGATGCCGTGATCAGAGCTGTGTTTTTGTTGTGTGACGTGAGATTCGTTATAACAGAGATGGAAGTTATGTGATGGAGTGATCAAAATGAGGGCTAAGAGCTGAAATATCTACCGACAATGTGCAGTGCTACATATCAATGAGGTTGAGAAAAGAACACGACAGGTAAATGCAGTTAAGATTTGCTTTCTGTATTTGTGCACAGTTTATTTAAATTGTATTGTATTTATTTTATTGTTTCTATGTCATGTTGTTATGTGATGCTCATTTGTACTTAACTGTAAAGCGACCTTGAGAACTTTGAAAGGCGCTATATCATATTATTATTATTATTATTATTATTATTTTATAAAAATTGTAGGGATGTTTTGTATGGCTAGTCTTCAATACACTTACATCACTTTTATTGTGCTGAGTTATAAATCTAATACTCTGAAGTAAAACCTAAGTTAGTCCCCCCAAAAGACAAAATTGATTTGTTCCCAGTTCCTGTGGTGCGAACACGCCAAAAAGAGTGTACTTTCGCCATTAATTCTAGGAACTGTGAAAAGGTTCCCCCAGTGCAAAAGCTAAATTCAAAACAGGGAACCGAAACTAGGACTGCAAATATACAAACTGTATGCCATTTTGAATATCAACCATGCTGATTCATTTCTTCATTCCAGGTGCTTCTGGACGTATTTGCACATTGTGGAATGCCCAGGTAAGATGACGTAACAGCTGTGTGAGCTGTCTTGACTTCTTTACTTGCTTTCCTTACTTTCGTTTTTATTATTATGCACTGATTCCTTCACTAAAATGAGCATCCAAACTGGGGTGTGTTTCCCAAAAGCCAAATATGGTCGCAACTTCATTCGATACCAACACAATTCATTGGAACTTGCGACCATAGTTGGCTAAAGATGTTTTTGGGAAACTCACCCCAGAGCAATCTCTCTCCGATTTTACATGCTGAATTGGGCAACCTGCTGCCAACGCGAGTCTGACTAGAGCTGTTTGGAATCTGATTGTTAAATGCAAAGACAGATTTCATCTTGTTCATGCTACAAACCAGCATCTTATACTGCATCTTAATAGAATGGCACAAGGTTTTTTTTTTTAGAACTTGAAGGATGTTTACATTGCCAGCACATTTAGGCCTGAATACTTGTTTTAGATTGGTTAATCTTGATTAAATTGTAATTATGCTAAAATCTAATTTGCCATTAACAAATTTAGGACAAAAATTGATAAAATCAGGTTATCCCCTAATTGCATATGGATGATTCACTACCTTGCAGAGCAGCACTGCTTTGGTCTAAAATTAAATTCTATTAGTGCAACAATTATCACACAATCAAATAAGATGGAAGAGAGCAACAAGATGAACTGGCCCTTGATATGCTGGTATCAGAGACAGGAACAATTATACCCATATTGATCGTATACTCTGATAATTGAATTTTACTAGGGGTAAAAATCTATTGTAATTCTGGCTGTGGAATGCGTTTATGTCCATTTCACAAGACACCTTATTTCTTGCCTCACTTTTTCATTCCATTTTAGGTCAGGTGAGATATGATAACCATAGCAACTGTCAGAGTCAAAGACTATTCTGTAGTTAAGAGAAGTCTTTGAGTGTCTTTCTTTTCTATACTGGTCTGAAGTTCTCACTTAATGTATCAGCCATAGTTTTAACCTTGTTTACTCTGAGTCTGTTGTGTGTATGTTGTGGACATTTGTGGAATGTGGGTCTGGTATGTAATTTATTTCTTCAGGTGATTTCTGAAGAGGTTTAAATTAATTTTAACTCCTTTCAGACTTGTCATGCCAATACCCAGGTGTCTTTAAGCCCATTTGTGCATGCATTTAACTTTCTTTCATCCACTTTTATTTCTAACCATTACTTGGTAAAGAGTGCAACGACCAAGTTCCCCTCACGTCTTGTCATATTGTAATAATGACAGGGCAATTGTGCCCTTTCACAGTGAGGGTTTTTCTCTTGCATTAAAGAACGTCTCCCTCATGATATTAATCTCATTAGCCTGAAACCTACTAATTAATGTTTCATGACAATACACAATGAGTATATCTCCTCTGGTGGAGTAAGGCCAAAGAAGCCATTGAGTTTCACTGGACAAAATGGTTAAATCTTTTGAAAGATTCCCTTTTCATAGAGAGTGAAGCTCACTGTACTCATTTATTTGTTGGATGACTTGATGGATTATTGGCAGATTCTTCTAGTCTCCCCCTTTCTGTGCTTAATACATCTTCAAGATTGTCAACTGAAGAACTGTAAATATCCCCAAATGAAAAATATGGCATCCCATTTCTCCAATAGTTTTTATTTTTAATTCCATTATGATTGATTATCATTCTCAATGCACTTCCACTTTCTTTTGCTGTTATTGGGCCAACAGAGCTGCTAATACACATTCAAAAATATTTGGCCAATGTGATAACATCTAAATAAAAATTAACAGTGGGCAAGAAATTTATCTGGGCTATGCCAAGAAATTTGTTAATTTGTGGTCATAAAGATCTCAAGATGAATGTGAACCAGTTGCTTTAACTGAGTTTTAAGGTTTGATTTTGAACTTACTTTACTGTGTCAGCAAACACTTACATGATTTCTGACTTGTCAGAACACTAACACCAACTTTAAATTCACTTTTCTGAAAGCCAAGCCACAAGGTTAAAACTTTGTGCTATCTGCTGTCTTTTTGGCCTTAAGTATTTTCAGATGAAAAGCCAACAACCACCCTGCAGAGAATGCATCTGTTTAATCCATCCAATGAGAAACATCATCACTTGAAGGTCCCACAGGCTTCTGCATCTATTATTTGTGGTCCTGGTTCATAAAACCAGTCACAAGTAGCATAGGTTTTTCTATGGCAATAGTCAAACATATAGATTTTTTTTTTATTATTTTATGCCAAAAATGACTAGGATTCCATGGAGATATTTTGTAAATTTCCTAGCGTAAATATATAAAACATTTATTTGTATGATTGAATGCAGCAAAAACGCAAAAATAAATGCAAGAATTTAAAGGTGATTTTCTTAATGTTTCTATTTTTTGCACCCTCAGATTACAGATTTTCAAATAGTTGCATCTCAGCCAAATATTTTCCTACCTAACAAACCATACATCAATGGAAAGCTTGAAGGGGTGAAGAAATTAAATTTTCCTTAAGCTTTTGACATCTAAGAAGTCATCATATTATAAGAATATCCTGTAAGTTTCAGAACTGAAAACATCCTGGTTTGTCCAGTAAAAGCTTTTATTGACACCAGCCTCAGCAAATGACTGTTTTTTTCAAAGTTTGAAACAATGACGTCAAAGCGGATAAAACACCACCCCCGCAAAAGAAGGTCAATGCCTACTTCAACACAACCGGTTTAGCCCCGCCCACCGATTCGCATAGCTAAATAACATAGGCCTACCTCGTGATGACAAACCGGATCGAGCTACCGAGCCATACAAAGTATTGTGCAATGCCTGGTTGTGGAAGAAGACAGTCGCTGCATAAGCTTTCTCTGGATTCCAATAGGAATAAATGGTTAAACTTTATTTTTAATGACGTTCCAGCTGATGAGGTAAGACATTGTCTGTTCGCTTCATTTCACTGAGGATTGTTTTGTAAACAAGACTGGATTTGCAGACTGATTAAGAGTAAAGAATGGTGCTGTGCCGTCTATATTGGATCTGACAGGAGTGGTGCAACACACGGACTCTGGGTCGAACATGTTTGGGCGAACCATTCCGGTTGCCATTTTACAACATTGGATGTTTTCAAAACAGTTTCCCCCAAATGCACAACGCATTCTCACCCCAAGGCGTCACCTTTTGACCATGCTTCAATATTCAACGCTTTAGGCGCCCTTTAGCGTCAGTTACATAACGCGATCCTACGGCATCATCTAACTGACGCTAAAGGAAAAGTCAGTGCGAGAAGCCCATAAAAACCGAGCGTTTTTCAGCTATGCTCAAAACCAGGGTACATAATAGCCTATTATTGATTCATTTTGATGTTTTTGAATCCAAAAGTGAACGTCATAAGTTGACCTCAGACAACAATATAATAAATTTAAAAAGCCAGTTCGTGACCTCTTTAATTATGCAGCTTTGATGTATAAATATGATGTATAAATATCAATTTCATAAAATGAACCCATGTCACTGGTTTTGTGGTCCAGGGACACATTTGAAAACATATTTGTTTTTTCTTTTTTCCCCTTGAAAATATTTTTAATTATTCATTCATTGACACAATGTTTCATAGTGCCCCCTCCTGTGGAAAGAGAGTGTGTGTGTGTGTGTGGAATACAAGGGTACTTAAAACATTTAAACCTTGTACACCTTACACAATAATTATACAATACTATAAGGTGCTAGGAAGGTGCTGTCTTATTTTTGATACACATTTGATCGATGTGTTCTTGATTAGCTGTCAACAATAAGCGACCTCTTGTTCACCTTAGCGCTGATCTAATCCCTTTAAGACAGTGGGTTGGATCTGCTCTACGGATGCCAAGTGAATAAATATGTACTCGTAGAAAGCCTGAATATAAATCTTTGCATTCATCGAAATCGGTCTATCCACAAATCTCCTGATGCAGCCCATCTTCATACCATTGTCTTTAACCCTTCCATAGTCAAATGCTAGGGATTACTGAGCGGTTACATATTTTCATCATCTCACACTCTTTTTATTTCTGCAAAGGACGTGGCATTGTAAGGAAAAGGATGAGCTAAACATTGAAGTTAAGCTGGGATGAAGAGAGAAAGGTCTTTCTCCCGAATCCCCAGAAGAACAATAAATTGGATGATCTTATATAGAGAATACTAATAGCAGGCTGAGGTCAGAATGGACCCCCTAACGCATTGTGCCTCCGTTCTCTTCCATTATCATTTCTCACCTTGTTAGCCTTAACACCGGGCCTAGGGTCTGTTAGCAAGGCTTTCGTGGTGTGATCAATACTGCAGTGAGCCCTGAGAGAGCCTGAGCGTGGAACAGCAAAAACAGAACAGAGATGATAGTGGAGGGAGAGGCTGGGGGAGGACTTTTCTCAGTGAAAGAATGGTCAATGGTTTTAAAATAATTGGCACTACCTCATCCCGGTCTGAGGCAGCAGATGAATCAAGCACTATCAGAGAAGGCCCACAATGTTCAATTATTCATGTGTGTGTCTGTTACACCAGCTTGCTCTAATACAGCCCCCAGTTGCACCATTTGTGGAGAGCCGCCCAATCAGTGCCAAAAGTTCGATGAAATATATAGGGCTCTGGCAATGTCTCTGTTTATCCTGCAAAGGCTGTGCAAACCAAGCTCAGCTGTAAACAGGGTTCATCTGAGGGCGAGGAAGATATTGTATTTCCATTTCCATTTTTGATGATATGCTGTCCAAGCATATACAATTACATGCCAAAAACTATTCAGTTCGGGTAGGTTTTCATATTCTTTGTGAGCGCGAGAGACCCAACCTTCTTAATAACTCATGATTTCCATTACACGAGAGTAGATGTTAAAACCTCATGCTGGTTTGTACTCGGCTTTCGCCAAGATAAGCACAAACTAAAACATAGCTTTACAGTAACCTATGCTTCTCCATCCATTTACGTTTCTTTCCATATAATAATGTAAATCTCCTTCTGTCCGGCATTAACGGCTGAAGTGTAATTGGCGAGTCAGCGCACAGAATGGCTGCATCTACAGTGTGGTCTCCTCAGTGGACCCGCACGACAACTGTCTGGATTGAGCCGAGTAGGGGACATCGCTAGGGTCTTCAAGTGGGCACCTTCTGTCCTCAGTGTTTCGTCGACTAGCCCACGACACCTCAAGAGAGCTCGACAGTGACTCGGGCGTCCCAGTGTCACCCCCTTCGGTCCCCCACTCAATTCAGCCCAGCTTACTAACCTTTACATCCCTCCTGCTGCTGAGGTTGCTCCTTCCTCGTAGTTCATATGTGACCTAACCACTATCTTACAATCTCTCTGCAACCCAACCATAAGCGTCAACCTGTTTGACTAAGGCTGTCGAGCCTTAGTTCAGAGGGCACTGTTCCGTATGGCATACTACCTACCACAAAACACAATATCTGCCTAAACATAAACCCTCATTCACGCAATATACACAGGAACACAAGTCTTGACACAACTAAGACACAACTCTTGGCCACTGAATCTGACGTCTCTGAGGAACCGGGTTGTAGAGTGTGCCACAAATCCTCGACAACCCACTTCTACTGGAAAAACCTGGACTCTCCATCTTCGCTGTTCTGCTTCAGTGGCTAAATGAGCATACCACAGTTTCTTCCTCTCAAATGCCTCATCTACAGCATCCCCCCATGGCACTGTTAACTTTTATCAGTTGAACAATGCGTGCTGATTCAAACCACAGAACAATATCTGGTCGGAGGTTAGTGGTGGCAATCTCAGGTGAAAAAATAAGCCATTGATCAAGATCGGCCAGCATTTTCCAGTCCCTAGCAGCTTCCAGTTGTCCTGAGCAAGAATTGGTTTTAGCACCTTTTCTTGGTGGTTGCTCGCCTGGGTGGAGGAATATTGTCTTCTGTGTGTATTGTTTTTTTAGAAGGGGTGGCAACTTATTAGTTATGTTATGCTTGCTTTCGTACCTAAAGCTAAACATCGCAGTACTTGGTCAAGTAAACCGACCTTGACTAAGAGCCACCTTACCCCCTGTCAAAATGTGCCTGAATGTGGCAGTTGATGAACACAAAAGACAAGAGGGATCCTCTCGTACTTAAATACGTATACGTATTTAAAATACATTTAATTGAAATACTGCCCATGTCTGACTGTTTACAACTATGCTCATCTGTTTCCCCCCAGGTAATCCCAGATCCTCAGCCCTCCTGTGAGAGACATCTTGACCTGATCTGACTATGCCCTGACACATCTATTCTGCTGAAACAGTGAAAATTCCTTTTGTTTTTTTACGGTTCATCATAAAAACCTTTTAATGTTTTGCTCACCTGATTGGTGGAGCACATTTCGTGTTGAAAAATGTGACTATAGAAGCCTTTTATTAGGCTTTATGAGGCTATTAATACACAGGGTTATGTCTGGTCTTTCTCTTATACATCCATGGTCTGGCCTGGCAGTGTTTACATGGGCAGTGTTTATTTTTTTGTGCATAGTTTCGGAGGGTTCTATTTATGTTGTTAACATGTGTTAAATGTTCTACCATTATACATATAGCCTATTACTGCCATCTAATATTAATAAAGCCTGCTTGACCAAATAGTTGAATTGGTATTTAGTTATAAAGGTCATGCTAAGATAATACATATTTAACCTTTGTTAGAATAAATATATAATAATTAACTTAAATATATATAATTATATTATACAATATGTATGTTTTTCAGTATTTCTAAGATTTAAATATCAATAGCTTATGTGTGGGGTTAAAAACGATTCTAAGGATTTATACCATGATTTATCCAAACATATGAGGTCAAACAACTAGGCTTCACTTAACCATTATAAAGCTGCCTAACAAACCTTCAACTTCCTGTTTTGTCTTTTCTTCTTGCTGGCTCTCTAAATATTTATTTTGTTAGCATACTGCATATACAGTAGCATTCTCTATGATAACCAACATTGGCACATCTGGAATGTGGCCTTCTGTGATTTCACATTTTTCCACAGCTTTTTGGTGACCAACAGTCCTGTCTTCACATCCTGTCCCGGCTGTTTTTTATAAAGTGATGAAAATGTCCTGGTTTTCAAAAAAAAAAAAAAATCTGAATTTGTGTCTTGTAATATAACCATTTCATTTTCTATCCACACGGAGAAGGCATAGCTTACTTTAAATGTTTTGAAATTAATAAGGCATCTTTGAGTAAACTTCGAGTATCATTTAAGGATACAGTATGTTTGCTGAGCCAAGTGTCCTGTTTTTTGGTAATCAAAATATGGTCACCCTACACTCTAAAGAACATTATACAACTTGATCCAACTTGTTAATGAAAAGGGTATGATGTTTGTTGATGTAGTTAGTAACATTTACACAACACTCCCTATTCAACATAAAGTGTCTTATTTATGTATATAAATATAGACCTACAATAACATTACCTTTATGTTAAATATACAAATAATAGGCCTAAAATAACATTACCGCTATGTCGCTCCCACCCATGTCGGGGTCCTAGTCGGCCGTCTGCGATTGGTTAGTATTTTTAATGAGTTAAAAACTACTTAAAAACAGTTCTCCTCTGGCCAACAAAGGAACAGTCATTACAAAACAAACTGGATCGAAACATTATGAGAATTCGTCCATTTCCATCTGTTTGTAAGTCGAAGTAATCACGCCGGTTTGGAGATGAGATGTTGAGGATCAGTGCTAATTTATGTCGTGTGGATGAGGCCGGCACTTAAGGATGAGTCGGGATGGGTCCAGGCGCAGGTCCACCATAGAGGGTCCCTCAGGATAAACAGAGAAACTAAAATTAGTGTAGACACCATCCTTCTTTTGATGTACCATGTACATCAGGATTTACGGGACGTGTTCCTGGTTCCGGCTGATCTAAACTATGCAGCCTATTTTTGAATTTAGGAAGTCAATAGTGTGTTATGTGTATGTTAGGCCAAAGAGAGAAGCGCCTGACCTGGGCTACAGAGAAGCAGCACTGGACTGTTGCTCAGTGGTCCAAAGTACTTTTTTCGGATGAAAGCAAATTTTGCATGTCATTCGGAAAATCAAAGTGCCAGAGTCTAGAGGAAGACTGTGGAGAAGGAAATGACAAAATGCCTTAAGTCCAGTGCTGCTTCTCTGTAGCCCATGGTCAGGCGCTTCTGCCGCTGTTTTTGGTTCCAAAGTGGCTTGACCTGGGGAATGCGGCAACTGTAGCCCATTTCCTGCACACGCCTGTGCACAGTGGCTCTGGATGTTTCTACTCCAGACTCAGTCCACTGCTTCCGCAGGTCCCCCAGGGTCTGGAATCGGTCCTTCTCCACAATCTTCCTCAGGGTCCGGTCACCTCTTCTCATTGTGCAACGTTTTTTGCCACACTTTTTCCTTCCCACAGACTTACCACTAAGGTGCCTTGATACAGCACTCTGGGAACAGCCTATTTGTTCAGAAATTTCTTTCTGTGTCTTACCCTCTTGCTTGAGGGTGTCAATGATGGCCTTCTGGACAGCAGTCAGGTCGGCGGTCTTACCTATGATTGCGGTTTTGAGTAATGAAACAGGCTGGGAATCTTTTGCAGGTGTTTAGAGTTAATTAGTTGATTCAGATTATTAGGTTAATAGCTCGTTTTGAGAAACTTTTCATGATATGCTAATTTTTTGAGATAGGAATTTTGGGTTTTCATGAGCTGTATGCCAAAGTCAGTATCAAAACAATAAAACACCTGAAATATGTCAGTTGGTGTGCAATGAATCTAACATATATGAAAGTTAAATTTTTATCATTACATTATGGAAAATAATGAACTTTATCACAATATGCAAATTTTTTGAGAAGGAACTGTACAGGAACATAATCCTCTTGAAGGGCCGGCAGACACAGAGCTTACAGAGGGAGAGTTTCACTGCGAAGCAGACAGGTGAATATATGCAGGCACGTAATCCTCTTCTTCTACGGGTGACAGACAGTGAACTTACGGCTGGGGATCTTCACTGCAAAGCAGTCAGGTGAGTATACATGCACTTAATTCCCCTTGAAGGCCGGAAGACACAGAGTTTACAGCGGGAGAGTTTCATTGCGAAGCAGAGAGGTAAATATACAGGCATGTAATCCTCTTCTTTTACAGGTGACTGACAGAGAACTTATGGCTGGAGGCCTTCACTGCAAAGCAGTCAGGTGAGTATACAGTCACGTAATCCTCTTGAAGGGCCGGCAGACACAGAGCTTATGGCGGGAGAGTTTCACTGCAAAGCAGACAGGTGAAAATACAGGCACGTAATCCTCTTCTATAAGTGACAGACAGAGAACTTACGGCTGGAGGTCTTCACTGCAAAGCAGTCAGGTGAATATACAGGCCAGTAATCCTCTTCTTCTACAGGTGACAGACAGAGAACTTACAGCTGGAGGTCTTCACTGCAAAGCAGTCAGATGAGTATTCACCTATGTGTCCCTCTTCACAATGGGCTGACAGATAATACACTCAAATGTCTGTGGAGTACAACAGTGTTAGCCTCTTCTTATGTCTTTAGAATGTGATAGAAAACTCAGGTAAGTAATGGACATTCATAGGGTTTAAGTTCACACTTCACACATCAAAGCAGTGCATCACATCACTTCATCTCTACAATTTAGCACTCAGTGGGAAATACATATATAGATGGCCGTCGCCCATTTTCTGACCTGGCATTCACATCAGGGAGTTCCATAGACACGAGAGAGGAAGATGTAAATTGATTGGACTACTCACAGTCTCTCACAAACGATCTTACTGTCCCGCGATTACCTCCTTCTGGTTGAGTCGCCGTGCTCTTTCTCCCAAACTCACAGTTCCACGCCCGTTTGCCGGCCCCACTTCCTCATCAACCAACGCTCACGCTTCCTCCGAGATCACAGTCGCAGAAAAAAGTTATCTCTTTGGTCTGTACTTTCTCCTTTTACTCTCCCCTAATCGCAACGTGTCCCAATCGCGGGACTTCAATCCCCTCATGCACAGCTGCTTGCGATTTTTTTTTTTTTTGGCTAACCAACCCATTCGCTGGGATTTTTGCGCTAACCCGGCACTAGCCCGGTGTTCCGTTGTTATGGGTCCGGCGGGAGGCAATCTCAGCGAAAATTAGTTCCGCCTTGCCAGGGAAGAAGTTGAAATTTCGTCACCTCGTGACATTTCATTTTGTGTTAAAATGTCCCATCAACCCCCGCTGACCACTCACAAGCCACATGCCCCCGTTCCACTATAGTGGCCAAATGTCCCGTCATCCCCCCAAAAATACTTCTTTACTTACCAATGAACATGACATGTGCACGTGTGCCCCTGTGGGTCATGTTACCACTCTTTTGCATTTTCATTGGTTAGTATTGTAGTTCCCCTCCCCTTAGAGAGCATCGACCAATAAAATTGTATTAGTTTTTATATTACAAAAGCTAAAATAGACTATGTTGCCTGGAGGCAACACCGTACTACAGAGGGTTAAAATTGAACATTATATATTATGTACAACTGTATTGATCATCATCACAACTATGACATCTATTCTAATGGCCAGGTGGCATATACAATTATAGAACTGTAAAAGCAGGCTGTGTTGTTCACATGGACATAAAATTTGGGAAAATAAAATAAATCTTGTTTTCGATGCTAAAGTCTGTTTTTTTTTTTTTTTTTACTTATATTTGTGATTTTTTTCTAATAAAGGGACAGGGCCTATGAAGTTTTGTATTGCACCACTTTCTTCTTAACAAAATAACAGTGATGTGGTTTGTTTTGGATTATGCTATGAAGCTCTGTACTGAAGCAATTTATTTGATAAAATCCTAATGTAATTTCAAAATTCATTTGATTAAATGCTGCTTTTAATAAACAGGCCATTTTTGCATTTAAGGGAAGGCCAGGGAATGCATTTCAGTATTTCAGTAACAAAGTCCTGAATAATTTCCTCTGCCTCTTCCTTTAGAATGTCTTCGAGTTCACACTTGGTGATGTCAGGAAGTGCAGACCTGAGAAGCTCTGGCCTCGAGTCCATGCGAGAGTGTGTTTTAAGACAGACTTGATGATATGATACCACTGAAAGTCAAACAGTCATACAACTCCTCCCCTCATTTATATGATTAGGCGTTCGCAATGATTCCTGGGTAGGTAACTCTTGTGGAGGGTGCGAAAGTGTGGGCCTCGCCAAAGTCTTCGAATGCCGACACTTTGCGAGCACGTGCTATTGAAGGCCCTGAGACCACGGGTCCACATGAAGTGTGCCATTTGGGATCTAGCCAATGTTTGTTTTAGTACACTTCACCGAAACCACACTACAAAAGAATCACGTAAAACCCAGTAAACGTGTATAAAACTAAATTAAGCAACAATATCTTAAATATTTTCTAGTTTAATTAAATTATTGATTTAATGTCAGGAAAATTTTTATCAAACAGGGACCTTTATTTTCATTAAAAAGGCCTATTTCTGATATTGTAGGACCATTTTGTAAATGTAAGAAATTAATTTAGACAAGCGCAAACTGGATGCCAGTACAGAAGTACTTGTTTGGGCAGAATCGCAAGCAAGTTACACTTATCGTTAATACTTAAAAATATTTTATTTTTAAAGACCTGGGGAAATTACAATTTTTATTATATATATATATATATATATATATATATATATAATAAATAAATACATAAAAACAACTTTGCAAACAGTTCAATGCGAATCAGTAAGTTATTTGTGACCCTGGATCACAAAACCAGTCACGAGTACCATGGGTGTATTTGTGGCAATATCCATTATAAAACATTATGTCAAAATGATTGATTTTTCTTTTATGCCACAAATCATTAGGATATTAAAGTCCCCGTGAACCGGAAGTTGCAAACGATTTTTCTCCAGTGCTGTGACGTATTTCCAAGTGAAACGGAATATTGAACAGAGGGCAGGGTTTTACTCTAGCGCTCCTCCTCTCCATCTCTCGCTCATAGCAAACTAACGGTTTGAGGGGAGTGGTTAAGCGTTTCCCCACCCAAACTGTGAAACCTATGTCATCAGAAAAAGAAACCGTTCCAGACCGGAAGTAACTTTTCAGATTTTGATTAAAGATTACTAAGGTAAAACATTTTTTTAATATATTTTCACTTGCACGGATTAATTGTTCACCACAAGACTAGTAATATGCGCTAACAAAGTAAATAGGTTCAATTTTGATTTCACGGGGACTTTAAGTAAAGATCAGTATCCATGAAGATATTTTGTAAATTTCCTACCACAAATATATAAAACATTTATTTTATGTGATTGAATGCACAATCATGAACATAAATGGACAAATTTAAAATTTTCTCAATGTTTCAATTTTTTGGCACCCTCAGATTCCAGATTTTAAAATAGTTGTACCTTAGCCAAATATTTTCATGTCATAACAAACCATACATCAATGGAAATTCCTTTTATTCAGCTTTCATATGATGCATACGGTACTTCTCATGTGAAAATAAATAAATAAATCAATTAAAAAAAATAAA
Organism: Pimephales promelas; assembly: GCF_016745375.1. Next base: position 3,003,895 of record NW_024121155.1, read on the forward strand.
AATAAAAAATAAAAAAAAGACCTGGTTTTGGTCCAGGGTCACATTTGAGCATATCAGATTTATTTTATTATTGGAAAAAGAGAGCCCAAGAGAACATCAGAACGGGCAGATGCTATCTAGCACTGCTTCAGCTTGTTGTTGTTGTGATAATGGTGTAAATACATTCAGAAGCACACAATTCTTAGGGTCTGGTGTGGCAGGCAGCTTCTTTGCTTGTGTCACCATGGTATCAGAGAGTGCTTACTTTGATTCATTAAATTGGCTTTGAAGAAACTTGATCACGTACTAAATTTTGGCCACTTTTTCAAACCCCTTAAAATACACTGCAGGACATAATGTTATTGCCTCTGAAGTTCAAGGCACAGAAAATATTTAAAGCCACACTGTGGAACTCTTCAACCTTTATAATATATTACCAAAACCCATTGAGATGGTACATCAACTTGCAATAGATTGAATGACACGTCTGCTGTATCCTGAAGGTGCCTGTATCACTTTTACTAGCACTTTGTAACTTCGGGTTTCGGGTAGGAACCCGAGAACAAAAAGAACTACAAAATTCGACCGCTTTACAGCATACGTCACTTCCCCCACCACCCCAAAATTCCCCAGATCCTGACGCTAGTGCTCATCTTGCATTTGATTGCCGTCATGGCCGAATAATAGCTACAAGGAAGAAGGCAACGGTTTTATCAGAGGAAAGTAAAAAAAGAAAAGGGGAGAGTGACAAATTAAAAACCAGGACCAGGATTAACATTGGTCCAGCTTTCGCCTTGCTCACTGGCGTGAGCGGAAGGGTGCTCAATCGATGCGGATGCTTGCTTGCACACAAATGCCATTTCCATGGCAACCCAGATAAATTCATATAAGCAGTGTAGTATTTTCTAGGGATGCACCGATACCACTTTTTTGGAAAACGAGTACGAGTACGAGTACTTGCATTTTAGTACTCGCCGATACCGATACCAAGTACTTAATAAAAAAACAAAAAAAACATGATTTAAATATTTTTATATACGGGTTTTTAGGTCCTTGATTAAATTACTTGGGTAACACTTTATTTCGATAGTCCACTTTACTAACTATAAGTAACTTTTCAATTACATGTCAACTAACTGTCATTAGAGTAGGCTATTAGTAGACTAGAGTATTAGTACAATCAGCTAAATATCTGATAACACTTTATTTATTTGGTCCCCCAACAGACATTCAACTGACTATAAGTAACTTGGCGACTACAAGTAAACTTATTCTCCTAATCCAAAGCCATTCACGAAATTGTTCCACACCAGTGGTGCACGGGTTGATCCAAAATGAGCGGGTGCCTGCGCCGCGGTCACCCGCAGTTACGGGTCATCCAAAAATATTTTTAATGATATTCAGGTCGCGGTCGGTCAGGTCGTTTGGAAAAAAATGCCAATTAAACCTTTGTATTTATATAGTACTAGATAGAATTTTCTATGAAATATATAGGCCGAATTTATTTATTGGCTGAATAACTGGCACGAAGATGACACACAAGCTCAGTCTAAACAGTTCTCAGTTCTGTACTGGTGTGATCCGAGAACCGCTGTACCTCTGCGTTCGTTACTATACGCGGATGCGCAGTATCAGCAGTATCAACAACATGTCTCAGTTCAGTGAACTGTTAGAGTTACTGGAGTAAAATATAATTCGGGATATTGGTTTATTTCAACTCGGAGGGACTGTCAGGCATGTCTGAAAGTGAGTAACTGTAGTAACTTGTGGATCAGCACTGACGCAAGACGTGAACTGATGCGAATGATTCAGTTCGATTTAGCGTACTGGTTTAACCGGTTCATTAAAAAGAACCGATTCGTTCACGAACCGGCCATGTCTATGATCACTAGTCTGCAGAGAGATGGAGGCGGCAAGAGAAAAGGTGAAGACTGGGGAGTGGAAGCTCCGCAAATACACAAATAAAAAGAGTAAGTGTGGGAGACATTTACCGAAATAATGAAAGATGATGACCAAAGTGCTGCCTTTGTTATATGTAGGCTACGTCTTCTTGCGATGCTCTGTTGTTACACGTTATGGCCCAATGACGCTACGATGAGCATGTAGCGCTACTACTTTTAAAAAATACGGTCAGGAAGAAGGTCGGGTACAATATTTTCTTACTTTTTTTGCGGTCCGAGTAGCGGGCGGGTAGTTGAAAACGTTGGTAGTGTGCGGGTTGTTTATACATTGACCCGCGCATCACTGTTCCACACGGCTGACATGTCTCCCCATCTCCCCGCTCTGAGCTGCAGCCGGAGCCTGGGGGTGGGCACTCGGCGCCTGTGATTAACCCATTTCTCAGAACATGGTATCGGTCCCCGGTATCGGGGGACTTTTAACGAGTACGAGTACTTTAGAAAATGTGGTATCGAGGCCGATACCAGATACCGGTATCGGTATCGGTGCATCCCTAGTATTTTCTAGTATTCCGGCCACAACCGATTGGTGTTATGAGTGTAATAAAATGCCCACAGCCCAGCGTTCATTTCTACACACAAACACAGCCCGCCTCAGTGCAGGGCTCACACAAATAAAATCAACTCATGTCAAATGTAACGTTACATTAAATGTAGTGAACGTGCCCACGACTCAGTAGTACCCACAAACACTAACGTTACACACCACATGTCCCATGGTTTCTGTAAAAATAAACCAACACCCATATACAGTCAGCTGAGGCCGACGGTGTTTTCAGTGCAGTGAATGTGCCCACTGTCCCGCGCACAAATTTACTTTTGACGTGAAGTAATGTGTTGCTGCCAGAAGATGGTCTCCTGCGAATTTGCGGAAAGTTTTGATTATATTTCATGAAGATACTGGACAAAGAGTGTTTTGACACCATGAAAATCATTTTTTTTCATCATAGGTTTATTTTTAGTTTCTGAGTTGGGTGCATACGTTTCCAAATCTAACTTTATATTGCCTTAATCACTGTCTTGTTGGCTCAAACATAGCACCGTTTTGAAAAATTGTCAGCAATTCCTAGCGACTGTTAGCTAGGCTTAAAATATGTAATACACAGCGGGGTTAGTTGTAACATAGTGTTACAACTTAGCCACCAAGTGTACAATGATAATCAAATGAAAACGGAGCCACACAACTTTTCAGGTTTGAGTATACATTTAACTTTTTTAGACTTTCACAAACAATGTATGAATTTAAAATGTTTAAAATTTTGTTTACTATGAATAATAACTGGCCTATGAATAATAAATGGCCTGTTATCAATTCAATAAACCCTTTAAATTGTTATGTTAAGCTCATTTGTATTAATATTACTGCTATTATTAATAATAATAATAATTGTATATGCAGCTGCCACACACAAATAAAATTTAATTGCAATTACAATATTTATAATTTTATTTATTATTATTTATTGCAAAACTATGCAGTTCTTCTCTATGTCTTTATCCATGATATTGATCCATAATAGAAGGATGATTGGATGAGGGATGGATGTATGGATATCTGTCTATACAGATGCACAAACAATATCAAACTATACAAATAAAACAGTTCTGAATTATGTGTGTTACACACAAGTGTTACAACTGACCTCTCTATCTGTTACAATCAACCCTGCATATGGGGTAAGTTGTAACATTTGCACTTCTGTCACTTTCAGTGCAACTGTACGAAAATGGTAGGTCCTAGACAAAAAAACTTTAAGTGGTCATTTGTAGCAGAGATGTGTATGTTGCTTGTGTAAAAAAAGTATTAATCTAACCTAATTATTTTTTTAATTAATTGAGCCAAAACCAAAATGCGTTAGGTTGTTCCCCGCTCTCCCCTACAACTGCTATATATATATATTACAAATTGCAAGCACCTAAATCCTTGAGAATGTGTGAGCACGAGTTATACAATATAATGTGTCTTGTATAAACAATTTTCTTTGAGTCCAAAGAAATTGCTCAAATATCCTGAGCTGACAACAAAAGGAAAAAAAATACTTTTAATGCTTCTGTCACGTTGGGACGGGCAGATAAGATGTCGTAATATAGTCTACTTTTTTCCAGTTGGAATCCGAAGTCCATATCTGTGCACACACTTAATGGCTAATATTTTCCTCAACCTATTGCACATTGGACGAGGATTACATTTTAACTATACAAACATGAATAAAAAGTGCTAAAAAACAGATGCGAAGGTCTAACAGCTATGTAGACAGCTTTAGATAAAGCGATTTGAGTAATTAATTATCAGTATCTAACCTGACAAAAAAAATAAATAAATAAAAATAAAAATTCAATGTTTGGTCATTAACTTTCAAATCCATCATTATGCAAATATCAAACACATGAGGAGAGTTCTCTGAAAGAAAGTCTCAAGTATCATTAGATATTTGAGTAAGTTGAAACCAAATAATACTTTTAAATGTGTAATGCAGCAATTTCTCAAAAAAAAAAAAAAGATCCCTGTTGTCACTGGTGTGCAAACAATTCTGATTGGCAAGGCCGTGAATGATTCATTTTTTATATCCTTCTTTTAATGGGAAACGAAGGACACACTTGGAGGCCACATTTGGAGAAAACTTGAAATTGGGACAGGCTCCGTTGTGCCACGGTAACATCAGTTTATGGACTTAAAGTTTGTAACACCTACAAACTTAAAGTCCATAAACCAGAATGAAAACAAATTGAAGAGCATATCAATGGGGAAACATACTTTTTGTGTCTATCATAGCAGGGAATAACTGAACCATATATTTAGCAATGTGCCGTTATTGCCGGAAATTGTGAGCTTTGATACTAGTCGATATTCACTCCGTATGGACGAGCACAAGCTGAATTTTTAACTTTATTTTTATTATCCTCTTGTGGTCCGAAAAAGAAAGAAGGGCATATACGAGAATAGAACAACACCAGGGTAAGGAAGTTATGACTTGATTTTCATTTTAGAATGAACTAACCCTTTAATCTTTGTTTACTTTGCTTTCATAATGGTACAACTTCATGTAACCTAAACCTTATTCTTACAACAGGAAACGCTATGTTGATCTCAGTCCAGCTTTATTAAACAAAATACAACGGGTATCATCATACCACCCAGGATGACCTCCCTCGACACCTTTATCATCTTATCTTAGAGCCCACCCTGCATCGTATTACACTTCCTCTAGACTGGTCCGCCCCTGTAATTATCCCCAGATTTTACACCTAACCTTTTGGTTCTCACTCATTTATTACCTCCTGCCCTCCACTTCTCCTAATTGACTACAACCAGGTACAGTGACATTTAGACTGTACAGGTTCGTGATCCTGCACATTCTCCATATTAGAGTCTCTGTGAAAGAGGAGGAGTTGACTAATGATAATTATGATGTGTGATTCAGGCCCACTCAGAAGGTGTCAGACCTTAAGGGACCCAGTAAGGAGCCTGGTTATTATATTTGTTCAATACCAGATGGCACAGATGAAGACACATACTGGAGCCTCTATATTTGGGTCAATATGATTGAGGAGAATTTCCAGTGCAGCAAAAAAAAAGTTTATTAAATTACATCCAAAATGATTGTTAGGAATTGCAAGGTCTGTAGAGCTGTGCAAGGCATTTTGTAGAGCTGTGTGATATTAGCAATAAATAGCTACCGTTTTAAAAATGTGATCCATTCAGAACTGAAATACAGAATTTGTATTGAACAAAACTAGGATGCTAGGATTTTTTAATGTAACATGGTAAAATTACGATTTTTAGGATTTTGTGCTAAATATAAAGATCAAAAGAACATAATTTATTTGAAATATACATAATTTGCTACTTTATAAATGTTTTTATTTTACTTGTTTTAAATGTGTTAAATGTTCCTTTTGATCTAATTTGTGCATCCTTGCTGAATTAAAAAAAAAAAAAAAAAAAAAAAAACAGTAGTGTAGACACATTATTTCCGTGCTTTCATACCCAACCCTAATATCAATCTTGATTTGAACAGATTAATCCCTTGAAAACATAAGAACTCTAGAATTGGATGCAGCAATAAAAAAGTTTCCTTGCAAACTTAAGGCACAGTCAGACAGCTAGAGGCATTGCTATTCATGAGTCAGACACATGCCATTATAGCAGTAGGCATGAACATGCTGACATCATGACCCATCCAGGAGGTAAATGTTAGAAGGGGAACTCCCGTGCAATAATCCAGCAGATCACAGGCTCCGGCTGGTCCGGAACATGGTGCCGGCCTTCTTCAAATGAGGCAGAGTGCATGGTAAGGAGACTGAGGACTTTGATGGAAGTAAAAGTGAGCAGGTGGTGGGCAAACTACAGAGAAAAAGTAGAAATTAAATTGTGGCAGCTGGTACTTCTCAATAATGAGGAAACACAGGCAAGGCTTTAGCCCCTCACTTTCCAACTATTCTGATGATAGATAGATCAATTTCTCTCAGTTTCTGTAAATATAATTACATTATTCTAGATTACTAGATAAAATAATCGAGACAAACTTTAAGTTGGCTTGTGAAAGTTTTGACCAGAAAGTTTGAAGAAGTAGTTTAGAAGTACTTCAAAGTAGTTTGAAGTTTAAATTAGTTTGAAGTTTAAATTTGTTTAAAGTAGTTTGACATTTTAATTGGTTTAAATTAGTTTAAAGTGTAAATTACTTTGTATTTTACTTTGAAGTAGTTTAGAGTTTTAAATAGTTTAAAGTAGTTTGTTTAAAGTATAGTTTGAAGTAATTTAAAGTTGCTAGAGTGTATTGCTAAGGTGTTCTGGGTGTTTGCTAGGTGGTTGCTCTGGTATTTTGAGTGGTTGCTAAGGAATTTTGGGTGGTTGCTAGGGTATTTTTGGTGGTTGATAGGTTGTTCTGAGTGATTGCTAGGTGGTTGCTATGGTGTTCTGGATGGTTGCTATTGTGTTGATGGGGTGTTCTATGGTATTTTGGATGGTCGCTAAAGTGTTCTGTGTGTTTTTAGGTGGTTGTTAAGGTGTTCTTGGTGGTTGCTATGGTGTTGCAGGGGTGTTCTGTGGTATTTTGGATGGTTGCTAAAGTGTTCTGGGTGGTTGTTAGGTGTTTGTTAAAGGGTTCTGGGTGGTTGCTATGGTGTTCTAATGCAGTGGTTCTCAACTCCAGTCCTCGGGACCCACTGCTATGCACATTTTGTATGTCTCTCTTATCTGACACACTCAGTTCAGTTCAAAGAGTCTATCCTAACAAGCTGAGGATCTGAATCAGATGTGTTAAATAGGGAGACATACACAATTATGCAGAGCAGTGGGTCCTAAGGACTGGAGTTGAGAACCACTGTTCTAATGTATTTTTGGTGGATGCTAGGGTGTTCTGGGTGGTTGCTATGTGTTGTTAGGGTGTTTTAAGGTATTTTAGGTGGTTGCTATGGTGTCACTAGGGTGTTCGGGGTGGTTGCTATGGTGAAGTATTTATGAGTTTAAAATTTCAAGTGTATGAATTAATGAGTTTAGAGTTTAAAAGTTTAAATGAGTCTAAGAATTCAAGTTTAGAGTTTATTAATTTATTATGAGTTTAAGAGTTTATAGATGTGTAGATTGTAGATGGATAGACAGATACATAGATTCATGTCATAGAGAGATGAGTTTATTAGTTTAAATGAGTCTCAATGGCTCATATAGTATATAGAAAGGCAGGTTGATTGAGTCTAGGGCTTCAGGGGGTTTAGATTTTAATTGTTGGCAGTTGGGGAGTTTGAAAATCTGAACATTCCACAATGTTAAGTCAATGGGAGCTTTTCCTAGTTGATTGTCATTTTTAGGAAAACGTATAGCACACTAAGTCAGAACAGACTGAGTATCTGAGCCAAGTTTGGAGTTTTAAAGCTCTAGGACGAGTTAGAGTCCAAAATTTTACAACTACAATATCAGTAAGTTGGCCCTCACAGGCCAAATTAATAAATAATATTATTACAATACCATAAAATGTTCACACACAGACATTCATACAACCAATATTAGATCTAGTTTGCCATACTTGCTTAAAAAAATACATTAGTCCCTTTCAGATTCTCCTCTTCCACCGCCTCCTCCTCCTCCTTTTCAACCTCTTGTTTTCCTGGAGTTGAAAGTGCCCCGGAAGGCTTGCATTTGATGTTTTAAAAGGTACTCACGGAAAGAGTGCTGAGTTTGCATCAACTCTAAAGATAGATGGCATTCAGTAAGTGGAGGAGGCGGGCGGCCCAACCTGGCTCACTGATGAGAACTGTTCTGAACTCTCACCGATTGAATGCGGGCCAGAAGAGAGCCTAAAGCAGAAGAAAGATAGAGAAACAAGATTGATAATGATGCGGTGTGCACCAAACACTGACTTCAAAGCCCACCTCCAAATACATCTTTAGTTGTTACAGAATAGACAAGAAGCACAGAGCACAAATCACTCTAAATGAGTTGTAAAGGGATGATTGGTCTTTCCTGCTTTGTAACTAGCATATTTTCAAAACCATTAAACATACATTAAATATATAAATATATTCGGAATCAAATAGTTCTCAGGCATCAGAGTCATTTGTTTATTGCTTTATAAAAGCAAATGTACAAAATGCCTAACCAAAACCACTCCTTTAGTGAACTCAATATATAAAGCTGCCCAGATGCCTATATCTAAAGTTAATGGCTCCACTTAGAAGAACATATCTGAAAGGTCAGCCTTGAACTTGAAAAGGTATATAGAAGTAAGCCTGTTACCTTACTTATTACTTACTTACTTACAGATGTTGCCTCTGAAGTAGCATTAGCAACACAAAGGGAATAAATCTGCATGTTTGTGTCTTGAAGCGCAAATGAAATCAGTCTAATGGCATGGCGGGACGTCATCCCGTAGTATGTGACATCATGACCAGAAGGCTATAAAGCGCATATATTTTTTCTGAGACAGACTCGCTCAAAGGGTGTAGTGGACAGACCTTCCAGTGCCAAGCCCAAATCCTCATTTGTAACCCTCGCAAGGCTAAAAAATGACAGTTTTTGAAATAATGCCTTAAAACACACACTAAATATGCAGACATCCCAACCTGCAAGAATTCATTTCCGGGAGGTATATTTCGGTAACAGGATCTTGGGTGGGAGGGAGGGCTAACTTTCGCGTCTGCGAGGCACACTCGGTCTCTCCCTCTGTACAGTGCATGCGCAGCGCGCTATGTATGTTATGCGCGCAGTATGTCTCGCTCTAGATTCCGGGAGATTTGAACTAATTTGCGGGCATCAGGGAGACGCTATCAATATGCGGGAGACTCCCGGAACTTCCGGGAGACTTGGTGTTGTGTATTGTTTACTTAACGTTTCGGGTTTTGTCCTTACGGTGATTCCGTATTTGCCCTCCTCTGGATATTGTTCATACGCAGAACAACTGTGTCTTGTTGAGTCTCGAGTCAGTAAAGGCTGCTATGTGAAAGGCTCGTGTCAGTGTCATCACTCTAAACAAGTAGTGTATAAATAGCACTCCACGATGTAACAAAGTTGGCGACGAGGATAAACTCTCTCTCTCCCTCCGAGATAACGTGCTATTCAGCTGACGGCGACTCGTTAACCGCGACGGCGTCGAGCAGTGGAAGCTAACAGGCAAAAACGCACGCGAGTCATGTCGTGCGATGCTCGTCGCGCTGGGAAATAGCGCAAACAGAGAGCGGCAACTGCACACCACGAAGGCGACGCAAAACGGCACGGGAGGGAAAGGAGTCCAGTATAAAAGAAGAGTGAGTGGTAAATTACACTGACAAACAGACCAAAATGGCGGGTCTAGTGGGGCAAATCGGACCATATGATGAAACTGTCGAGCAGTGGAGCTCGTATACGGAGCGGTTCGATTATTTTGTCAAGGCTAATGGGATAAAAGATGAGGTTCTAGTACCAACTTTTCTCAGTGTAATGGGTTGTAAGACATATAATCTACTACGTAGCCTGGTCCAGCCCAATAAACCTGGTGATAGCTCATTCAAGGACATTGTAACAATGCTCCAGGAACATTATGCACCAAAACCACTCATCATCGCTGAAAGATTCCACTTTCATAAACGCAACCAATTAGAAGGAGAATCGATTGCTCAATTTGTGGCTGTACTGAAGCGTCTGTCAGAACACTGTGAGTTCGGCACAACACTGAGTGACACCATAAGAGACAGATTTGTGTGTGGGTTGCGTAGTGAGACCATTCAAAAGCGACTCTTATGTGAAAGTAACCTAACGCTAGAGCGAGCAATGGAAATCGGTGTATCCATGGAAATGGCTGCAAAAGAAGCACAAGAGTTAAGCACAGCCAGTCAAGTTCACAATGTGTACAGTGAAAGAGTGAAACAGGATGATAAGCGAGCATGTTACCGCTGTGGAAAGAGTAGTCATATGGCACAGGAATGCTGGTTCAAAGACAAAGACTGCAGAAACTGTGGAAAAAAAGGCCATATTGAACGTGTGTGCCAAAACAGAAAGCAAAATGAGAAAGCAAACCCAGCTAAACCTGGAGAGTTCAAGAAAAGTTATGTCAGAAAACTCAAAAAGAAAAACGTGAATCAAGTGAAATATTCAGGGAAACAACAGGAGGATGAATCTGATGAAACTGAATACTCGCATGTAATGTCTGTGTCTTCAAATTCTGATGGCTACTGGGTGACACCACTTCTAGATGGAAAAGCTGTCCCAATGCAAGTGGACACAGGAGCTGCTGTATCGCTCATGGCAGAGTCAACTTACCGAGAGAAGTGGCCATACCTCTGTCTCAAAGAAGCGAAGCTGAGCTTGAAAACATACACAGGTCAGCTTGTACCTCTGTCAGGAGTCGTGGATGTGTCTGTAGAGCTAAACAGACAAAAGGTAAACTTACCACTGTATATTGTGAAAGGTAGTAGTCACACAGCTCTGATCGGTCGATCTTGGCTAGAGAAAATAAAGCTAAACTGGCAGGAAGTACATTTAGTGGCGAAAGAGTCTACCAGCCTACAACACATTCTGAGGAAGCATGCAGAGGTGTTTGGAGATGAATTGGGAAGCATGAAAGATATCACTGTAAAACTGACCATTAAGTCTGATAGTAAACCTAAGTGCTTAAAGGCTCGCCCAGTTCCTTACGCCATAAAGCCTAAGGTAGGAACTGAATTAGACCGGCTGGAGGAAACCGGTGTACTGAAGAAAGTGAGTGTTAGCGAGTGGGCCACGCCAATTGTTCCTGTACTGAAAAAGGATGGACTTTGCCACTAATTGAAGATCTGTTTGCTGGATTAGCAGGCGGCCAAAAATTCAGCAAGATAGACTTATGTCAAGCTTACCTCCAAATGCAGGTGGATCCTGTTTCCCAAGAGCTGCTGACCATCGTGACACACAAGGGCCTATACAGGTATCAGAGGCTTCCTTTCGGCATAACTTCGGCTCCAGCGTTGTTCCAGCGGGCCATGGACCAGATCCTGAGTGGATTGAATGGAGTACAGTGTTATCTCGATGATCTGTTAATTACAGGGAAAGATGATGAAGACCATCTCGGGAACCTGAACGCAACACTACAAAGGCTAAAAGAGTATGGCCTTCGGGTGAAGAAAGACAAATGTGACTTCTTCCAGCCCACCATCGAGTACCTAGGACACGTGATTGATAGCGCTGGTCTTCACAAAGCTCCATCAAAGGTAAAAGCTATTGTGGATGCGCCGTCACCAAAGAACGTAAGCCAACTGCGATCATTCCTAGGATTGCTAACATACTATGCAAAGTTCATGCCAAACCTTTCCAGTAGACTTCGTCCACTTCATGAACTGTTAAACAAGTCAAACAAATGGAAATGGTCTGACAAATGTGAAAAGGCATTCAGAGATGTGAAGTGCACATTAACACAATCAGAGGTCCTCACACATTACAACCCTGCCCTACCGATACAGTTGGCATGTGATGCTTCACCGTATGGTGTAGGTGCGGTACTTTCACATGTAATGCCATCTGGTGAAGAAAGACCAATCGCTTTTGCGTCAAGGACTCTGAACTCAGCAGAGAGTAATTATGCTCAAATTGAGCGAGAAGCTTTAGCAATCGTGTTTGGTGTGAAGAAATTTCACCAGTACCTGTTTGGGCGCAGATTTACCCTGCTCACAGACCACAGACCCCTTACCTCCATTTTTGGTCCCCAAACCGGTATTCCTTCTCTGGCAGCGAATCGCATGCAACGTAGGGCTCTGCTACTGTCGGCTCATCAGTACGGCATCAAGTATAAGAGGTCTGAGCAACATTGCAATGCGGATGGACTGTCTAGGCTGCCTTTGCCAGACACAAAGCCAGAATGCCCTCAAGGCGACATATTCTACTTCCAAGAAGTGCAAGGTGCTACGGTAACTGCTGCCCAAGTGAAACGATTCACAAGAACTGACCCTGTCTTGTCAGAAGTTCTGACCAGGATATCTCAGGGCTGGAAAGGAAAGATGACAGATAAATTCAAACCCTATCTGATTCGACGAAATGAGTTGACAGTGCAGTCGGATTGCTTACTGTGGGGTTATCGTGTCATCATACCCCCGCCCCTGAGGCACCGTTTGTTGAAAGAACTTCACGCTGGTCATTCGGGAATAGTGAGAATGAAAGAGATGGCACGCAGCTACTTCTGGTGGCCTGGCTTGGATGCAGAGATCGAGGAGGAAGTAAAGGGTTGTTCAGAATGTCAGAATGTAAGGAACATGCCCCAGCCAGCTCCCTTACATCCATGGGATTTTCCAGAGGTGCCATGGCAAAGAATTCACATAGACTTCGCAGGACCTCTGGAGAACCACATGTTTCTGGTACTTGTGGATGCTCACAGCAAATGGCCTGAGGTTGCGGTCATGCATAACACATCTTCGGAGAAGACCATTGAGGAGCTTAGAAATGTTTTCAGTCGTTTTGGACTGCCACAGCAGCTTGTAAGTGATAATGGGCCCCAGCTAGTGTCTGAAGAGTTTCAGTCTTTCCTGAGTGTAAATGGAATTCAGCACATCAGATCTGCTCCTTATCATCCATCCACAAATGGCCTGGCTGAACGATTCGTGCAGACACTGAAGAAGGCGCTAAAGACATCTCAGGGTAAGGGCTCCCTAAACCAAAGACTGAACACATTTCTATTGTCCTACAGAAACACTCCTCATGCAACCACAAAAGTCTCTCCAGCTACAGCTTTGTTGAAACGACAACTACGCAACAGACTGGATCTTCTGAGACCAACCGGAACCAAGCAGATTGTATTGTCACAACAGCAAATGCAGGTGGAGAGGCGATCCAAAGCGAAGTTCAGGAGTTTCAACAGAGGTGATGAGATACTTGCTCGTAATTATGGAAAGGGAGCGAAATGGGTACCTGCAACTGTTCTTGCACAAACCGGCCCTGTTTCATACATCGTTGAAACAAAGGAAAAGTTTACGTGGAGGAGACATGTTGACCAGTTGTTGTCCTCGACAATCTCCAGTGATGATCCCTGTGAATTGGACGCACATCAACACGCATCTCTCTTCAACTCGGGTCGAAAGGTGGTATCAGAAACCTTACCCACACCATCTTCGAGTGAACCGCGGGTAAGCGTTCCCGTTGAGAATACTTCTTCCTCATCAGTGACTGTTACAGACACTCCAGTAGAAACACCACCGGTGCCTGTTCTCCATCATTACCCAACTAGAGTGCAAAAACCACCACGGAGATTGGATCTTTAGTCTAGAGGCTAACCCACGACATTGGGGCAGAATAATCCCCAGGGTTCCGCCAGGGAATTGAGGCAGTCTACCCTCCTTCCCCAGAGTTAGAAAAGTTAATAGAATGTTCATGAAAATAATAATAATAAGAGTAATGTTCTTAAACTAAAGACAAATGTATGTATGACATCAAAAGCATTTATTTGTTGAGATTGACTTCAAAAGTAAAAGGGGAGGAATATGTTGTGTATTGTTTACTTAACGTTTCGGGTTTTGTCCTTACGGTGATTCCGTATTTGCCCTCCTCGGGATATTGTTCATGCGCAGAACAACTGTGTCTTGTTGAGTCTCGAGTCAGTAAAGGCTGCTATGTGAAAGGCTCGTGTCAGTGTCATCACTCTAAACAAGTCGTGCATAAAAAGCACTCCACGATGTAACACTTGGGATGTCTGAAATATGTGTCCACAACACTTTTGACAAATGGATAGTTTTTCCTAGCGTTTTTTCTTCATAATGATCTGAAAATCATTCTGCCTAATCATTCACATAAAACTGTAAATTGGGTTATATTGTGAAAAAACATTTTTGTTAGCCAAGGTAACATGCGAATGGGTGTGAATGGTCCATCCCCATCATGTATAATTATGTAGAGAATCGAGGCGAATCAAACACAACTTAATCAAATTAATCTCTCATGGGATTAATTCACATGGCTTCAACACTCCAAGTTCTGGAGCCCACATTCCAGAGTCACGGAACGACTCCGTGCTGTCTGCAGATAAGGACTTTTATTGCCCCACAGGCCCAAGAGATGGGCACTAAACAGGACGAACGTGTCAATATGTTAATGTTTTACTGAGACAGGTCAGCTCCAAAATGGTGGAACGAGAGGCTCACAACCAAGACCCCTTTCATCCCCTGACAGAGATGTTCCACAGAACACATCTCCTCGTCCCCCTTACGAGTTGAACTCGCAGTAACCTCACTGTTGAGATCGGAGATCTCACACATAAAATCATATAAACTCACCACAGAACAATTCTTGGACCTATAACCAATCATAATTGTTGTTGTTCCTACACTTCATGTGTTATTATGCTTAGATTGCATAATAACCATGTAATTGTTGTTAACTATTAACTCTTGTAATTGTTATACAACCATTAGAAGTGTGAATGCCTCGTTTGCTCTTAAACGAACCGTATTCTCCTAATTCAAAAGATGGCTTGATTGAAATCTGCGTAAAAGGTTTTGTTTTATGATTATAATAATCATAAGGTTTAAACTATGGTCTTTTGCCTCTGCTAAGTGCTGGAGACCAGCTCACAGACCATGCATAAATTATGATAAGTAAAGAAGTAGATCCACCTCCTGAGATCATGCCATTACCCATTGGCCTGAAGTTTCTTGGAGGTTGGACTAGAGTTTAACGCAGACAAAGGGAATTCCCTCAGCCACTACAAAGCGCAAGTACTCCAGGCTCTAACTGAACTGGTGCTTTAATGTTAATTGAATAACCTCTCTAAGAAATGAAGGTTCAAATTAATGCTTGGTGGTCCTTTCAGGTGATGTCTTACGTGCATATAGAAAGTTGAAACTTTCTCTCACTCTTTCCAACTCACTCTTTCCCTTTCGCGACTGTATGAATGTGTGTGTGCGTGATTATGTTTAGTTATGTTTAGACCTTAGAGTTGTGTTTAGAATAGCTAATAAAGGCTTCCATATATTTGAAAAGATAAATCTTCTTGTGTCGTGTTTGCACATTTAATGTCTTGTACTGTTCGATTTAAAGTTACCTTGCTAAGACATAGTGTTTCACTATAGATTTGGTTATAATTACGGCCCGTTCAAATGAATTCTAAGCGAGTCATTTGCTCGGTTCAGTGATTCGGTTCCATAGATTCATTGCAAATCAATGAATCATTTCCCTTTGAGCTAAATTGGCCTTCGGCCCCCTTAAATACATTTTATGTATATTATTAAATGTTGCATTTGCTACATTAGGTTATCTCACCTGACACTCATAATAATGAGCCTTATATTCAGGTCAGTCAGACAAGAAAGAATTGAAAGGACAACACACACATACTGTATATATATATATATATATATATATATATATATATATATATAATTTATAAATCAAATATAAATGAAAGTAAAAAAGAAAAAACATTTTTAGTCATACCCTCGGGCGGCCAGGGCAGAGGTGAACAAGGCGGAGCAGGATGAGCGGGCGGCCACGGCGGTGAAGACCCCTCGCGCGGCCCCGGCAGAGGCAACCCCAGCTCAACTACAGCAGACACCGGATCAGGAACAGCAGACATTGGATCAGGAACAGCAGACACTAGAACAGAAACGGCCACAAGGAAAGAAGGACATATGCTGGCTCCAGCTCAGGAACAGACGACACACATACTGGCTCAGGAACAGATGACACACACACTAGCTCGGGAACAGATGACACACACACTGGCTCTGAAACAGACAACACACACACTGGCTCTGGAGCAGACGACACACACACTGGCTCGGGAACAAACGACACACACAGGAACAGACCCTGGCTCGGATGCGGCCATCTTGTCCGAAGACACTGGCTCGGAGGCGGTGTCGTGAAAAGTCTCTGGATTGGCAGAAGTAATGTGAACAGTCTCTGAATCGGCCATCTTGTCCATAGACACTGGCTCGGAGGCGGCCATTTTGTCCTTAGACACTAGCTCGGAGGCAATGACGTGAAAAGTCTCTGGATTGGCAGAAGTAATGTGAACAGTCCCTGAATCGGCCATCTTGTCCGTAGACACTGGCTCGGAGGCGGCCATCTTGTCCGTAGACACTGGCTCGGAGATGGCCATCTTGTCCGTAGACCCTGGCTTGGAGGTGGCCATCTTGTCCGTAGACACTGGCTTGGAGGCAGCCATCTTGTTAGTAGACACTGGCTCGGAGACAGTCTTCTTGTCTGTAGACACTGGCTCGGAGCTTTCCATCTTGTCGGTAGACACTGGCTCGGAGGCGGTCATCTTGTCCGTAGACACTGGCTCAGAGGTGGCCATCTTGTCCGTAGACACTGGCTCAGAGGCGGCCATCTTGTCCTTAGACACTGGCTCGGAAGCGGCCATCTTGTCCTTAGACACTGACTCGGGGGAAGTGACGTGAAGCGTCTCTGGCTCTGCAGAAGTGATGTGAAGTGTCTCTGGCACGGCAGGGCTGACTTGGAGAGCAGAGTTTATACGAAGGGCAATGTCAATGTACTGCTCTAATGTCCATTGCAGGGTATTATCAGGCATAAGGTACTTTAAGCGATCTGTACGGCCATAACGGAACATGTCTTTCAAGACATCATTTTCAACATCCACACCATAACAAAATCCACAAAACTCCTCTACATATTTCCCAATAGGGCGGTCACCTTGGCTGAGACGAAAGAGACGGTTTGCTGGGTCCATGTTGTGGTCTTGTATTCTGTAACGAATGGCTGGAGGCAAGCTGGCAAGGACCCAAATGCAAACTTTAATATAACTTAATTAAAACTCAAAACAAAGGCATGGAAAGGCATGAAACTGGAACAGAAACAATGACAGGCAACCAGGACACGAAACATACAATACTAGACAAAGACACAGGGCAAACAAGAGGGCTTAAATAGTTAATTTAACTGACTAATTACAAAACAAGGAACACCTGTGAACAATGACCTGACAATTTTATTTTATTTTTTTTTTATCCTTTATTTAACCAGGTAAAACCCATTGAGATTAAAAATCTCTTTTGCAAGGGAGACCTGGCCAAGATAGGCAGCAAAATTACATCACATCATTACATACGTACAAAGACACACATATAAAAGCCGATTATGCGATTATGAGGGAGTCCAACTCAAAACTTCTCATTCTCAACTTAAAAACACTTAAAGGAATCAATTTACTAAGTTTTAAGTTGTTCTGCAGTAAATTCCATGTAGAGGGAGCAGAATAAACAAAGGCCTTTTTACCCAACACAGTACTGACATGTGGGACAGAAAACAAAACAACATCTTGAGAACGGAGAGAGTAATTACCAACACTTTTTTTATAAGAAGTGAACATAAATAAGATGGTAGCACACCAAGAATAGCCTTATATATAAATGTATACCAATGACAAAGCCTCCGTGTTGTCAGACCAGACCACCCGAGAATACAGCTCACAGTGATGGGTGCGAGCTTTACAATTAGTAATAAATCTCAACGATGCATGATAGGCTGCGTCAATCATGTGAAGGCATTGAGCAGATGAATGCATATATAATATATCGCCATAATCCAACACAGATAAAAAAAGTGGATGCCACTAAACGTTTTTTAACATTAAAAGAAAAGCACAACTTATTTCGAAAGTAAAAACCCAATTTTAGCCTCAACTTTCTCAATAGACAGTGAACATGAGGCTTAAATGATAGGCAATCATCAATAACAATACCAAGATACTTATAAGTTGTAACAGTCTGTATTTCACGTCCATCAAGAGTAATCACTGAGGGAATATTCAGTGATCTATTCCGATGACCTGTGAAAAGCATACATTTGGTTTTGTCTGCATTGAGCACAAGTTTCAACTGTAGCAAGGTGTGTTGGACCATATTGAAGGCATTCTGTAAATGTGCAAAAGCTTGTGTAAGAGAGGGTGCACAGCAGTAAATAACTTTGTCATCTGCATAAAAATGAAAGTTTGCATCAGGCACATACCAATTAAGATCATTTATATAAATAGTAAATAAAATAGGGCCTAATACAGAGCCTTGTGGAACCCCTTTAAGGATTGGTAAAAAATCCTTATCCAATTAACAAATGACAAGACACATGGCAGGACCACATGACAAATAGGGAATCACATGACTGACAAGAACAAGGAAAATATTTTTCCAGGGCAAAGAGCTGAACTCACTCTATGACAGTGCGGCTGTTGCCAGAGCGCAGACTAAACATTCAGTGCTTCACTACATCCTTCCACGGTGCTATAGTCGTGCTCAGGAGGTTTCAGAAAATGTTGGGCCTCATGGCCTCAGCATCATCAGTACTCCAGCTGGGCCTGCTTCGCATACACCCACTGCAGTTATGGCTGAAAGCACGAGTACCTCCTCGAGCTTGGGCCTCGGGTCTGTTTCGCCTGTAGGTCGATCAGAAATGTGTCACAGCTCTGAAACCTTGAAGAGCGATCGACTGGTACCAGTCTGGTGTAAGCTTGGGGACTTCCTCGAGTGTGCAGGTGGTGTCTCGATATCAGGATGGGGAGCGCTGCAGAAGGGCAAACCTAACTTCGTCCAATGGTCAGAACCAATTATGTCAATGATGACCAATGATGTCCTGCCTGAAATCTGTCTCTATTGAGCTAAAAAAAAATATCTGCAATGCTGCCATTTCCTATCCTTGTTTTGGGTGCGCCAAGCACCCGGCTGCCATGTGCGCACCAAATTCCACACAACAACAACACAGGTTTTATTGTAGTTTTTGTACCAAGTCAAGTCAATGGAGTCGGACAAAAACTGTGTAGTAGCTCAAAAACTGACATGGAGGTTGCACTTTGCTAAGCAGAAAGCGCTTATCAAATTTGCTTTTTGGACCAGCATCCTGCCTCTTGGCTGGCCGGTCTATGTTTAACTTGGCCACAGCATGAGTGACAACTTACATACAGCAGCTCCTCAACTCTCCTGAGGTGGTGAGTCCTCAAACACTCACTCCTCACTCGGGGTGGAAGAACAATCTAAATGTGCTTCCGACTCCAGAGAGAAGACACTAGATCTAGCGTCTAGTGGCTGAGGGCAGAGAAAAGGCAGCTTTATTATTATTTATTTTTTACAATGTTTGTTTGTTTATTAATTCACAAATACCACTACCAGCAAATTCTATAATACAGCGGAGGTACAGAATCAGAATTTGGTATAGTGAATGGGTCCCTCAAAGAAGCTAAAAAAAGCTTATAGATGGGGGCCCATGATTTATGAAAAGACATGGTACGGAGACATGGTACAGAGTTAACACCTGCAACCAAACAATGGTAAAGAGCTGAAAGCATGCAAACCACACCAGTACATGCATAAAAATACATACATACAATCATACACATACATCCCAGTAGTCCATGAAAAGACAGTTATATTATATTAAATATAGGTTGATAGATAATATTTTTTAGTTGTCTTTTAAAGGGGGAGATAAAGGGCAACACTTTAAAGCCATCATCAATCCCGTTCCAAATATGCAGAACCCCTACAGGCAACACTCAAACTCAACTGGCGTGAACATGTCAGCGATATTTTCCAGATATGAGTGTTTTTTTTTTTGTTTGTTTGTTTGTTTGTTTTTTTTCTTGTTTGGTATATGTGCTGGGGGTTGGAGATAACAAGACTACTCAATCTAAGGTTCTTACTATTAACAATTTGAAACACAAGGCAGGCATTTTGATATTTATTTAGCTCAGCTAGTCTTAATAACTCAAAACGAACATATCAAACACTGGACAAACTGAAATTAACAGACAACAACTAACAGCAAAAAAGAAAAGAAACAAAAACTAAAGAAACACTTGTTTGCTGGCAAGCCCACAAGATCGGTCGACGTTTTCTTTCTCCTCCTCGTTGGCGCTTATATAACTCAGCTCCGTCAATCAGCCGCTCAAATCACGAACAGGCCCTGTCCACACTACTGCATTTTCGTTTAAAAACTGAGACCTTTTGCTACGTTTTCACCTCCCGTCCAGACTAAAACGGGAAAAACGAAAACCTAAAACGGAGAAGTTTAGAAACGCTGCAGCTCCGTTTTGCATTTTGAATCTCCGGAGGGCGTTTTAGTGTAGACGGAACAAAACGGAGGACTTCAGAAACGCTGACGCAGAGGCTGACGCTCGGCTCTATGATTGGGTGTTATCAGTCATGACGTATCCTTCCCTGATTCGCCAACCACTGTTTACACGGCACACGCATGCACAGTGTTGGTGAATGGTCACGTGATCCGCATTTTCAGTCGTTTTAATGTGGACGGAGATCATTTCTAATACGCAGCTAAAACGCTGGTGTGGACGGAGATCATATTCTTTTTAATTCTCCGTCTTTTTAAAACGCAGTAGGGTGGACGGGGCCTAAGAGAGAGAGAGAGAGAGAGAGAGAGAGAGAGAGAGAGAGAGAGAGAGAGCACGAGCATATGCTCCAAAGAGATAGAGCAACGCCAAGAACAAAAAAGGAGTGACAAAAAAAAAAAAAAAAAAAACACAGACACAGACCGTGACACACCTCTCCACCTGAAACAAGGTTTGAGCCTCCAATAAAGGGGAGAAGGCTATTAGAAACATTAAGTGATAATAGTGAGACTATCGCCCAGAAATCGCAAAAGCAGAGGCAAACAGATCACCTCTGTGTGCTGTCAATGGAAAACAGAATGAGATAGGAGCTCAAACAGCTGTTAGCCATGGCCTACAGGTCTGTCACCCTTGTCGCATGGATTTGGGCAAACTATGATCTAGGTGTTCCACAGAGGCAAGGAAACAATGAAAGCTTTAGCCTCATCTACCATGGGAAAGTATTTCCTACCTCCCGACTCCATCTTAATGCAAAGCTTGCCCGGGTAGAACAAGCCAGGCTTGAAACCACGCTCGTACAACTCCGACATGACCATCTTAAACTCTTTCCGCTGGTCGACAACCTCAGGGGGATAATCCTCAAATACGAGGATGGAATGGTCCCGGAATTGCAGCCTACCCCTCATGCTCCGTGCATAGCGGATAATCTTATCCTTTACCTGGAACCTGAGGAGACGAATGATGATCGGTCTTGGCCGCTGGTGGAGGTTTAGGTGCCAGGGCTCTGTGAGCCCGTTCACACTCCACAGGCGAATCGAGGATTCCTCCAAAGACCTCCTAAGCATCTTGGTAAAGAAAGCTGTCGGTTGTGGCCCCTCCATGGATCAGGTACACCGATTACCCTGATGTTGTTACACCGGCTCCTTGCTTCGAGGTCGACTATTTTAGTTCCTAGTTTAGCATGGTCTATCTGGAGCTTGATGATAGCCTCATTGGCAGCTACCAGGCATAGCTATCGCGCGTCACCTTCAAGGATTTCAAGTTTCTCAGCGTGTTCTGTCATGGTAGTTATGACACCATTCAACTTGGTCTCAAGAGCTGAGAAAGTTAGTTCGAAGTCCTCAGAGATAGCGGTTCGATGAGACTCCAGCAGGTGTGTGAGGGACGCCATTGAGACCGTCTCAACGTTGGAGTCGATCTGCGCCACTTTAGCCATACAACAGGTCAGTAAGTTAGTAAATCCACCAATTTGTATGAGTTTAAAGATAACCAAACATTTAACAAGGGAGCGAGATGCTGCGTGCTTCGCTTGTTACCACATCACGTGACCACTGTCGAATAAATTGAATAATCCATCTGCGATCCCCACAATCTAAGCTGATGTTGTTTGAACTGATATATGAAAATGTCAAAAATAAAGACATATTATAAATGGCAGGCTAAGTATGCATTGCATATCCTATTCTCTAGCATTTTGCTTGCCAGTCGATGTCTAACTCGTTAAAAGACACAGGAAGTGAGACTATCAAATTCAAAGAGTGCTTTATAAATTTAATGAGGTCATTCAGCTTGAGAGGAATTCATTAAAGTAAAACAAGGCAACAGACACAGAATCTTCCCAAAAGCCTAATCATCTGATTAAATTGAGGCAAAGACATTTTAAACAATGATTTACAGGTGGTCATTCTCAGAAATTCGTTTTATCTTGAAAGCTTTAAGCTTTTAAAATATACAGTTTAAAATTGAGCTTTTTAGCTGATTATGTGACAGGATTAGTTCCTATGAATCTAAAGAATTCACTTTACGAAAATGTCATCCCTGTAGTGTCATTAATCTATGCCACCAACAGGGTGTGTGAAATAGTTAGCTGAAATCTAATGACAGTAATCAACAATAATTAAAGGAAAATTATCATAATTTACTAAGATGCATCATTAAGGCTGGTGGCAAAGCACTCTGTGTGACCCCTCAAAAAGAAACCAGACAGTACTGTACCATGAGAACTTGTTATTCTGTTATTTTTAAATAGACTGTGATCCAGACAGTGTGATGTGGTTGGGACCATATGAATCAAACCATATGGATTATTAGATACGCCAAAGATAAACAAATATGGAAAACACAGTATTTTTTTTAACTCTGCCCAGATTAAAGATGTCTTTCTTTTGTCTGTTGTAACAAGACATGTTTATGTAAATTACTTAATTTTAGAAATTATAGAAATTATTTATTTTTTAGATACAGAGCCAAAAATCATCTGGCTCCATACATATGGGGACGTATTTCATATTTCCTTTCTCTCAAACACTTAAACAGGAGTTGTGTCTTTCTTCCCAACCGAACAAGCCAATATCCATATTTTCCGCCATATTTCATAACCAGAGATATCTTGACAGCTCTAACATACTCCAGTGACTGACAGCAAAAAATAACCTACAACGTACGACCCATGTCATACATATGTCAATGATGCGACTGACAACTAGTTTTTGACAGCAGTTTCATGCATGCAGCATGTCAACCTAACATGATCTAATAATAACAGTCCTGGAAATTTAAGGCTAAATTACCTACAGTTATAGAATCCAGTTGTCACTCTTGAAACGAACCAAACTGAATATGAACTAGCCTTTTGACTTTTGCACTAAAAACAGGACTGACAACCATAAACCATACTCCGCTATTGTGTGAACATAGCAAAGGCCATTCAGAGATTCTCTATATTCCATCTGCTGAAAACATTTCCAGATTGACAAGTAAATTTGAGTGGATGGCCTTATATCTTTGTGAAGTTTGCTTATAACATGCACTGAGAACATACATTCCTATATATTCACAATATTTTGTGTAATTTACATTTTACTTTAAAATATTCAATGCAAATGTAATTTTTCTTCCAGACAGAGGGAGAAAGAGGAATCAACAGCTTGGTTAATTTCATTGTTGGGGGAAAAAAGTAATGTAATTGCTGTCCGTCATATACTTGAAACATAACATCAGAAAGCATCCAGTCATTTCAGAGTCATCAGGAGTATGCTCCAACTGTTGAATTGGATACCTCACATGTCCCACACTCTCAGTTACAGCATACACCCCCTACCAAGAAGCCAAACATTTTGAACTAGCACAGGAAGAAATACAGAGAAAAGCTAAACTCATGTAAGCACACAGGTTTATTGCATGTGCTCTGCTGGGAGTGCTGAGCTTTCAGCTTGTGTTCTCTTGCCAAGGGCATCAACATCAATGCTCCCTCATGCCCCATATGTGTTTGATCACTGACCAATGGGGAGATGGCTGTCACTCCCAAGCCACTGTGGAAACATTCAGGAGCCCCTGTAGCATTCTCTCAAACAATGGCCCAAAGAGGCTTAGCCTTGTGGCAGCCTGGAGTACAGCTCACATATCAGAGAAAAATAGGTTCCAGTCTTGATTGTCCTCTGCCATCACCTTCTTTTCTGCCAGACCACTGTTGACTGGGATCAACGGCTTCCCTAGTTGTGTTTCACACTGGGAGATTATTCAGTCATCAGCCAGCTTCTTCATATTTGAAAAGCTTTACTCTTGACAACCAGGAGGCCCACTGGACTTACTGAGAGCACACTGGACACCCTAACCTGGACCCAAAGCATTGTCATCTCTGTGGAGCTCAAAAGAACTGATGGCATTATGAGGAGGTATCAAAAGTTCGGAATCGGAAGACCTAAAAGAAAGCTGGAGGTGCTGTTGCTGCTGCTCCAGAGCTCTTGACCAAGTGCTGTGTGCCACAACAGTCACCTGTTAGTCCAGCCCACTGATTTATGGGATGTTTGAAGCCAAGGAAAATGTACTCCACAGTACTTTTAAATTGCAGGACCATTGCAATCCACAGACCTGTAACATTACTTAATAATATCTCTTCCGTGAGTGGTGTTAAAGATGCTTTGATGATTTCCATTACACAAGAGTAGAGGTTAAACTTCATGATGATTTGTGCTTGGCTTCCGCCAAGATAAGCACAAACTAAGAAGTAGCTTTGCAGTAAACTATGCTTATCCATCCATTTATGCTCATTTCCAAATGGTGGTGTGACTCCCTTTCTGTGAGCCGTTAACGGCTGTAGTGTACTTGGCACGTCAGCACACATGACGGCTGCAACTACAGTATGGTCTCCCCAGTGGACCAGCACCACAACCGTCTGGATTGAGCCGAGTAGGGGACATCTCTAGGGTATTCAAGTGGGCACCTTCCATCCTCAGTGTTTCATTGACCTGCCCACGACACCTCATGAGGGCTCGACAGTGACTCTGGCATCACAGAGTCACCACCCTCCGTCCCCCACTCAACTCAGCCCAGCCTACTGACCTCTACATCCCTCCTGCTGCTGAGACCTAACCACAATATCTCCGCAACCCAACCATATGTGCCAACCTGTTTGACTAAGGCTCTCAAGCCCCACTATTGTGTTAAAGCAGTTTCAGTGGCAACGGTTCCATATAGCATACCACCTACTGCAAGACCAACAGACTCTTCAAGTTTTTCAAGAATACTACTAAACCGTAGCATGGCGGCCTGTACACAGCCAGCTAGAATCTTTCTGTCTCAACCACAGCCAGTTGCTGCTCCTTTCTGCTGATTCAGATAAGTTCTTTACTGTGCGACACAACTCTTGGCCACTGGATCAAGGAACCAGGTTGTAGAGTGCCACAAATCCTCGACAACCCACTTCCACTGGATAAACCTGGACTCTCCATCCTCGCTGTTCTGCTTCAGTGGCCAGATGAGCATACCGCAGTTTATTCCTCTCATATGCCTTATCTACCGCATCCTCCCATGGCACTGTTTACTTTATCAGTTGAACAATGCATGCTGATCCAGGCCACAAAACAATATCTGGTCGTAGGTAATCTCAGGAGGAAAAATAAGCCGTTGATCGGCCAGAATCTTCCAGTCCCTAGCAGCTTCCAGTTGTCCTGGGTGAGAATTGGTGTTAACACCTTTTCTTGGTGGTTGCTCCCCTGGGCGGAGGAATATTGTCTTCTGCATGTAATGTTTTGGTAGAACAGGGGGCAACTTATTGGTCATACTATGCTTTCCTTCCAATGCTAAAGCCAAACATTGCAGTACTTGATAACGGCGCCAAGTAAACTGACCTTGGCTAAAGGCCACCTTACATCCTGTCAAAACGTGCCTTAATGGGGCAGGTTATGAACACAAAGGACAAGAGGGATCCACTCCTATCCAGAGGTTTTGGTTCTGCAGTTATGGGAGAACATCATATGTTGGCCTAATAAGGAAACTGATCCTTCTCTCTTCCATTGACCAAAGGTTTTGCCAGCCCATCTTGCATTGTTCCACACTCTCCCATCTCATCCACTCTTCCTGCTTGGCCTGGGAAATGGCCTTTATGCACCTCATCTTCTCCCCCTGATTTCTTACCTTGTTGACTACCAACTTACTCATTTGAACTGGGCCTGCCTTGTGCCATTTAGAAGGAGCTAAACTGAGCCCAAAACCCCATGTTCCATGCTGTACCTGTCCCACGATATCCCCAATTTGAAGGGCAGCCTTTGCCTCTACTACAGATTTCTTTGCTGACCATTTTCTACCAGTTTTTAACACAGGGGCTCCCTCCCTTACCCTTTTGCGTGACTCTACTAAGGTAATTTCCAGTCTGACCGTGGCACACTTAAACTCCTCGGTTAAAGCAGAGACTGGCAGCTGCAAAATTTCTTTACTATAAAGTCCCACTCTGCTGAGGCAGCATAGAACTCCCAACCATTTCCTGATGTATGAACTTATTAACTCTTCCAGCTTATCCACTGTTTTCAAAGAAACCTCATACACAATCAGCGGCCACAGCAACCTCGGCAGTAGAACAAACGGAAAGCACTAGAGTTTTAATTTGCCTGGTGGAGCACAGATGTTTATGCTCTTCAACCCTTCCACTGCTTGTCGTCTAACTTCTCCCATTCAAACTCTATCCTTTAGATCAGGGGTTCTCAACTCCAGTCCTCGCGACCCACTGCTCTGCATATTGTGTATGTCTCCCTTACTTAACACACCTGATTCAGATCCTCAGCTCGTTAAGATAGACTCTACGGCTATCCTAACAAGCTGAGGATCTGAATCAGGTGTGTTAAATAAGGGAGACATACACAATATGCAGAGCAGTGGGTCGCGAGGACTGGAGTTGAGAACCCCTGCTTTAGATCCCCATCGTATCATCTCCCAAGACTCTTCACTAGCTTCTCCGAAACTGTTGGTATGTGGCACACAGGCATGAAAAATGGCATATTAGAGGAAGACGCTGATATCTGGATTGAATTGATGCGCGATGAATGGACTTCCACAGCAGTCACGAGTAACAGCAGGAATAGGCGGTAAGTTTTCTATGCTTAATTTGAATTGATGACAGTCATGACACCGATTACTCGATCCAATCACGTTGATGGATAAAAATAAAATTAAAACAAGCATGTAACTAGTAATGGCCACAAACAGAAGGAAAATAGCGGAGAAAAAGTACTGATACATCACTTAAAATGTACTCAAGTAAAAGTAAAATTACACAATTTTAAACTTACTCAAAAAAGTACATTTTTTGAAAAAAAAAACTACTTAATTACAGTAACGCGAGTATTTGTAATTCGGTACTTTACACCCCTGAACTTGAATGACTGTCAACTGTTGAATGAACGAGTGTCAAGCATGTCAAGTCTCGCTTTGTTTACTTTGAACCGGAAGACGCGCCCACTTTTGACGCAAGGCTTCATGGGGCGTAGGAAACTTGTGAATAACACGCACAGAGCTTTGTTTGGATATGGGTAGGTTTAGTTTTGGGGTAGTGATATGGTTAGACCACTAGGAGGCGCCTTCTGGCCCATATATATCTGCGTCTCATATTGGCGGGTGCCATGTGCGTAGGATGTAGACGAAATGTCAAAAGCGTCAGTATATGACGCCTTGGGATGAGAACGGGCTGAATAATAATAATTTAAATGAATGAAGATGACACACAACTGCAAGCAAATATGCAAGCAAAACACAGCATATCTTAGTTCTGTCAAATACAGAAAAAACAATGTTATTTGTTCATCGTGAAGTAACAAAATAAATCAACCTCTGTGTCCATTTCCAGGCCTTCCCGCTAAGGTCTCTCCAGAGCTGAAAAGATTCTCCAATTTTAACGCAGCTCCTACCTCTTGCCTGAGCATAACCCTTCTTTTTAAAGTTACTCTCCCCTGGCATCTTTTTTTTTTTTTTTTACACAAATCCACCGCGAACTCTATGGACGCCACCATCTTGCCTGCCGCCATTACTGCGGGCCTACGAAGTGTGACGGTGACGGCCCTCTAATGATATTTCAATGAAAGCGGATCCTGCTTATGAAATAAAATGTCTAGTTTACATTGGGTACCCGGTCAGGCAGTGGCAAAAACTTACAGATAAAGGTAATTTATTTACAACATGTATTAATGTAAAAATGTGTCAGCCTAATGTAATGTAATTAAGACGTGTATTAATTTATGACAACAATAAAACCGAACGCTGTCATAGATGTGTTGCTAATATCATATGTTCACATGCCAACTGTGCCGATTAAATACTGCCCTACAAAGGCAAAATGCACTAACTACGCAAACAAAGAAACGGAGAAAAAGGCCTTTAAAGTTTTTTATACCAGCCAGTCAAACATGTTATGGATAGATTATGTGGTAATGCATCTCCAAAACGGGACATAATTCAATCCAGATATTTTTTCACAAGACAGAACACATGTCATAAAGCCCATTACAAGTCTTAACTAACTTTTTGAGCAAAGGTGTTACTGCGCTTTGCCTTTGTAGGGCAGAATAGACTGCTACTGATCTAACCACTGACTACACCAGCAACACGACATTTGAGAATGATCACGACACCGGTCATAATCCATCACAGCCCACACGCGCATCAGACGATACAAACTCAACATCCAGCCACGCAAGAAAACATTAAATATTACCAAGGTAATAAAATGCTGATGTTATTTGCTGCCCAAGAAACATTTCTGATTATTATTAATGTTTTCTTTTTAAAAAGTCAGGATTCCTTGATGAATAGAAGATTCAAAGCAGATTTATTTGAAATAAAAAATCTTTGTAACATTATAAATATCTGCTGTCAGGGTATGGTGCAGGCAGAGGAACGAGGAGTCCGGAGTAACGGTGAAGATAGCATTTAATTCCAAAATACAGGAGCGAAGACAGGAGTACAGGCACAACACACAGTAACATCAGACATTGACCGACAAAAGCAGAATGAAACAGAGGGAACTAAATACACAGAGGAATCAAGCCTAATGGGGTGAAAACAGGTGAAACAGATGAACAGGACAAGGAACAGGTGGCTGATGAGGGAGTAAGTTCCGGAATGGAGACAAGAGGATCCTGGGAAATGTAGTGCAGGAGACGCAGACAGAACGGTGCAGACGAAGACTGTGACATCTGCGTTCACTTTTTGATTACTTTAATGCGTCCTTGCTGAAGTATGATTGATTTGTGTAATGTGACTTTTTTGTGTGATCTTAAAATCCGGTTTACAATTAAATTGTACATAAATAGGTTAAGCAAAACAAAAGTTTAAACTTTTGTGTTTTAAAAAAAGAACATTTTAAACGCATACTAACCTGAAATGACATATACTGTTTGATACAGTACAAATATTTTGAGTGTCTCTCATTTTCCTGTAAAGAACAACACTTGTCCCACATTTTTCTCTGAAGTTGGCTATTCACAAGTTGCAGATAACTATTAGCCATGACCAGTTGCAGCAATAAAATACAGGTTCTTACAGGTATTCTATATTATTTTATTAATAATCTGGCATGCGATGAGCTTCAGAACCTAAATTACAGGGCATTGATTGAAGGTCAGAATTACACAAGCTCCGGATGAATTGGCCAGATACTGCATACCATCGCAGATGAGCTCATCACATTAAAAGGTGTCATGAGGTTTTCACAGGCAGTGAACTCGTACCATAATGTGTCAGTAACAATACAGAGACAATTGTTAAAGGGGTCATGAACTGTTTTTTTAAATTTTATTATATTGTTGTCTGAGGTCAACTTATAACGTTCGCTTGGTTTTTGCATTCAAAAACATCAAAATGAACAAGTAATAGGCTATTTTGTACCCTGGTTGTGAGCCTACCTAAAAAACAGTCAGTTTTTATGGGCGTGTCGCACTGAAGACTTGGAAGTAAACACCCACTGCTGCGAGTGGAGAACAGTTTTGCATATTATAATGAGTTTAACTCACCCGTCGGTGCACATGGGGGAAAACGTCCAATGTTGTAAAATGGCAACCGGATTCGCCCATACATGTTCAACCCAGAGTCCGTGTGTTGCACAATATTCCTGTCAGATCCAATATAGACGGCACAGCATCGTTCTTTACTCTTAATCGGTCTGCAAATCCAGTCTTGTTGACAAAACAATCCTCAGTGAAATGAATCGAACAGACGACGATGTTTCACCTCATCAGCTGGAACGTCATTAAAAATAAAGTTTATCCATGAAGTCCTATTGGAATCCAGAGGAAGCTTATGCAGCGACTGTCTTGCACAACCAGGCACTGCACAATATTCTGTATTGCTCGGTAGCGATCCAGTTTGTCATCACGAGGTAAGCACATGTATGTTACTTAGCTATGTGTGTAATGCACGAATCGGTGGGCGGGGCTAAACCTGCCGTGGTGAAGCAGGCGTTGATCATCTTCTGTGGGGGTGGTGTTTTATCCTCTTTGTCGTCATAGTTCCCCACTTTTAAAAACGAGTCGTTTTCAGAGGCTGTGTCAATAAAAGCTTTTATTGGACTAACAAGGACGTTTTCAGTTCTGAAACTTACAGGATATTCTTATAATATGATGACCTCCTAGATGTCAAAAGCTCAATGAAAATTTGATTTCTCAGTTCATCACCCCTTTAAAACAGCCAACCACACAACACGCTCTTCCCGGCATCTCTGAACATACACATAAAATAACAAAATAAAAACATCTAACATATTTTATAGCCGCCTACGAGAACAACGCTACTTCCGCAGCAGCAAGGCCCGCCCCAGACAGCAAACTGACAATGAATCAACGTGGAAACGACGTCTCTCATGATATTGAAACAACGTCGATTTTGCTCATCGAATTAACGTTGAACCAACGTCAGACGCGGCATTCTTCAAAGCTAAATGAAAATCGAAAATTGGTTTGCTTTCATAACGTTGAAACAACGCGTTGATTTCAAGTTGATTTTCCGTTAGTTTTGAAAGAATGACGCGTCTGACGTTGGTTCAACGTTAATTCGATGAGCAAAACAATGTCAGATCAACGTTGTTTCAATGTCATATTTCCACGTTGATTCAATGTCAGTTTGCTATCTGGGGCAGTAATGGCGGCGCTGCTTTACTTCCGTGTTTCGCCGGATTTGTGTATAGTCATTCTCCAAATGTTTGTCTCTCTCTTCTCCCTCTTCATACGTGTATACTGTACGTCCCCTACTGCTGATTGGCTACAAATGTGTTTTGGTGCTCTGTCTGATCCACTTTTCAACAGCATTTTAAAAAAAATCGTTTACTGCACCTTTAAAGTGAATATTTATTAAATAAAACAAACTCAGGTAGAGTAACTGGCAACAGTGATCAAACAGTGTGCAAGAATATATATATATATATATATATATATATATATATATATATAACTAGAACAATATATATATATATATATATACTGTATATTGTTCTTGCCATAATTTTTTTTTTCACAATTTTTTAACTCAACAAATTTTTTAACTCAACACATGTCCTGTTTTCCCAGGACATGTCCTGTTTTCATATAACAATATAACAATTTTCTATCCATACTGAGGAGGCATAATCTACTTTAAATGTATTGAAATTAATAAGGTATCTTTGAGTAAACTTCGAGTATCATTTGAGTTGGCCCATGATGAGTTTGCTGGGCCGAGTGTCCTGGTTTTTGGTAAACAAAATATGGTCACCCTAAAATAATCCCCAAACATACAACACAATCTCCATCAAGTAACAATCTGGTGTTTCTCGGGTCCATGTCTTGAACCAATCATATGGGCTTTGTCCTCATTGTCAGCTGGTGAAGACACAGTAGTGCTTGCAAAACATTTTTTTTTTTAACTTACTAAGCAATCCTCTTGTCTTCTAAATTGTACATTGAATTAAGCATCAAAGTGAAATTGAGAAGAAAGATCCTTCTAATAGTTACGTATATTATAGTGCATGGTTTGCAGGGAGACAAGTGTCTGTCAACAACTTGACAGAAAATGAATTCTGATAAATATAATCACAGCTTTCAGTGTCTGTGAACTTGTCTAGTTACGAGTCAACGTCTGAAGCAATTTGTATTAAAAGCAGTTTACATCTGAATATTTATGTCTTAGATGTAATCATATCACCTAATCGTTCATGTAACCCTCCCAAAGACTATACTTTTCTCCTTTTTTCAATAAGATGCTCTCATAACACCAATCCACTCTAATGTGACAATGTCAAAGGAGAGAGACAGGCATAATAAATACTAAGCAGATAATGCTTGCTAAATAATACAACAAAACACAAATCCCTGTTTTTCACCCCAATTCTTTAATGTGAAAAGCTTAATAATAATTCCCCCCTTTGTCCAATGAATAATACATCCCTCTCATTTCAGGTGAGGGCACATACCTCTAGAATTGTAAAATAATATAACCATTTTATGATTGTGGCAAAATCCGTAAAGCTGGATTAATGCTTTTAATCAACAGGTTATGCCAGGGAAGTTATAAACCTGCAAAAATGTAATGCAATTATTGAAAGCGAATTAAATGTTTTTAAAGTAGGCTTCCTGAGCTCTGATAAAAAGAATATTATAACTATAATGGCGATTTTTTTCTGTTTTTTTCTTTCTCATTTATTCTTTCATCTTCTTTTAGAAAGCAATTTGATTATAGCTGCTTAATATTTACATTTTAGAAGCCCAGAGAGCAAAATGGAATGAGTTTATGATGAAAGAAAAAAACAGTTGGCGAGTGACTCTTGGAGCAGCTGCTGTAATAAGGAGCAATGATTCACAATATATCCTTAATGTTCATTATGAATAGAGGGTATAAAACCTGGACATTATAAGGCCTAATACATAGACTCAATGCCATTAAGGTTTAAAAAAATCAGGAATATTATACAATATGAACACTATTGACATACTTTTAATCATTAACCCTCTGGGGTCTAAGGTGTTTTTGGGGTCCTTGAGATGTTTTGACATGCCCTGAAAATTCAGGGGCGTTTTTTAGGTTTTAAAAACATCTGGGGCTGAACCCGAAACACCAGGGGCTGGGGTGGGTAATAAGATAACACACTTCGATACAAATAATGTATATTGCAGGCCTATGATATGCAGGGGACAGACTGGTTAAGAAAAACATCCATGGCACTGTACCCACACCAGCCCACATTACCACACAGTCACGCACATTAAAATGTGAGGTAGTTAGGGGGATTCAAGAGCATACTCCTCCGAGAAAATTTGGATTTCTCAGACCTACATGTGTGCATTTTAAGGTGTATGAAGGTCATAAAAATGGGATAACAATAGCTTTAAAAGCATGTCAGTGGGCAGTAGCATAAAGTATTTGTCAAGCAAATACCAGATTTTTACATATGAGAATGAGGATAAATGTTGAAATCAATGATCCACACTTGGAAATGCAGAATGTTTCTGCCTATTGTTGACAATACACAATCACATATAACAGGAATGGCCTTAAATAAGAAATCTGTCAAGGATTATTTTGCATAGATGTTATATTTCAATCAAACACCAGTGCAATCTTTTTGTGTCCAGAGGCAAATGAGCAATTTATATATTAGCATCAAAGATTGGTTTCAGCAACTAGTTTCTTTCTTAAGTTAATCAATGTTTCTGGCACTAATCAGTTCAATTAAAGTTCAATTGTTCACTCATAAACACAGTCACTTGTCGCCACCTACTGGTTAAATAATGCAAGTTGGGCAAACACAGACAAGCGGAGTGATTGATCATTTTTATCAAGCTTGTATATTTAAGTTCAGTGATTTCACTTAAATGGCAATAATAATTGCCTATTAAATGTTATTTAAGTGAAATTACTGAACTTAAATATACAAGTTTGATAAAAATCATCATTAAAGAAGAAAATTTCAAATGGCATTTAGAGGCTTTTGCATCTGAACTCTTCAATATATATATATATATTGAAGAGTTCAGATGCAAAAGCCTCTAAATGCCATTTGAAATTTTCTTGATGATTTTTATCAAACTTGTATATTTAAGGTCAGTAATTTATTAATTGTTATTTAAGTGAAATTACTGAACTTAAATATACAAGTTTGATAAAAATCATCATTAAAGAAGAAAATTTCAAATGGCATTTAGAGGCTTTTGCATCTGAACTCTTCATATATATACTTATGAATTGAGCTTATAGTTTCTGCAAAGAACATCTGTGTTAAACAGGAATATATTGTAATAATGTTAACCAAGCTGACTAAATCACATGACTGCGCAAATCGTGCGAATTCAACGCATGATTAAAAAGTGTCTAATTCGTACTAATTTGTACGACCTCACTCGTACATATTTTACGAACTGGCCAATTCGTATGAATTCATACGAATGACCTACCCCTTACCCCACCCCTAAACCTAACCATCACGTTGGTTTAGACAAATCGAATAAATTCGTACGAGTGAGGTCGTATGAATTAGTACGAATTAGACACTTTTTAATCATGCGCTATATTCGCGCCAATTTAGTCAGCTTGATAGCGTAGATAGCATAGGCGCAGCAGTTAACAATAAAAAAATTGTTAATTCTCCATTTTCAGTGTATATTTCATTAAAAAAATAAAAATAAAAAAAATCCGCCAGCAAAACAGCGATTAAAAGACGTTTAGCTCAAAAGATGAGAAAAGTGACATCGGTTGCTAGTTATCAGACAGAAAATTTGTTGCTAGCGATAGAATTTCCAAATACTGAAACAAGATAGGATTCCTAAAGTTATATTCCTAATGTTCCCAGATATTAGCTATCCATCTGAGGGGAATAACGTTAATTTACACATCGTGTTTCAATCGACAAATCAGATGAATAAGTTAGGCTACTTCATTTACATTCTTCACGAGAAACGGATTATGACTCACAAAATGTATTAGCTATAGGGGAAATAGTAGAATAGCATTACTAATAGAAAAATATAATGCATTAATCGTCCCCTTGGAATTATAAGGTTCTATCTGCGTTCTGAACAGTTTTGAGATATTGAGCTTCAAAGTTTTTGCATTCCATATAGGAAAATGTGTATGGGGAACACGTTTCTTTCAAACATAAAAATAACAGGGACCCTAAATGTACAAAACACATCACATAATGTAGAATAAGAATATGTGAATAACTCAATTTTGACAAAAATGTCAGATAGAACCTTATAATTCCAAGGGGACGTAATTTAAAATGGGATATTTGATTTATGACTTTGCATAGGTGCTGCAAAGTAGATGTGTGTTGTAAGTGTACCTCTTTGAAAATGTAATTTGATTTATGTTGATAAGGGGCAGATATTATACGTTTATTTTCAAAAGAATGAAATAAAAAAATATGAATGAATGAATGAATGAATGAATGAACGAACTAGAAAGAGATGATCGGTTCACAAGCAGCTTTAACTGAGGCTACAATCTGTCAGACACATTAAAGAGCCACAAAACAGAACATATCCTTTAAATTTCATTAAAAAAATGACCAAGTTTGAAATTGGAGACTTTGTTTCATATCAAAAGTGACCTGCTCTGTCCTGTCTGTCAGTGCGTTGTCAGTGTCCTCTCTGCTCCACAATGTATTTTATACTGGGGAACATTCAATGGAACATGGGGCGTGAGAGCAGCGTTGCTTATCAGAAATAGTTACAGTAACTAAAGGGGCGGGTCTTTGCGAAAGGTCAATTCACATTGATTAAAGCAGGAGACTGACTAAAACCCTTTGGGATTAGAGGCAATGCAGATAGCCATTGAGATATTTCAAAAGAAATAAAAGGAATGTTTATTTGCTACCACCCTTCGCCTTTTTTTTTTTTTAAATATTGGTCATTACTGCACCTTATTCATTTCTAATAATAAATTACAGCAGTTTGTTAGTGAATTTGACTAGGTTTTTTTAGTGTTCTCTTGAGCTGATGAAGTTTTCAAAAATGATTATTTCTTCAGGGTGAAAAATGGTTATTTAAAAACTTATCATCATGCTCACCTCCTACAGTGCTTCGGGTCTGGGTCTTGTTCATACACTTTAGATTCTTTTATTATTAATTCAAGTTCTAAATCGAGTCATTTGGAACCAAGAAAAAAAATGCTGCGGGAATGTTAACAGAATCAGATGCTCAGCATCTTTCGTCTCTTTAGATTGACATTCTGTCACTCAGCTTTCTGTGTTTTAAGACTGATCCCACTGGATGACAAAAAGCCCAACTTGAAATCCTCTTAACACTAAAAAGCATATTTCAGGCTGAGGGCCTTTGGGGTGCATGTGGAGGCAGGTGTTCAGGAAAGTTATTTGAATGATTAAATCAAAGGCCAGGGGTAGTGATGCATTTCAGCTTCAGTGGCTGAAGGGAGTCATTACAATTTAAAATGAACTTTAATGTTCTTTCAGAGCAGCAGGTAATTTTAGTTGGGCCTCTATAATGTCAGTATGTGTATTTGTTAAAATGGAGAGAGGGGAATAGAGAGTAAAGGAGATCATAAAGCCATATATACAACCATACACAAATCCATCCTTCCTTTACATCCGTCCTGTGTATAAATGTGTGGGTGTGTCCATATGTGCATTTGCTTGTTTATAGCCTTCATTTCGAAGTGTGTGATTTTTTTAGAAGGAAATCAATGTAAGCTCCCAACAGTTTTTAGCGATATTAAATGTAGTTCAGACACTGAATCAGATTGCATTATTCAACGCACTTAACAGCATATAACAGTTTGATGCAGATGAAGTGTTGTGGGCTTCTTAGATTCTTAATATTTAACACACTTCAGGAAGTCTTGGCTGGCCAAGCTGGACTGCATCACAGGTTAAAGCACGAAATGCCATGACTTTCGCTTCGATGTCATGATAATCATGACATTGAGAAACGTATTAATTATATATTACTTTATAGTTAAATAAAACATGTGTTGCATCAAATATTTAGACTTCCTTTCACTGAAATTAAATTTCTTATCCACATGTCCAGTGCTCAAATTTAATATTAAAACAAATCAAGGGTCTTCAAGCGAGACTATTATAGCATTTGAAGGTCATCAAATCATGATGCTTTGGCCATTTTTAAGAGTCCCATTTTAAATTTCGTGAGCTTAGAATTATAAGGTTCTATCTCCGTTTAGGTTAGTTCTGAGATATTGAGCATCAAAGTTTTTACATCCCAGCTGGCAAAACTGTTATGTAGTATAATCTTCTATTATAGCTTTATCTATTAATCTTTTTTTACAAAAATAACACCACACAGGCATTAATAAACACCTAATGGATCAGATTATGTCAAAAACTCAATTTTGACCAAAAGTGGAGATAGAACCTTATAATTCTAAGCTCACGATTTGTCATCAATGAAGTTTAATTTACTTTTGATTATCAGTTCTGTTCCAGTTTGCATTATATTGTATTAGTTATTTATTAGTTACCCATAAAAAAGGCCCATCTCCTAAATGAGTCCTTTATCATGCATGGTCATTATTGTTAAATGTAGTATCCAAGGTTTAATTTCTTTAAAATTCCTTGTGTCTTGGAATGATCTTGAGCTTTTGCAGACATTGGCTCTATGCCTCTAGCAATGCAGTATCGTGCAATATATTTAGGATCCCTAAGACACCCATTATATCAACTGTGCTTCATACACTTTATGTGAGCTTACTTAAATTAAATTTGGTCCCT
The DNA here is from genome assembly GCF_016745375.1 of Pimephales promelas. Next base: position 3,041,529 of record NW_024121155.1, read on the forward strand.
CTTGGTTTGACAGTAAGCTAAAAATACAGCTAAAACTGGTTGGTGAGGTCGTGAGGTCTAAGACAGGAACAGAAAAAAAAAAATCTTGCTTATGCAGTGTAATGGCGACCAGATGAATAACACTCGACCGTGGTCTTTAAAATCTTTGTAACAATTTCCAAGAAAGATTGAGAATAATATGGCCATGAAAATGAGGGATAGAGGAGGCCATTGAGATGGAAAGAGCATATCAGTAACTCAAATATTAAGAAAAGAAAGATGAACAGAAGAGCAAGCTGTGTGTTCACTGATGTGTCTATATATTCACAGATCTATCTTATCCTGAAGAACTTAGATGGATAGTTCACCCATAAATGTTTTAATTTATTTTGCTCCAAGCCTGTATGACTTCCTTACTCCTAAATACAATATATGGTTATGTTTAAGGGTGGGTTAAGGGAAGGGTCAACGGTGTAATAGATGTAATTGCAGAAATTAATTACAACTGGATGTATTTTTAAGTATGTACACAACTATAGTAGTTTAAAAACACTTAATATAAAGTGGAACATCTATCCCCTAAATGTTTGCAAAACAGATGTCATGTTTATTTAGCCTTTTGAACTGTGGAGACATGTCCCTGCATCATAGTAGCTTTCATGTTGCCATACACTACAAGGACATTTTCAACTCTGTAATATGGTAGGTGAACCAGAAACATGCAAACACACTACAAATTTAAAATTATGCAAGAGCTATGTTGCATTATCACATACATGCTTCATTTGACAAGCTTTTACCCAATCACTACCATGCTGCAGTTAGATGTGTACTTTACTTCTGGAAATGTTGACTTAGTACATCATTAGCTGTCTCTAAGTACACCATTAGAGGGGGAGAGGAAGGGGAAAGAGAAAGTGGAAGGAAATGGGCATGGGCTCAGAGGTCCCCATTATAACCTCCACCTCTACTCTCTGCTATTCAGCACTGGTCCCAAAATGGAATATAAAACACACACTCTCTCTTTCTTTTTACATCTCTCTCTTTCTATGTGTCAAGGCCCTGGAGGAGAGGTTTGGTAGGGTCGTGGCATTGAAGAGAAAGTTAACCTCATTGGGAAGCTTCTTATGGAGCTCGCTAAGCCGGACACCTGTGTGCTACCACGACCCACTTCCGCATCGTTTAACTTCATGTCATTCCCTTTACCCCTTCATCTTTTTCCTTTTTTTTTCTCAAGTGCTCCTGGATTTGAGTGACTCTTGGACACAGGGTGGATACCTTAACAGCCTTATCAATAGGTTACTCTCATTATGAACACATATCCATGACAACCATCAGGTGTTGAGTAATAGGCTATCGTAGTTTCGAACTTCCGCTTTTGTCAGAAGTCTGCATATCAGTTTCCGGTCTACGACTATTCATCTGCATCCGCTAATAAACAAACAAGATGAGTGCTGCTGTTGTACGAAAAAAGAGTTCTTAAACATATCTAAGTTTCTTAGAACTGTAGGTGGATCTAAAGGCCGTTTCACACCCTTTTGCAGTGTGTGTTGCAGTGCAGGAGCAACGCGTGCTGTTAGTGCTTTCACATATTATGATGCGTTTGCAGTGAATAACTAATCCGCGGCTGTACCACAAACACATACTTTTTATTTTTATTTAAAATCCAGAAGTTATACTGCAACTTATTTTTTAAAACGAACAGTTGTGTCGGCATTGTGATTCTTTGTATGCACGTTTAAACACAATTTAAACAAAGTAAGTTGGGGCTATTATTCCATGCATTACTTATAAGTTGCTCAAATTTACTATATTAAAATCGCAAATAATTTAAATTAAAACTTGAAACTGACAAAAGCAGCCGACTTGCCTTTTTTTGCATTTCAAGAAATAGATCTTGCATGTCAGAAAGAACTTGTTTTTCCACCTCCACGATTGAGACGAGTGTTGTTCATTCTGTCGCCTTGTTGAAGTAAATTGTAGTTTTCCTTGATTAAATGTGCATTTGTGGTGAGATTACTACATTTTATTTAATTAAACGCATTAATGGTGAAATTACTACATTATCAGGTCAATCTTTATCATTTTGCAATGCATTCTCATTCTTTAGCGTCATATAGAACGCTATATGACAAAAAGGCGCTATACTACGTACATGGCACCCGTTATCGTTAATATAACATGCGCTGTGATGGTTAGGTTTATTTAGGTGTGGGGTAGGGTAGGGTAGTCTCATATTACGCTAAAGGATTTATGACGCCTTGGGTTCGCGTGAATATTAACGATAAAGGGTGCCATGCGTAGTATAGCGCCGTTTTGTCATATAGCGTTCTATGTGACGCTAAAGGATGAGAACGGGCTGCATTTTGACCACCAGCGTTTGCAGCACAGCAGAAATAGACTGGGTGCGGAAACGATCGCTGTGCTGCTGTTATACAGTATGTACCACAGCAGTGAAAAGTGAAAGCCCTAACCTGTTAACGTGGTGCGTTAGGAGACAGCTGTGTAGCACTTTGCTCTGCTTCAAGTCGCTAACAGCCATTCATGCGTGGTGGCTGCACAAAATAAACATTTTGGGGCGACGTGCGAAAAAAAAAAATAGTAAGTATGTGTTTGTGGTAACTTACAGCCACAGATCAGTTATTCACTGCAAACGCATCATAATATGTGAAAGCACTAACAGCACGCGTTGCTCCTGCACCGCAACACACACTGCAAACGGGTGTGAAACGGACGTTAGATCGTTAGATTTTTTCGTACAACAGCTGCAGCCCTCATCTTGTTTGTTTATTAGCGGATGCGGATGAACAGTCGTAGACCGGAAACTGATATGCCGACTTCTGACAAAAGCGGAAGTTCGAAACTATGCTTGTGCACATAGCCTACAGCCAGTGGCTATGATCTGTAGACTCCTTATTTATTATGTAAAAATTTTTATCACATTCAGAAAATCAGACACCAGCTTTGGTTTTGGGATTTTATAAATGGCGAGATTGTATGCGTCATACAGACAGTAATAACAAATGTAATCCTATCACCCAAATATATGTAACTTTTTTTTCATAAGTTTTCCAATTCAACTAAGATTGTGATTTGTATGCACATGTGTGGGTGAAAAAGAAAACTTTACTTTCCAAAAACTCTTTTTCAAACTTCTCCTAGAGACCATTAGTCCGATTTTCACCAAAATCGAATCATATCATCTCCAGACTGTGCAGACTAAAAGTTATGGATTTCTTAACAATAGACAAAACCATTTTTGTATACCGCAGCAGCAAATTTGAGGAATACTGCCAAAATGACTATTAAGTCTTTACCTCTGCAATGCCTTGACATTTGGACGCCAAACTTTGTATGTGTCATTGTCACCTCACTCTTACCACATCACATCGATTTCATAACTGCGCCACCTATTTGTCGAAAGTGATAAACCATTAAATCATCTTAAAAGGGTAACTAAACCCCTGGTCAGAGCCTGACTCCACCCACTGGCTATATTTGAAAAATGCTGAAAAAGTGGGCAGACCCCAGCGGAGATAGAGGGGACAAACAGATGCTAAAACACTCTATTCTGGTCGTTTTCAATACTCGCAATTCCAACTCCTGACTCGCTACAGTGGTTTTGACGAAACAAGCTGGTTTTTATACTGCCAAGGGCGTAACTCGTGCCAAGAGCGTGGTGAGCTGAAAAGTGCGTATGTCACAAAGAACCGCTAACATCCAATAGGAAAATTCAACTGCAGTAGCCACCGTTCAACCTGAAGAGGGCAGCACTAAGAGGTTTTTGCACCATATATTGTAGAAATAAAATACTTTATACACAAATATCAAAAAAGTTACTTGAATCCATGACTGGTATTAATAAAGATCCATTCTTACAGATCATTAACTAAAAAAAGTTGGTTTAGGGTTTTGTTACTCTTTAAAAGTTAATGTTTATATAATGTTTTGTTTAGCCATTTGCCCAAAGTTCTATTAAAATGCCTTTAATTGCTCCTTGCTGCAGTTGGTCTGCTACTCCTAGCCATTTTGTCATATGTTGCTGCTTCTTTGCTCTTAGCCCCGGTAATGGCTGCTTGAAGCTATATTTCATGTTTGTTCTGTATACTGATAAATGATTAACATTAAAACTTACAGTTAAAGGACTGGAAGGATTTGTTGTGGAGTGAGGGGATCTAAAATACTTTGTATAGTGTTTATACTGTTTGTAAATGTTTTGCTTTGATATCAGTATTTTACATTATTTCAGAATGTGATGTCAGGTGACACAGAAGAAAAGATTTGTCACTGCTTCCATTACATTGCAACAAACGTTTATGCAGTTATCACTACCTGATATTATTTTATTTTATTTCTGATTTATATTATTTTTTGGGGAGAGAGTTGTGGAATGCAGTTGTGGAAGCTTGTTACCGCCACAGAATAAAAACAAAAATAAAATTGCCTTAAATAAGTAATTGCCTTATATATCACAATTCTTACTTTTTTTTTTTTGCAGAATTGCATGATATTAAGTCAGAATTGCGAGGCATACATTTTTATTAAGAATGTATATTAAATTATTAAAAATAAAATAATTACCTTTTTTACCTTTACAAATTGTGAGTGTATATCACGCAATTCTGACTTTATAACTCCCAATAGCTACTTTATATCTCACAATTCTGACTTTATAACTCGCCATTGCGATATCGCAGTTCTGACTTTATAACATGCAATTGCGTTTATATCTCGCAATTATGACTTTGTAACTCGCAATTGCGTTTATATCTCGCAATTATGACTTTGTAACTCGCAATTGCGAGTCTATATCTCGCAATTATGACTTTGTAACTCGCAATTGCAAATCTATATCTTGCAATTATGACTTTACAACATGCAATTGCGAGTTTTTAATCATACAATTCTGAGAAATTATGACTTTATAACATGCAATTGTGCGTTTTTAATCATACAATTCTGAGAAAAAAAATCAGATTTGTGAGAAAAAGATTTTATTTATTTATTTGTTTATTTTTATTTATTTATTTATTTTGTGGCGGATAGAAGCTTCCATAGTTGTCACTCACATAAATAGCCAAACTAAGTGTTTGCAAAAGGAATTGAGCTTGAGGAGAGACTGGACAGCTGCCCATTCCAGTGGCAACTCTAATACTGTGGAAGGTTAATTAAACTGGGTAGCCATCCCCATCCAGTGGCATAAGCTCCGAGCACACTGGTAAGTGGAGTCAAAGTTCAACATGGCATCATGTAGGAGGAGTGTCTAACCTCCCACTAGGAGAAGCTTTCATTGGAACACAGTAGCTAGTTTCATGCAAAATCGTCATGCAACCTTTTCCCATCACCTGTGCCCCTGATCTGTCAGTGGTGTTCAGACAAACAAGATTTGGGTGCAGTCATGCAGGATGGAGAGTTTGACCCAGAAAAAAAAAAAAGAAGCAATGGTGAATGATAGTTGTTGTTCAGGGGTGAGATGAGGGGCAGGGATCACTATTGCCTCCGCTACTGCCTGTGGTTAGTGCAGACCAGGGTCTAATGATGGACGTCTATTGAACTGCCTGCTGCTACTGGCAGATGATAGCTCAGAGAAAAGTGACCTTGAGTAGATGTTTGGCTACAATCCTGAACCCCAAAAAGAAGATACCAGTGGGAGGGTTTTGTTATAACATAAATGCTTTATTGGCTGACAAAATGGCACACCTGAGAGCCACAAGTTGGCCACTTTTATGGAACAGCGAAGCATTTATATGCCTTTCAATGGGACATGAATCGCACGCTTTACACAATTACTCAATACGTCATTGTCTTCAGTTCTGCCAAGAAAAATAATGTATTCTCCTCTCTCAACTCACTGAAGGATGGCAAGGTGTTCCATGACACTCAATCATAGCTTTGATCAGGTGGCACACGGTAATACTTTTGATGTTAGTAGACAAGAGATGCCATCCCACAATGTTGCCTTTCAACAGACTTTCTTTTCTTTCTTTTTTTTTTCTCTACATCATAGCATTACACCTTAAACAGCAAACAAGTTCTAATCTATGAAATGGGTTTCAAAGTATAGCATTTCTTTTGAGCAAATTCCATAGGGCCTAATGCATTTCTTCACAAAAAGATGAATACATGGCATCTCACTACTGATGATAAGCCATTTTGTTGAGATCAGAAGTACAGTATTGCCCATTACTGCCTTCCTAATGGGCGGTATACTGATGCTGCTTCAGGCATGAGGCCATAATTGCCCTCACTGATGATGCCCAAAGGAAAGAGAAACAATCATTATGTTTCAGAGTGATTTTACAACATAGCAATTAAGTGTTCATGAATTGAGGAGAATGAATTAAACTAGAGGACTAAGTGTAATACTAGAGCTCAGGTGTGATGATAAAAGGTGAGCAAAAGAAAAGTACTTTTTCATGCCTCATTTTGAGTTGGGAGGATTGCTCTTTTCTCCTCTGTGTTTCTGTAGTATAAAACCACCTCCAGTGTTTTTTTCTCCAGTCCCTAACTAAGATCTTTCTCTCTCACTGTACATGATTGCAGATTAAACAGAAATTAATCAGAGATGAGATGGACAAATAAGGTGAAAGAAAGTGTGGGAGGGAAAGATTCATAGTTATTTTCTTCCAAGCGGTTAATAATCCTACCATTCCATGATATATATATATATATATATATATATATATATATATATATATATATATATATATATAGCAACAAAGAACAAGGTAAACTTTGATAGGCATGAAACAGTTACCTTTCAATTAACTTTCAATGCAAACTATCAGACAAACAACTAAGTTCTTATATGCGGTGACACTTTAGATTAGGGAACACATATTCACCATTAGTTGCTTATTAGCATGAATATTATTGGCATATTTGAAGAGTTCAGATCCAAAAGCCTATAAATGCCATTTGAAATTTTCTTCTTTAATGATGATTTTTATTAAACTTCTATATTTAAGTTCAGTAATTTCACTTAAATAACAATTAATAGGTAATTATCATTGCCATTTAAGTGAAATTACTGAACTTAAATATACAAGCTTGATAAAAATTATCATTCTAAAAGAAAATTTCAAATGGCACTTAGAGACTTTTGCATCTGAACTCTTCATTTGCAGTTTATTAGTACTTATAAAGCACATATTAATGCCTTATTATACATGAATTGAGGAGTTATTTTCCAAAAGGCTATAAATCCATTTCAATAGTTTTCAGGAAAATTAAATTTTTTACCTAGACCCACAAATTTTGTGGATATTCAATTTATCCTGTTAAAATGTTTTATTGGCTCATTCTGAAAAGTTGAACAATGATTATTAAATCAAACAACAATATTGTAAGGTTAATTTTATTATTCTGCATGCCTTAAATGCATGCAAAATAATAAAACCAACCTTTAATCCTGTACCTAAACATAATTAGTACAACAAATACCTTACTATCAATAAGCAGTAATTACCTAACTACCTCTTAGTAACTACCTCTTAGCCTCTGACTTATCGAAATTAACTTGATTCTGCAAGGTTAGTGTCTCCGAGGCACATTGATATTTATAACAATAATGCTATGTCATCATTATTATGCAGTCAGAATTAATTACCTTTCATCTGTACATCTTTTGTTCTTTTGCATTGTTTTGAGAACTTGTTTAGCTGTGACGAGACCAAGAGGGGAATAATGTTCATGGAGTGTGATTTGTTTTTGATGTTCAGAGCGAATAAACCAGGTGTTAACAAGTGCAGACAGTCGTGGCAGGGCTGGGGAAATGCTTACAATTCATAATCATAATTACCTCATGAATAATCATGCAAGATCAGGTACCATGATAATTATTTGACTGAGAAATGAGGGGGAAAAAAAAAAAAAACATTAAAAGTTAACTTTTTCCTCACAGTCAGATAAGTTGAAATAACTCTTTTTTGGGTAATTGTCATCTCCAAACAGAGTTCAAGTGAAACAAATGGTGAATTGAAGAAAAGCACTCCCTGTCCTCTAATATGTCTGTCTGAGCGATGGTCCTTTGAATGCTAACAACACTGAAGGTTGACAGGCCCTCATGCCTTTTTAAGATGGAGGGATGGAGTGCATGACCTGACTCTTTATCTTGTCTGCTCTCATTTGATTCCCCATTGTAGCAGGACAACTCAATCAAACTATATCGTCCAAAGCCACAATGGAGCACTGAATGAAATGGGAAGGGTGAACGTCGCACCAGGGCTGTGATAAGGGTTGACGAGCGACACCGTCTTCTCCTAACGGCACTTGGTCATTATCACCTAGTTGAGATTCTTCCATGCTGTATCACCAGATGTACCTGTTATTATTTGCGTGAACAGCTGTTTGACAAAGCCTGGAAGATGCAATCTGTTAACAGTGTACTGTGAAGCACATTCATAATAGTTCACTTTTTTTTTTATATAGCCCTTTTTTGACACTCGACTCAAATGCTTTACATTGAGAAACTGCTCAATTAATGTTATTCATCCACCTGCCAGCAATTATGCACCATAAGCTACTGTATAGTGCAGAATTTATCAATTAGACTGCCGGGGGTCCACTAGGGGGTCTCAACAAACTTCCAAGAAGGGGTTCAAGATTAGATACAATTATTTAAAATAAGAAAAAAATAAGCATTCAGAAAAGCCAAAACATAAATGCATTCTTAAATAAATTCTGAAATAAAAATTGTATTCACTTCCTCAACAACTGTCCTTTCTAAGATCTATACAGTATGTGGAAATGTCATGTAAATTAATAAAATCTATTAAAGGTGCAATATGTATGAATTTTTTGCCACAAGAGGGTGCAGTTACCAACAATAACAAAGGCGAAGCTTGATGACACTATGAGGGAGAGTTGAACGATGGGAGATGTCATTTTCACCATTCAGAAATGTTATGGAATTAATGAATCATGGATCATGGATGAGGTAATTTATTTGTTTTAGTATTACGTCTGATTGCAATATTTTATGTCACGATAATGAATTAACTGAAAGGAACGCAAAATGTTATTCTATATTATCCTGTTACAGCTATTTGTCAAATGTTTTGTTGGGTTAATGGTGCGTTTTTATTATGTGTTTTATGTGTTTATGCTTAATGCCGTGTTGTTTTATGTGTTCAAACCAATCGTACTCAAAGTAAATTTGAACGAACATTTGCAAGTAATGGCTTAATATTGTTTAACACATATCTGGTTGTATTTAATTGCACTGCCATAATTTCAGTCAAAAAACAAGTGATAAAAAGCATTACCACAGTACAAAGCAATATAATTGTGAATATTCATCAGCATAACAATTACTTGATAGTTTTTGAGGTGAATCAACATGCATAATGAATGATATGTCACGTCATATAGGTGAGGAAGGTTAACCACTAAACAGATAACGAGATAGGCGGGGCTGACAATTAGAAAGAAGAGCACATGACCAGGAATACACAGAAGCCATGTGCTCACATGAAACTAGACTAAACATAAACACGAGACAAACCAGGCACTGTGACACATAATCTTAAAAAATATAAAAATCCAGAAATCACAATAAATTATTTTTTAACTATGTATTTGTATAATACAGCTGCAAATAAGTATTTGAACTATCAGCTATCAGCTAGAATTCTGAAAAAGTTGTCTGTTAGTCTGCCTTTAAAATGTCTACCTCCACTTCATTTATTTTCCTAAATTAGATGCTCCTGTTAGCTGCATAAAGACACCTGTCCACCCCATAGCATCAGTAAGGGGACTTTCAAACTTGGTTCGATTGCCTGTTCCGATTCGATTGCTCCCCCCTCCCCTCTGCCCCCGATAGACTGTGTTCACGTTATATATTTGTATCCGAACCGCGGTACTCTTGCGTCATCAAGCTGCAGCTGGCACGTTATCATGTTGCTTGGTAACCACTATGAATGAAAAGGCATCAAAATGGATAGAATAGCTCGCTTCACATTTGTTCTTCTTTTTCTAACCTTTGGTTTTGTTTTCAAAGAAAAGATACAGAAACACACTTGCCTCTGTCTGTCGCAAAATGTATACGACCACATTGCACCATAGCTGTCAACATTGAACATTGAAAGTAAGGGAGATTTCCCGGAATCCATCCCCAAAATAAGGGATTTTTTTACATGATTCTTAGCCACAAACTTTAAAAATAAAGCAATCATTAAAAGTCTGAAGGGAAACGGAGGCAGAGTTAGTGGTGCGATCTGAGGCGGCTTCTGCTAGAGATGATTGGGAGAGTTTTTACTGGTGAAAGTGCGCGCTGACTTGGAGTAAAGCCATACTCGACGCATCCACATGAACGTGGCAAAAATGACAAGTTGGATACGGAAGACCTCGTTTCGTTTGGCTGTTTGTGTGCACAGCTTTTTTGTAACAGTGCTCGCGTTGCCGCATCCGAGGATGAACGACTTCAAGCCGAATATGTCCGAGCATGTACGTTTCACACAATCAGAGTGTAAAAATACGGGATATTTTACAGGAAAATACTAAAACGGGAAGACAGCGGGAAATGGGAGGGTTGACAGCTATGCATTATACGTCATCAATAGCGGTTCACTTCCGCGGTTTGGTTCGATTGCGTTCATTTCAGCAGCGAACCGTACTGGAGTTCACATGAACTGTACCCAGACCACCTTTTTAAGTGGACCCAAGTACGGTTCGCGGGTGCGCACAACAGATCTGAAGACAGCGTTCAGATCATCCAAATTAACCGAACTCTGATTTCATTTGAACCAGGGTGCACACCAAAAGTGCTAGTGTGAAAGCCCCCTAAGAATCCAACCACTAACATGCCCAAGACCAAAGATCTGTCCAAAGACACTAGAGACAAAATTGCACACCTCCATAAGGCTGCATAGGGCTATGGGGAAATTGCCAAGCAGCTTTGTGAAAAAAGGTCCACTGTTGGAGCAATCATTAGAAAATGGACAATCATTAGAAAATGGAAGAAGCTAAACATGGGTTGTTTTTAAGTGTGCTCTACAAATAAATAATGAAATGAAAAATCATTGTCAGTATTCCAAAATGAATGATTTAGACAGAAAAAAACTACAACTGCATTTTGTATTATTATTTTAATTTTGCATTCCATTTTAAATAAAATGTTGAAATGTTGATTTGTTTTATTATTATTAAAATCAGATGAAATAATTGAAGAGTTCAGATCCAAAAGCCTCTAAATGCCATTTGAAATTTTCTTCTTTAATGATGATTTTTATCAAACTTGTATATTTTATTTCATTAATTTCACTTAAATAACAATTAATAGGTAATTATCATTGCCATTTAAGTGAAATTACTGTACTTAAATATACAAGTTTGATAAAAATCATCATTAAAGAAGAAAATTTCAAATGGCATTTAGAGGCTTTTGCATCTGAACTCTTCAATTTCAGATGTATTACATTGCATTGTGGGATACAGTATTCCATTCAATAAGATTTGTTGGATTCTACACATTTTGGCAAACATGTCTGGCTGAATTCTAGCATGCTAGCATACTACAATATTTATTTCTGCCGTAAAAAAATGCATAAGAGTATGCTATGATATTCCAAATTCAGCCTCTGTCACCCTATGCATTCAGAAAATATGAAGTAATGCAGAGTAGTATAGTATGCTATTTTAAACATTCTTAGAGAGATTCTAAATAATATAAAGAATTAAGGATGTGGACAAGTGTTCCAAGTGTTCCTCCCTGTGATTTTAAGCGAACACAAGGAATCAGGATCTCATCCAAATGAATGTCGCATTTTACAGGATAGTGCCCCTATCACCATACTGGGGATTTAGCTCTCACACAGACTGCAGGTTGAGTCCCCCCTGCTGGTGTCACTTACACCCCTTCCAGTAGCAACCTTCATTTCCCCTGAAGGTCTCCATACAGTTAGCAGGGGTATAAAACATACAGTTCTTGGAGGGTCACAGCCCTGTGACGTTTAGCTTTAACCTTATTTAAATGCTCCTGGGTCAGCTAATCAGGTCCTTCTAAATTATTTAAAACTGCAGGTATGTGTTGAAGCAGGGTTAGAATTAAACTCTGCAGGACTGTGGCCCTCCAGGAGCTGATTGGGACAGAGATTGATCAGAAGCAGGGTGAACAGGGTTGGTCAGAGAGACTAAAATAGAGTGTTTACTTTAAAAGAGTGTTGGTAACACTTAATATTATGACTTGCAAACAACTGCATAAGTAAACCGAAATTACAGTGAACGTTTACGTAATTATAGTGTACTTCCGGGTAGGTATAATGAAACATTATGTTAAGTTTTGGGTAAAAAAGGGTAACAAGCAGATATACATACAACAAGCAAAGAACTTTGTAAGTAAACCGAAAATACAGTGTACATTTATGTAACTATAGTGTACTTCCGTGTAGGTATAAGGGACCAATATGTTAAGTTTTGCGTAATAAAGGGGTACAACCAGATATACAAACAAATTATTTATAATGTAATTATTTTAAAATGAACAGTTACCTATTCTGTTAATGTATTACAGGCAGAAAAAAATGTGTGTCTGTTGTATATAAAAGTGTTTGTCACATTTCTGGCAAAATATGTTCTTGTGCAATGTAGTTACAGGGTAATTTTGACATCTGTGGGTTGCAAAGACGGTGGTGAAGACCCCTCGGGCGGCCACGGCGGTGAAGACCATGGCGGCTCAGGAGCAGGAACAAACACCGGCTCAGGAACAGGAAACGGTTCAGGAACTGGCTCGGGAGCAAGAACAGACACAGACACGGACACTGGCTCAGGGGCAGACACATACACTGGCTCGGGAGCAGACACACACACTGGCTCGGGAACAGACAACACGCACTCTGGCTTGGGAACAGTCGACACGCACACTGGCTCGGGAACAGACAACAGTCTCTGGCTCGGCCACCTTGTCCGTAGACACCGGCTCAGAGGAAGTGACGTGAACAGACTCTGGATCGGCCATCTTGTCCGTGGACACTGGCTCAAAGGAAGTTATATGAACAGACTCTGAATTGGCCATCTTGTCCGTAGACACTGGCTCTGTAGAAGTGATGTGAAGCGTCTCTGGCTCGGAGGAAGTGACGTGAACAGTCTCTGAATCGGCCATCTTGTCTGTAGACCCTGGCTCGGAGGCGGCCATCTTGTCCGTAGACACTGGCTCTGCAGAAGTGACAAGCATCTCTGGCTCAGCAGAAGTGACGTGTCGCTGGAGTGGCGCTGGCGGACAAATCTTTGAAGAGGCCTTTCTCCTCATCCTCCGGGCCACCGGACTCGGGACCACTGAGCTCGGGACCAACGGAACTAGGACCACCAGAACTGGGACCAGTGTTGAAGGCCTGGCGTACCACAGGCTGAAGCTCTCCAGACAACTGCCTCTCTCCAGTCCAGGCCGGAGAGATCGGGGAGGTCCCTCAGGTTGACCTCTTTAGCCCCCAGCCGGTAACATAATTTTATTGCCTCATCCTCTAGGGAGCAGGAGGCAGCAAGTGAAGCAAACCCCCAGGTGTATTGGAACAAATCATGTATGATAAGCACAATATGATAAATGTTTATTTTGATAAAAGCACAGTATGATAGTATGATAAAAGTTTAATTTATTGGCTTTTCTTCCTAAACTACTTAACATTAATGTTCTTCTTTCTCTTTCTGTCTTTTAAAATGCAATCCCTATAACGCGGTCAGACAATACAGTAAGAGTGCTGATGTAAAATGTATACATTTCACCTAAAGTTCTGCTTCCACTCTAGACTAGACATCAGAATAAATGTATTGTTACTTGGATCCTTTTTAATTTTGCAAATTTTTTTATGATGCGTGCAGTACATAAATTAGAGGGACAGTGTACCCCAACTTACTACAGATTCAGCGATATGTCGTATAAATGTCTAGTTTATGACTTCCTGTGCCAGGAAACCAATAGCGATTTTGTGTAAAGAAAATGAATGATTATCAAATTTGAAGGTTATATAGAGACATTGGGTGCCGTTCACTTAGCGCGTAGTTGTGTGATTGTTTCAACGCATTCTCATCCTAGGGCGTTATCTCACTGACCATGCATCTAAATCCGACGCACATGGCACCCTTTAGCGTCAGTTAGATGACTCTTCCGTTATGGGTAGGTTAAGGTATGGGGTTAGGGTTAGACCACTAGTGGGTGCCTTATCTGGCCCATATCTGCGTCTCATATTAACACTAAAGGGTGCCATGTGTGTCGGATGTTGACACATGGTCAAAAGTGTCAGTTAGATGACGCCTTGAAATGAGAACGGGCTGATTGATTCACAAACAAATCAGGATTCACCAATACTTTGGTACTAAAATGTATTAAAAATAAAAATGAAAAAATAAAAAAATAAAACATGCAATGAACAACTGAAACCACATGCAAGCAAAAATCACATGCTGAGTGGCCTTAAAATCATGTTAAGATAAAATGATATACAAACATATTTCATCTTAAATATATTTCATCATAGACAATGAAAGAGTATTAAAGCTGCTTTATAGCTCAAGCTGTCAGGTAATTTCAGGTTCTCAGTATAACAACACAGATACGCATATGTACTGCAGGCTAATGAGAGGCCTGTAATCTGAGTCTGTATGAAAGATCTTTTTATTGTGTTTGGATTGATTTTGAGGATGACTGTCATTGCTTGAGGATCCTGCTGCGTGTGCTTTCAGGTGAAAGAGCAACTTTAGATTATTCAAAAAAGTTTTTGATGAAATTGGCCCTTGTGTAACTAAAATGGTTAACCTCTCGCTGTCTACTGGCGTTTTTCCAGATGCTTTTAAGCATGCTATAGTGGAACCATTACTAAAAAAGGCAGGTCTGGACCCGTCGGATTTGAATAGTTTTCGGCCTATTTCTAAGCTCCCGTTTTTATCCAAGCTAATTGAGAAGGTAGTCTGCGAACAGTTAACATTTTACCTGGAGAATAGTAACATCTATGAGCCATTCCAGTCCGGTTTTCGTAAACAACACTCTACCGAAACGGCCTTACTGAAAGTGTCAAATGACATTATGATGTCTGCTGATTCTGGAAAACACACTGTTCTAGTTCTCTTGGATCTGTCTTCAGCCTTTGACACCGTCGACCACCAGGTTTTGCTGAAAAGATTAAAGGATCAAGTAGGGCTGTCAGGGTCAGTTCTGCAGTGGTTTACCTCATATTTATCTGGGCGTAGTTTCAGTGTTACAGCTAACCAAATAAGGTCTGGGTCTGCAGACTTGCTCTGTGGAGTCCCTCAAGGCTCCGTTCTGGGCCCTGTTTTATTTTTGTTGTATTTGATCCCTTTGGGAAAGATCATACAAAGGTTCAATGATGTTTCTTTTCACCTATTTGCCGATGATATCCAACTTTACTGCTGCTTCAAACCATCAGAGATCTGTAAGTTAAACTCCTTGCTTCTTTGTCTTGTGGAAATTAAAAATTGGCTAAGTGAAAACTCCCTGCAGTTAAATGCAGACAAGACAGAAACATTGATCATTGCCCCTGAGGATGTAATCCCTGGGATTAAACAATACTTGGGTGATCTAGGCCAGTCTGCTAAGCCAAGTCTTAGAAATTTGGGAGTTATCCTTGACAAAGACATGTCGTTAGTGCAGCACTGCAAGCAGCTGACGAGAAACTGCTTCTTTCAATTAAGGAAAATCTCGAAACTTAGAAATATGATTTCAAGAAATGATTTGGAGCTTATCATTCATGCCTTTGTGTCTTCGCGTTTAGATTATTGTAATAGTCTATTTTTATGCCTAAACCAGAAGGAGCTCTCTCGACTGCAATTAGTCCAAAACTCTGCAGCCAGAATTTTAACACGCACAAATAGGAGGTCTCACATATCCCCAATCCTAAAAGAACTTCATTGGTTACCAGTGTCTTATAGGATAAATTTTAAAATTTTGGTTTTAGTTTTCAGAGCTTTACATGGCCAGGCTCCCCCTTATATTAGTGACCTAATTCAGCGTTATGCCCCTGTACGTGCTCTGAGGTCTGTGGATCAGAACCTGCTGACGGTTCCACGCACTCGCTACCGTACTAGAGGTGACCGATCTTTTCAGGCAGTTGCCCCCAGGTTATGGAATGACCTTCCACCGTCTATGCGCTCCTCTGATTCTGTTGATGTGTTTAAATGCAGACTTAAGACACATTTATTTGTTCAGGCTTTCAATTAGCTACCTGTGGGTTGATATGATCATGTACTGTTTATGTTTTTATTATGTGTATTTTATGATATAAATTGTTTTTGTTGTAAAGCACTTTGTGGCCCTATACCTGTGAAAGGTGCTATATAAATAAATTTTTACTTACTTACTTTTTACTTTAGACAGCATCACATGTTTGCTGAGAGTGATAAAAGGCTGTAAAGAAAAGTTTGTAGAAATGGAGATGGTTTGGGCGTGTTTTATGCAAATGAATAACCTCAAGCACACGGTATAGTTCATTTATAGACGAATCCGACGAGCGTTCTGTGTAGGCTGCCATCTTGTGGCGACGCCATTACTGAGCTGTTACACCGGCATATACATATGCACCGGTATGTAAACAAACCTCGGTGATAACGCGAAAGCACCCTCGATGACAGCTACAGCCAGGCAGAATGACTTGTTGGGTTGATGATGTTAGACAGTGGCCTCCAGTCACAGATGAAGGTACAAACGATCTTACAGATCATTTATGAAAATAGCTTGGCAAGCTAGGCTAACGTTTGCTAACGAGGAAACTATAAAAAGATCTGTCCATTTGGCAACAATAAATAAATAAATGAAATCAAATAAACAAATTCACGTTTTTCATTTGTGTCCATTATTTATCTCATTTTCACATTGCAACGGGCAAGGGTAAGGTAACGTTACAGCTAGAAAGTATACATAATATCGACCAATTAGTGTTTTTAAACCGTGGAAAGAGGTCAATATAACAGCGGGAGAACAATTATGTCACATAACGTTATATTTAGCTCAGGAAAGCCATTTAATGACCATAGCATGTTAATTGAATAGAAAAAATAGCAAGAGAGGAGATTTTGCTGATCACTATATCACATATTTATTATATTTTTTACTTATGTCATTAAATAATTTTTCTTATACGCGAATGTCCGCGTCTTGTACTCGCCCAGGAAATCTTTGTAAACCGTACGGCTCCAGAGAGTGGCAGTCGACCCGGGGTATTCGCAATGTTTTCTCTTCAAAATTGAAATTTTACTGCCACCATAGAAACAATTTATAACGGAAACGGTTTACCCACTCGACATTATACAAGGGCTAACGTTGTAACGTTAGTGATAGTCGTAAATCGCGGGCTGTTTATTCCAGTGGACGCAAGTTGCAACTAAAACAATAGGAGGCAATGGCGCAACGCTACCCAGCAACAGCTCAGTAATGGCACCCGCTTACTTCCGGTAGTTTCGCCGGATTCGTCTAGAATTGTCCAAATTCATTAACTTTCGAACAAGGTTAAGACAAGTGCAGTGAATTTTTTTTTTTTTTTTTTTTTTTTTTCCAAAGACACAGTAATCCATGCAATTATTAGTGGATGAGACCCATTGTTTTATAACAAAGAAACACAAACGTCGATAGAATCTAAACACAATTCTGCATCATTTAACCTCAACATTCTGGAAGAAATGTGTTTCCACATTTTTTTTTTCCTTTTCACCCTATAAAAAGTTGGGAACAAGTTAAAAGTGTATTTTAGGATGTATAAAACTCTTTATTTGCAGTTTATTTGAAAGGAAGCTGTGATAAGGCTGCAATATAGCACCAAGTGGGGTTGTCGTTAAAACTCCTGAGGTGGTACAACGGTGTAAAAACTGCTCTTAAAACACAATGGTATTAAGATAGGTGATAAATTTGACAAGTCGAACAGGGCCCTTCATGATTAATGTTGTATTATTTATGGCCCTTACTTGAGCTGCCTCTAAAATATTGGTCCTCGTGGAATACTGCACTTAATAAAAAGTGAGCAGAGGAGGCAGTGAGGACGATGTATTTGTATTATACAGAGCTTTCCATGACACAATGAGGCACTGCTTTCATACGGCCAGAGGATAGTTTAAAGACTGGATTACATGCGACCTTTCTGCCAACTTGAGATGGCATACTACCGTATTATCAGATTTAGATCTGAGATTTTTTAGAGAATGGGAGTGCATGCAAACTGTTAGTTAGCTTACCTCCTTATACTATGGAATTAATTTTGTGCCAATAATAATTAACATAACTTTTCAAGAAACTGATGAAAATATTAATTGATAGTGGAAAAAAAATATATATCTTTGAAACTGATTTTTTTTCTTTTTTTTTTTTTCTTAAAGGGATAGTTCACTTTGAAATTATTTTTTGGTATGCTTTAACTTACCTCAAGGGCATCCAAGATGTAGGTGTCTGGCGCGGGCTGGACGGTCTCTGGCGAACCAGCGAAGAGGAGAGCTCGGGTTCGGCGGGGCTGGACGGAACCAGCGAAGAGGAGAGCTCGGGCTCGGCGGGGCTGGACGGAACCAGCGAAGAGGAGGACTCAGGCTGGACGGTCTCTGGCTGGACGGGGCTGGGCGGAACCAGCGATGAGGAGAGCTCGGGCGTTGGAGTGGGGCTGGTGCCGTCATCGATGGTGAAAGGTGATCCACAGGACACCAGCACCCACTCAACATATGCAGCAAAGCTCCCCTGGGGACCCCTCCCGGACAACTGCTCTCTGGTGGCGGTGTTGAGGCTGGCATACAGGAAGCTGCAGAGGCAGTCGTCCGGGAAGGTTGTGGCGGAAGCGAGGTGGAGGAAATCCGCCAGATGATCCTCCAGAGACCGGGCCGCTTGCTCTAAAAAGAGCAATTGGACCCCTACAAAAGGGTAATTTTTTTTTCTTTTTCTTTTTTGAAGGTCGATCTTTCTGTCAGGGTGTGGTGCAGGCTGAGGAACCGGAGGAGTCCAAAGTAATGATAAAGATCACTTTTAATTTACAAAACAGGCAGGAAGACAGGAACACGGGTGCAACACAGGCTAACATTAGACAACGACCGACAAAGACTGAATCAAACAGAGGGAACTAAATACACGGATGAATCAAACAAACGAGGTGGAAAACAGGTGTAACAGATGAAACAGGACGCTGAACGGGAGGCTGATGAGGGAGTGAGTTCAGATGTGCAGACGAGAGGATCATGGGAAGTGTAGTGCAGTAGACGCAGACAGGACTGTGACAGTAGGTGTCTTTGTTTCTGCAGTATTTTAAATTTTGATATTTTTAGGTCAAACCATTCTTGTCTGTCAGTCATATAATGCAGGTCGTCACCACCTCAAAGAGCATGCACAGAGAAGTCCAAATTATACATGATTTAATGACTCGTAAATGTAAGTCCACATTGATGGCCTAAGACACGAAACAAGCAGTTTGTTTGAGAAAACGAACAGTATTTATATAGTTTTTACCTCTTGTAATCACAGCCAAGTGATCTGAGGGCACTGGTGCTTCGGTCTGTGCAAGCGTCGGAAAGTGCAGGAAGTGATCTAAATATGGTTGTGAAAAAAATTGGTGGTGCCCATAGACCTGTATTATATGATTGACAGACAAGAACGGTTTGACCTAAAACTAATGAATTTCAAAATGAACTATCCCTTTAATACACTGCATGTTTTGATAACTATTTCTCATAAAAATTTCGCTGATCTGAACTTACAAATGCGCTCCACTTAAGTTTTCGTTTACGCTCCCTAAGATTTCGTTTGTAGTTCTGACACATATCTCTCGTGGGGGCAGAGCTGTGTTCTCATTGGTTACTGAGGTTTTGACTGACAGCACCTTCTTAACCTGGAAGTGAAGACATCAGTGTTGTGTTTAAATAGAGCACGTCTAACGCAGAGCCTTGGCACTTCCTATTAGCCCCATTGTGCATCACCTTGGTTGCAGTTCCATTAGAATTCCACTGGAGGTGATCACGGGCGAGTGCAGAATGAACGGGAGTCTATGGGGCTAAACGTCTAAATGTGTCTCTTTCACCTGCTTGTTGTTAAATCAAAATAGATTTTATTGTTGATTTTGCAAGTTCAATATAGATTATAGGCCAAAAGTCGAATGAACGAGTACTTATGTCCTTTTGATTTCTTACGGGTTAGGCTGTTGTTGGCTGGAACACGCTAGCATTCTGCTATTGTGTGACGTCATCACATTTTTGAACGGATTTTTAGAACAGATAAGTGAACTTAATTTTCAGCTGAGTGTATTTTCTTAGCCCTCCCTTTTGAATGCTACTTTCAAATTACTTGACAAAAAATTACATCCTGAGAAAAGTGGATTTCTGGGGGTGAAACCCCATTGACTCCCATTCATTCTGCACTCGACCGCGAGCGCCCCCGCATGGACAGAGACGCGTTACTCCAGCCAGTCCAGAACCCGGGAAGTAACCGGCCAGTGACAATTCTCTTCAATTAGACATTCTCTGGTTTACATCTATGTTTTTACAGTGTACAGTTTACATGTGTGATTGTGAGCGTCCTTAATTTTACTGATATTAAAGGGGTGATGAACTGAGAAATCAAATTTTTACTTGAGCTTTTGACATCTAAGAGGTCATCATATTATAATAATATCCTGTAAGTTTCAGAACTGAAAACATCCTTGTTAATCCAATAAAAGCTTTTATTGACACCACCCTCTGCAAAAGACTCATTTTTCAAAGTGGGGAACTATGACGTCAAAGAGGATAAAACACCATCTCTGCGGAAGAAGATCAATGCCTACTTCAACATGGCCAGTTTAGCCCCGCCCACCTATTTGCGCTTTATACGCATAGCTAAATAAAATAGGCCTACCTCGTGATGACAAACCAGATCGAGCTACGGAGCAATACAAAATATTGTGCAGTGCCTGGTTGTGGAAGACAACCAGAGATTGTCTTCAGTCCTATTTGAAGAGATTCAAATAGGACTGCAAAACTTTATTTTTCATGACGTTCCAGCTGATGAGGGTAAACCCGTCTGTTCGCTTCGTTTCACTGAGGATTGTTTTGTAAACAAGACTGGATTTGCAGACCGATTAAGCGTAAAGAACAACGGTGCTGTGCTGTCTATATTGGATCTGGCAGGAATGATGTAACACATGTAACCAGTCGAACATGTAACCAGTAGATGGCTGTTATAGCCATAGACAGTAAGTTAAAGCCCTATATGTAAACATATCCATGGCTGTGTATTCCCTAGTTGCTGGAATTTTTCAGTCATAATTACTTGCATGTCTTAGGTTTTAAATTTGGATGTATATTTATTATTACAGATTAAACATTTTAGTCAGAAATGTTAATTTGAAGACTTACCATGAGTATCCAATACCCTGATAGTGACGATGACTAATGATAATGATATAATTCGTCTGTAGTCTACTATACCTTCTATAAGAAATCATCTCAATATAGTGTACCAGCAAATAAAGATACAAACTTAATATCAGTAAAATGAAATAGAAAGCTGCGCTTTCGCCCACATTCAAACATGTAAACACAACACTGACTTCTTCACTTGTGCCCGCGATTTATTCTTTTTCTCAGTTTCAATTTATATTTTCATTAGTTTTTTTGAAAAGTTGCTTTCATTATTATTGGCACAAGAGTAATTTTGGGATATTTTTGATAATTTTGTAAAAAGTTATGTTCAGTTTTAAAAAGTTACGCTCAGTTTTATAAAGTTACGTTCAGTTTTACACTGGCATATACACTGGCATATCCGTATACACTGGCAATAAAATAATCTACATTTTAACTCATTAAAATGTTTGAGTCATCAGTTACTGTATATATGTTTCAATTATTATTACAGTATTATTGTTTTTTTGTTTGTTTGTTTTTTCCCGATTGCTAAACGACAGTGAGCACTGGAGCTATGTGCAAAACTCTAGCTACAGTCTGCACTACCAACAGTCACCTGAGCTAAACAGTTCACATAACCTGCAAAACTCATTCCAAGCAACACAACTCTTAACACACAAAACAGGCTCAGTGCAGCCAAACATATGCACAACCCTCACTGAGATAACACACACACTGTCAGTCAGAACACACTGAGAGTAAAAACACTAGCATCAAACTCCAATACAGAAAATACAAACTTTTCATCTTTACAGTTTGAATAATTTCAGTGACTTCATACAAAGTAATATTTTCTTTAAAGAAAAGAATGACATTCTTTCACATGATTTACAATTCATTACAATTCTTTAAGGTAAATGAAAATTAGCAGTTTGCTTCAATAGTCTGTAGTCAGAATCTCAGTAATGAGAAAAAAAGGTAGAAACTAAACGTACATACTGTAAGTCGAAACAAATAATTGAGGGGCTAACCCTGCCTCTCTCCAGCAGGCCACAGGACTTCAGCTGAAGTGCAATCAGCAGTGTGTGAAAGGCACAAGGCTGACATTTATTCTGTTTTGAATGTGTGGTTCACAGTTTTGACAGCAGTGTGTTAGCATTTGAACAAAGTGCTGTAAATGCACAGTGTTGTGCAGGTTGTGGTAAAAGTCATGGAATAAGTGTGTAGAGTTTTGAATACTGTGTTCAAGCAATGAAAAACAACATGAACTGCTGGTGTGTAGACTGGAGTTAGTTTTTGCACAGGTAGCTCCAGTTGTGCTCACTGTCATTTAGTAATCGAAAAAAAAAAAAAAATTGAAGAGTTCAGATGCAAAAGCCTCTAAGTGCCATTTGAAATTTTCTTCTAGAATGATGATTTTTATCAAACTTGTATATTTAAGTTCAGTAATTTCACTTAAATGGCAATGATGATTTACTATTAATTGTTATTTAAGTGAAATTACTGAACTTAAATATACAAGTTTGATAAAAATCATCATTCTAGAAGAAAATTTCAAATGGCATTTAGAGGCTTTTGCATCTGAACTCTTCAATTGCTTGTTTCATTATATCATAAAGCATAAATATTTGTTAGATAATATTGATTATAGCGCGTTATATGCATTAACAGACTCAGTACGCTTTCTTTATTTTGAATTATGTATACTATGATAAACACATCATTGTACTGTGCAGGTGTGGAAATCTGGTCAGCACAAACTGTATTAGGCCTACTGTATTTCATACTGTTTAACAATATACTCAATTTCACACAAGTCCAATCTCTATTTGTTTTTATTTTTGTTTTTTTCTATTTGTTTACTGTAATCACGTATGGTTATTTTAACCTATATATATATATATACTGTATATATATATATATATATATATATATATATATATATATATATATATATATATATATTATTCTGATTAATTTACTGGGGTGGTATCATGTCCATCCCCCCATGAAGACCCCCTGCATAGTCTCTTTTCTTCTAACACAGTGAGAAAACAACCTTTCTTTAGACCATTGTGTTCCTTCATTAAACTAATGATGGATGAGGGGAGAGAAGTGTAGGGTAACATGTCCCTTAGCTCAACAGCAATATGGAAGTATACTGATACAGGTGAGAAATTGCAGGGCCGTTATGTCCTATAAATAAATGGGTAACACTTCATGTTAGAGTGACATTGTAACACAGAAATAACAACATCCATGTAACTAATGCCTTGTTCACACAACATGATTTTAAAACGTCGGGCTGAACTGTGCGGTTCACACTACATGACTTGCTCTCAGTGAAATCAGGAGTGTTCACACAACACAGCGTGATTGATCCACAACAGGAGGTAACGCACTACACGAGCTGGCAACAACTCGGTCACCCAATGATTCTATCTTGTCTACAAACCACGTTTTGTCACAAAAAATCACGCGATAAGATGAACCGGAAATGACGCAAAACAGCACGTGCGTCAATACCCAGCGAAGAGGAGAAGAACAAAACACGCAAATATGGACGTCAGACAGAAACTAGTGTTTCAAACTGTTTGTGCGATGATCTGCTCTGAGAAAAAAATGCAAAAAAAGAAAAAACAAGATTTACCCAGTGACCTCAACCCATGCCTTGCTCTGATTGGCTGGAGCTCATGACATCACTGAGGTTGAGTCGCGCAACATCTCTGGATATCTAGCATGCTAGATATTTTTCTGGGCTCGGCGACGTGTCTGCGAGGCATCTGCGAGCGTATTTGATGCGTTATTGGCTCTTTCATAATATTGTCAAGCATTCATCGTTCGCTAATCCCCAGCGATTTGCACGCCATAACACCCTGACCTGTCGGAGAGCTCAACGATTTGCAAATTAGGCTTAAATCGGGCTTAATATCATGTAGTGTGAACTTGGCTTAACCCTAAACCAAACCATAATTCTAAACCAAACCCTACAGTAATGTAGCTAATTAAAGTGCCCCTATTGTGCTATTTTAAAGGTTCCTAATTTTGTTTTGTCTCCCGCAGGTTTAGATGCATAAAAGGTAAAAAAAAAAAAAAAAAAAAAAAAACCTTCTCATATTAAACATTGCACATCACCTAATTTCTGAAAGACTCCAAAACGACTCGACCGAAGCAGTCCGAAGTTTCAGTCTCTCTAAATCCTTCAACAGCTACGGAGGCTTCTTAAATCCTCAGCTATTGTACACACTGAAGACACTAACAATGACATTGATTTTACCATATCAATCCAAGTGCGAGTCTAATGATGAAACACTGGAATAACTTGTTATTCAATCAACTCGAACCTTCTCAGTGATAAGTTTTTACTCAGTTTGTTGTACATTATGAGATGTTGCAACTGTAGCTACTCTACATCAGCAAGTGTATGTCCATCAAAAAACGTATGCATAATTCCAATTTACTGAGGTGCATATGTGGGAACTTTGTATCAATAACAGTGTCTGCTTGAATGACTGATGTAAGAAAGTTTGTAAAACAAATCTTGCAGAATCAGCATTGATTTACAATCTGCATTAATTTTAGCAGAAGTATTTCAGTAAGAGTAATAACATGAGTTGGCCGGTTAGGCGAAGACCTATAGCTGCACTGGGTGTACACAATATTAAACACAAAACTATGTATTTTGAACAACCAGTAGAAAATATGTACAGTACAACAATAATTAATCATTCTTGCAGTCTGTTATTCTGAGGAGCAAAGCAAATAAAGTGGGTAACTGCCCCATCTTTAATGGATAAGCGTTTTGCAAATCCCACATTGACTTTGCAGAGATTTGAGATGTAATCGTCAAAAGGTTACACTACTGTTCTATTGCTGTGGTAATTTTAAACACTGATTCTTCACATCCTCATCCTATGGAAGTGTATACAAAGAAAAAGCTTTTGAAGTGCAGAAAACTGTGTCTTCTCGCTTTTTTCACAACACGAACCAGCAGGTCACTCCCAATTCTTGCTTTCTCATTTCGTCCTTTTTTGATCAAGTGGTCTAATAAGCTTCAGTTAGCTTTTTTTTTTTTTTTTTTGCTTTTCCTACTGCTCAACCCTGTGCACTCAACACAGTACATATTGCATAAACACACACATGGTCTGTCCAGAGACAGTGCTTACAACTGCTCAGCCTAAACTGAGCCACAGCAGAAAACACACAAGCATGTAGTGTTAATTTTACCAGCCATTTTTAAATTTAGTTTCAGTTTAAGTCCAGTTTCAGCATCGCTTGTTAGTTTTTATCACATTTAGTCAACATCATCCCATTTTTATTTAGTCTAGTTTTAGTCGACTATAAGTCGAGCATTTTAGTCTTTATTTTAGTCCAAGAAAACATAATTTTATTCGTTTAGTTTTAGTCAAAAAAAAAAAAAACTGTCAACATTTTAGTCTAGTTTTAGTCAGGACATCATTTTAACCTTTTACTTTTTTGTCAGCAGATAATATTTAACATTTCCTAAAATTATTTCACATTTCAACATTTTCTCTCATCTTTTTGATAAAATACACAATTTTAAGGAACACATGCAGACATGGAAGATGTTCTGACAATATTTGCATATTTATTTTGAACATTGTTAAGGTTCAAAGACACAAACACAAATGCTTGCATTAAAACAAATAAAATACACCCGACAAAGGAAACAAATAAATAAAATAAAGTGTATTATGAACTTAACACAAGTGCTGGCTGTTTAAAGCTAGTTCACATAGAATAATAAAATAAATAGATTTGAGGTCAATGTTGTGAAAAAAAAAATCCAACTGATACAACAAAAGTGCTTTCCTGCCAGCTACTTCACATGGTATATAAAGGTACAGTATTTAAGGTGAAACAAGGCATAGCTTGGTAGAACATATGAAATCTTTTTAAAGCGTCTGTCTGCTTTAACAATTTAACTGAAACTATAGTTGCCCGGCCAGTATAACATATCTAAGTTAGCATAAATTTAACTTCACATACAATTCTATCAACAAGTGGCTACGGTCGCTACGTGCTAAGAAGCTAATGTAACATAGCCAGCCTGGATACTAAATGCTATGAAAGTTAGCCATCATTAGTTAGTTTATCATTGTAACAAAATGTGTCCATATATCACGTCTCTTCTTTCTCCCGAGCCCCGTGCAAAGCATGTTTACTTTTAACCTGTCGCCGCCGCCTCACCGTGAATCCAGCTCCTGTCTGCTCTGTGTTGTGTAGGCTACTCTGACTGTGGCCGCCCGCTCCAGGTTTGAAAGTGGGTGTGTGGCGGAAGAGCTGACGAGGAGGAGGCGGAGGAGGAGACAAAACCATATCATATAATAATATGTAATTTTCGTCACGTCTTTGTTCGTGAACTAAAATGTCCATAGATTTTAGCCCAGTCTTTATTTACCGAACTGCATTTTCGTCTCGTCTTTATTAGTCTACGAAAATTATTTCTGATTTAGTCCCAGTTATTGTTTATTAGTGGGGATTTTAGTCTCGTCTCGTCTCGTCTAGTTTTCGTTCGGTGAAAAATGTGCGTTGACGAAAATATTTTCGTTTAGTTCTCGTTAACGAAATTAACACTACAAGCATGCACACTTATGCACATGTATATATATGTATCCTTGCCAGTTGAGTTGTTTATAGCCAAGTAATTAAATAGTCTTTAACAAATGATTCCAGGTAAGTGTAGCTCAGCTCTCACTGAACTTGTATCTGAATGTGAATGTGTGTGTCTATGTGTGCAGGTGTAAATTGTTGTGAAATATCCCTGCATGTCTGGGGCTGTTAAATTATTCAGGGCAACAGTGTACATTGGTTGAGGGAGTGTGGATGTTATGGGTGTGTGTGTATCTGTGTGAGTTTGTGGGAGTGTTCGTTTGCGTGGGTGCTAGTCAACTTCAAGAGACAGATGTGTGAAGGGAGTGTGCATCTGTGTGTATGTAAGAGTGTGTATAGAACGTGCTAGTCTCATGATAGCGATGAACAGCTTATGCCCCACCAAAATGTCATTGTGGTGGACTCACTCATGGGAAAGTGTTGTGAAATCAACTTAGTTTTATTGTAACTAGGCAACCAAGATAGACTAGAAGAATGTTTGTGTGGGTATATGTGTGCTGGAAAGAAGCTTTCTTTCTTGCTTTCTTTCATGTCTAAAACCATCCCCATGTCTAAAACCTCCTTTTTCTCCTCCTCTGTTTTGGAAGGTAACGTTCCCTACGTCCACCAGTCTATAATTTAATGTAGTGACTGAGACAGATCAGACACAATTATTTGTTATATTTAAAAAATAATCCACATTACCCGTCACCCAACAAGCAAACTATCCCAAAACTGCAAGTAACAAACAGATGCAAAACCAACCAGCTAAAGAACTTTATGGTCATGCAAGCTTCAAAGAGATGAGCCCAGAAGGAAGAACGTGTACAGTATATATTAGATCGTTTGGAAGAGAGAGATTGGTTCAGAGATGGCACTGCTCAGGACCCAAGATAACGGCAGAGGTTGATTGATCCCAAAAACAAATTATTTGGATATTTGAATGAAAGTGTGTCTTATTTCTTATCAGTACTATGTATATATCAGCCCATTCTCACTCCCAAGACGTCACCTAACTGACGCCTTGGGAAGCATTTGGACATGCTTCAATATCTGACGCTTTAGGCGCCCTTTAGCGTCAGTTAGATGACGCCCTAGGATCGCGTGTACCCTACCCCCACCCCACACCTAAACCTAACCGCGTCCTCTAACTGACGCTTTCCTTTAGCGTCAGTTAGATGACGTCGTAAGATCGCGTCATGTAAGTGACGCTAAAGGGCGCCTAAAACGTCAAATATTGAAGCATGGTCAAAGGTGACGCCTTGGGGTGAGAATGCGTTGTATATATATATATATAAATGAATCATGTCTAAACTGTAAGCTCTGCACACTCTGCTGGAGCTGGAGTGTAAAGAAGAGATCACAGATAAGGTGATGAAAATGGCACTTCTCAAATAAAGACAGTACCTAATTGGAACTCATCCAAGGAGGCTGGACATCCATTTGAGTTTAAAATCTTGGGACACGAACAAAGCATGAGAAGATTCCAGAATGCATTAGAAGATACAGTGAGCAGTCATGGAGTAGCCGTGAGGGAGAAACCAGACAGATGAGTAACCATGTAGACGAGCAGATGAAATCAAGATCAAAAGAACATGGGTTAAACAGCTTCATTCAAGACATCTAACTACTCTCCTCTCAATTTCCCGTTGAGAGTGATTCAACTGCAAAGCCCGCTTCCAACCTCACACCATGTGATTGGCTGTATTGCCAATACATCTATCCAGACACGAGGACACTGACAGCCAATCAACGGACCCGGGAAACACCCTTTTACAGCGGAAAGTGAAATAAGCAACGTAATGACAAGCAAGTATAATTCAGACTCTTAAATGAACTAGTGCTTTGATTTAAAATTGAATAACCCTGCCTAACAAACGGCAGAAGGGTTCAATTAATGATTGATGGTTAGTTCAGATCATGTCTTATAAGTGCATATAGAAACTTGGGATTTCATCATTTCACTCTTCCTCACTCTCTTTCTTTGTGCAATTTCTTTGTATGAATGTGTGTGTGTGTGTTTGTGTCAGATATTCGTTTTATGTGTTGGAATAATCAATAAAGTCGTGTTTGTGTTTTAAAAATAATTATTCTTTGTTTATGTTTATTGTCTTTAACTGCTGATCTTAGTTGCCTTGCTTATAAATAGTGTTTTCACTGGATATTTACATTCAATGAAGAGCTGATAGTTAAGGCTGGGTCAAATGAAGCTGGACGAGTCATTTGCTCGGCCGTATAAGTGATTAAAATTCCCTTTAAACTAAATTGACCTGTCTGACTCTTATAGTTTTACTCTCGATTCATTCACTTTGAAACACACAAATAGAACCTCTTATGTTTCGTATAAAATTATTCAATATAGAGTGAACACTTTATGCACTTTATATGCATGCACACAACGTCACTGTTTTCACAAATGTGTGTATTTATAGCTTACAAGGTGATGAGAGGGTGATTTATAGCATACAAGGTGATGATGATGGTGAAAGTGTTATCTAAATGTCCCCTCATACATAATGAAGTTTACTCAGATCACATGTATAGCATTTTTTTTCTATCTATGTGCTGCAATTTTAATTTCCTGTGTTCATGTACATATATATTCCTAATGTTCATGTACATTATATTTGGTTAATTCTGGTATGTTTTAGTATTATAAGTATCTTAAAAGTTATTCTCTTAGCACCCAATCCAATTTCATATGCAAAAAAAAAAAAAAAAAACTTCTAGAACACAATGTCCCTTAGAGAGTAAAACTTCTTATTGGCTCACTCACCTTTACACTTTAAAAGATCATGGTCACAAGAACAGGGGCGGTTTCTCAATAATTCTGACATAAGGACGGTGATGCTGAGCTATAAGTCTTTGAAGGACCAATAGTTTTTGCCAATTTTTTGCATTAAATTAAATTAAATTAAAATAAAAATAAGCTATCAAAATCTTGAAAAAAATGAGCAGTTATCTCTGTTCTCAAACGCTGGGGGCGTGTCCGCTGGCTGTGCTGAAACCACGCCCACTAGCGGGCAAGCTGTAGGCGGTGATATTAGGTGAAACTGCTTTCGGGACGGGAGGATGAACGCTGAGGCGGGAGATAGTCGTTTCGGCCCCGTTCATCAGTAACAGCGGATTATCAGTGAATCCCAGTTGTCTCTGAGGAAAGTTTATAAAACTATCCAGTGTAAAATGATCACTACAGAGGCGGGTGTTGGCGGTGATACTCAGCTCTTCATCAAGGTTGGCTCTCTAAAAACCTCTTCTTGATGGGATCGTTTTTAGGGAATTTAAATGAAGATACCGATCTGGGGTGTGTTTCCCGTACAACGACGTACACTGTAAAAAAATATTGTTGGTTTAACTTAAAGTAACCTGGGTTGCCTTACAATTTTAAGTTGATTGAACTGGAAAAAGTGATTTAATACAATGAAGTAGATCAATTTAACCATCAGAAACTCAAAATAATAAGTTATCTCAACTAAATAAATTATTATAAAGTTGATTTGACAAAAGAAAATATGTTGTGATAACAAATCTTGAAAATATTTTTTACAGTGTAGTTCACTGTTTCACTAACATAGTACGATGCATCGTTGGAAAAATCAACTAGCTAGTCACGACTGTCTCGCCAAACCCACTGTCGTAAAATATCGCTCAACCACGTTGGTTTCGCACATGGTGGAGTAATAACTACTTTTAATGAAACTGTTTGAGATCCAATTAACGCTAGATTTGTTTTAAATTACAGACATATTATCTGAGGACTATTTCTAATTGTTCTCAGTTGTTTTGCTTTATCACCAGACTCAATATTTGGCTCGTTCTTACATTGTAGAGCACGTTCGCACATGCGCACTCTTCAAGCACCTTACTTCAAATCTTTTGAAAAACTAAAAGACGTAAATTACATTTGTATGTATGCTGAATAAAAGACACCGGTTAAACTGAATGTCAGCTTGCTTATTTTGCTCAAGATAAGGATTTATTACTTCCAAATGTCACGAAATATAGAAACGATGCTTCTAACCACAGGTCGAGAGCTGTCGTTCAAACCACCCAACTTTGCGATGCTGTTTCCAAATGTTCATTGGAACGATGGTTTTGGGAAACACCGACTCGTTGAAATATGCTGATAACAACGGAACTTGCGACCATAGTTGGCAAACGATGCTTTCGGGAAACGCACCCCTGTTTTCTATTTTTGCATGATCGCATCCAGGTAGTAGCCTATGCATTTCTGTGTCGAAGGCATAGCTAGCTAGAAAACTGTATAGGCTCAGCTGTAGTAACTAATTGTGCTGATAGTCACTCGCGATTGAGCGGTGAACGCGAATGTGCTCGGGGAGTATTATTGTGTGTTAGGGGAGAGATCAGACATCAAATAGGGGCATGTCCAGGAGCTCATGGGCTCCAGTGCGTCATCGAGCCCTGTTTTAGCCCCGCCCAAACAATCCGTAAAATTACAATGGTGAAAAATTGTTTAACAGTCAAACTCCACACAGTTCACAGTCTTTGTAATATGTTTTAGCAATACATATGTAACATTTATAATGTGTTTAGAACTTTTTTGTAGAATTGCCTTTGCAGGGACTTTCAAGATAGTTTTTTGGCTTCAATATCTTGTGAAAAGATTACTTTACCCATAGCGTAAGCAACTTACGCAATATCTGTTCCCTCTTCTAGAGAGAACCAAGGTTACATATGAAGAGTTCAGATGCAAAAGCCTCTAAATGCCATTTGAAATTTTTTTCTTTAATGATGATTTTTATCAAACTTGTATATAAGTTCAGTAATTTCACTTAAATAACAATTAATAGGTAATTATCATTGCCATTTAAGTGAAATCACTGAACTTAAATATACAAGCTTGATAAAAAATGATCATTCTAGAAGAAAATTTCAAATGGCACTTAGAGGCTTTTGCTTTTGCATCTGAACTCTTCATATGTAACCGAGTATGTTTTCTCCATGCAACAATCTCCTCTTCCTTTTATGAGTTTTCTACATTGAACACCCTATTGAACACCCTCTTCTTTATTTTAATCCTCTTCTTTGTCATGCTAATATTTTGTGAATTCTCTTCATTTCCCTTTTTGTTATTCTGTGGCCACATTGCACCCCGTGTATGTTGCTTTAGTAGAGATGCAAGCTCTCTGTCTCTGTGGAGAACAGAAACCTCATTCGTCCTGCACGTTTGTCCCCAACAAGCCATCAACGTTTGTGGCATATGGTTTGCATTAAACTGCACTGACAACACCACATGCTATTCCCCCCCTCTAAACCATGAAACAATCACTGAACCTAATCTCTGATATAAATTTTATGGTAACACTTTACAATATGGGTGCACTAATAAGCATTAATTCAAGCTTAACTAATGCGCAGATAATCATGAGTTAACAAATGACTCATGAAGAACTAAGCCATTCATTTATGATTGCAGCATCAGCAACTAATAAAGACTATGATTATCAGATTAAGTAATATATGAATTGTAATTAATGAAATGTGTCAATACGAACATATAGTATTATCTAATTAGAGTGTTAATTACGTTAATAATGGGTTCAAAGTCATGCATTTTAACTTTCGAGTTGTCTGCTTTAATTAATCATTAGCTAATTATTTGCAAAAAAATCATTATGATATGACTTTACTTGTTGAGACACATGATTATTAACTCATTATTAAGTAATATGTCATCTTGGTTTTGACATCCACTCTAAGCCTTGGATTTAAATATCAAGCCGTCTACAACTGGGATTCCACTGTATGACGCATCCAGTATCCTCTTGTTCTTGGCACCGGATTATGTCTGGTTGAATTTTGATGTCTCAAAAGTGGGACACTGAGAACATGCAGCCAGGCACTGCTATTTAGTAATACTGTTTTTACATTAGATGCAAGCTGCGAGGCGTGACACAACAACAGAAAATAGAACCAATTATAATCAGTGAGACTGTCTACACTGTATGCGGCACGATACAACAACAAATCCCCAACAGTAAACCTGTACACCATTCTATTTATTGCATACTCTAAGTGTTTGTGGTACTTCTGGTACGAAAGGACAGATCGATTTGCAATGGCCTGTCATGTCCAGTATAGACAGTTGGGGAGGGATGCAACGGATGTGTCTGGTTTATATACGATGTAACAGCTGTCAATTCAGATTCTAATGCGGTGATTTTTGTGTGCAGGCCAACTTACCCATCCTTTAAACACATTCTCTGACATTTGACTTTATGTTCACTGTGTAACTGCCCCACAAACCTCAAACTCTAGTGGGTACAGTATGTAACATATTACTTGTGCCTCATGTGCCTTGAGTCATTAAATAATAATATCTCTGCAAATCATTAACTAATGATTAAAGCAGACAACTAGAAGTTGAAATGCATGTCTTTGACCCATTGTGGTAATTAACACATTCATTTACACTATTATTTAATAATATATGTTGTATAGGTAATTAATATTTTATCAGATAGACTCTTTATTAGTTGCTGTTGCAGTAATCATTAATGAATGGTTTAGTTATTCGTTAGTCATACATTAACTCTTTTAGTATTATCCGTGCACTAGTTCAGCATACATTAATGCATATTTGTGGACTCGTTAGGGAAAGTATTACCAATTTATATTTAACCCTTTGAAGTCTCCACCAAGAAAAAGTGATCAAATTTTTTTTGCATTTCTTATCTTCTTATGTCACTAGTAACCACACTCAATTTTTTTTTCTGCACATTCCATAATTTTTAAAATATTGGCCTCTTCCAAATGGTTGAGATGTCACTTAAAGTGTGGCATAGTATGTGTATGAATTCCGGTAATATTTATTACCATTTTCATTGCCTGTTCTCAAAACCTGTTCTTGACAAAACACATTTTCAGAAAGGTCTCAAGGTTCCATATTTTATAAATTTGTTACAGCAGAATGCATACATTCAATTCAATGGAATTTATGTCAATTTTGGTATTACGCCTTAATAAAATCTCATGAGAACTTACATTTTTGTGATATCAACTTCAAATTTGGAACACAACTTGGTTAGATATATGGCTTTGATTTTATAGTAATTTTATAGGAAAAAATATATTTTGTAAAAAATATATTTTATATAAAAAAAAAATATTTAGTACAATATATTTGATTTAAAGGGGTCATGAACTGGCTTTTTAAATTGTATTATATTGTTGTCTGAGGTCAACTTATGACGTTCGCTTGGTTTTTGCATTCAAAAACATCAAAATGAATAAGTAATAGGTTATTGTACCCTAGTTTTGAGCCTAGCTCAAAAATGCTCGATCTTTATGGGTGTCCCGCACTGAAGACTTGCAAGTAAACTCCCACTGCTGTGACTGGATAATAGTTTTGCATATTATAATGAGTTTTAACTCACCCATCAGTGCAAGTGGGGAAAATTGTTTTGAAAACTTCCAATGTTGTAAAATGGCAACCGGAATGATTCGCCAATGTTCGCCATGAGTCCGTGTGTTGCACAATTCCTATAATCTTAATCGGTCTGCAAATCCAGTCTTGTTTACAAAACAATCCTCAGTGAAATGAAGCAAACAGACAGACAATGTTTTACCCTCATCAGCTGGAACATTATTAAAAATAAAGTTTAACCATGTAGTCCTATTGGAATCCAGAGGAAGCTTATTCAGCGACTGTCTTCTTCCACAACCAGGTGCTGCACAATATTTTGTATTGTTTGGTTGCTCGATCCGGTTTTGGGTGTTGAAGTAGGTGTTGACCTTCTTCTGCATGGGTGGTGTTTTATCCTCTTTGACGTCATAGTTCCTCACAAACGAGCCGTTTGCTGAGTCTGGTGTCAATAAAAGCTTTTATTGGACTAACAAGGACATTTTCAGTTCTGAAACTCCAAGATATTATTATAATATGATGACCACTTAGATGTCAAAAGCTCAAGGAAAATTTAATTTCTCAGTTCATCACCCCTTTGATGTAAATTTAAAACTTCCATAACTTTTTCATACTTTTATTTTTTGAAGTGATTTTACTTCGGTTATAATCTGATGAGTGTTTTCTTTAAAACAAGACTAAACTTAGGTCTTTATTCCAAAGCATACTTGAATTACAACCAAGTTCTAATAGTGCATTGTAATGTCCATTCTCAAAAAGGGGGTGACAATTAACCGTTATGTGCCAAATCAACCGTTTTGGTTGAGCATATTTTTAGTTTTTTCATAGCACCAAGTAACGTCATTTTGTAAAGTTATGGCTCTTACAGTGTAATATGTAAAAAAGAAAAAGAAAAAGAAAAAAAACTTATCTTGCAAAATTTCACTAAAAATAGTTCACATGGCTGGGGTGATTTATTTGTTTCTGACATCCATGTTAGAACTCTACTCCCTACTGTATTCCCTACCCCCTATATATGGGGTAGGGAGTAGAGCACTATATAGTGAGCTCACCAGCATAGTACTGTAGATACACCACTTTCGGACACTTCTCTATCTGTGCCATTGATTACATCATCTGTCAGCTGGTGCCGAGTCGGCTCTGGGATAAATAGATTTTTTAAACAAATACATTGCATTATATTGGGCTTATTTCTCCAAAATTTAAAAACTAAAAGTCATTTTTGGCCGTTTCTGTTATGCGCTACTCCACACATGATTATAAGTTATTTTTACGATCAGCGCAATGCATGATGTATATATATACATTAGGGGCTTGGGTTAGTGACAATCGGTTGTACACTACTTTTCAAAATGCATTCTAGGATACATTGAGTGGACTATATAGGGTATAATAATCATCACTATACATTCGGACAGCACTTCAAAATGGCGAGCTCAATATATAGTCCACTATGTAGTGAGTAGTGCGTGATTTCGGACACACCAAGTCTCATTTCAGAGTTAGAACGAGTCAAACAAAAGAGAAAAATAATCACCACTAATGCCCATACTATCTAATACCCAGTCTTTTTGGAACATGTGAAAAGAATCAAATTTGAAGACCGTAACTAACTGTTGGATAATTGAATCCTAAAGGCAGAGTAAAGTTTATCTAGAGCAGATGTTGGCCATTACTGTGGTTATAATGGAATCCTTACCATCTCTTATTGTCTGTCAGTGGGTTTTCTCTTGAGATTAATCTGGGATTCATTTTGGAGCAGATAAGGCTTTGATTTGTCTAAGGAGTTGGTCCATGATCAGTGTAACAGTGCAGAACGTTTCTGGTGAACTGATTTTGTGATAATTGCCAGTTGGGAAAAATGTAAGTAACATCTCAGAGCTGAACAGATTGCATCTCTTATACTTGTCATTGGTTGTCTCCCATACTGTGCAAGGACCCCCTTAACTAACAGCAGAAGTGGGAGGCTTATTTACATGGTTTAAGGGGGTTTTCTGTTGGAGTTCCCAACTGACACTTCATGACATCAGAGTTCACCTGATGTAGGTTTGTATGTGTGAGTCAGAAACTAGTCAGAGAGGGCTCTACTGTAAAAGTTGAGATCCCAATGACCCATGTGTGTTGTGTGTGTATCCTACACCCAAGTGGTGTTTGGTTATCCCAGCTCAAGGTGCATGTAGGGTAAATTATGCAAACAAGGCAGCACATCTGTTTTTCTTATGCATAATGTATGTGGCACATGATGAACCCGAGAAGCCGCTCTACTCTTAAATAGTTTATCTGAAACTTTCCATATGACCTTTCTGCTTATACCTGCTAAGATGACGCACCACCTTATGTTTACTGCTGAGCTACATGATATTACTTATCATACACCATATCGTCATTGAGCGACAATGTTTTTGGCGGTGTCTAAAATAATGATGGGTTTAAAGTTATTTGCTGAGCCTGGCACTACATTTAATTTTCTCCATAATAATTGCTAATTTATGCAACTTTAAGAAACAAAAAAAATAAGGAATTTTTTTTTTTTTGGCCTTTTTGTTTATTTTGACAGGACAGCATGAGGTAGAGAGAGGGGAACGAGATCAGCAGAGGACCTCGAGGTGGGAATCGAACTCGGGCCGTAAGCTCAGTCGGCCATATGTCTGCACGCTAACCACAGGGCCATTGGCACCAACAAAAAAAAAAAAAAAAAGGGGATTTTTTAGCTAAATTATTATCACAAGTAGGAAGGACTGTGGCACTGAGACACTGAGGGTGTCTTTTTTTTTTCTTTCTTTCTTTCAGTTCTCTGCATTAATTTTTCTGATGCATAGCAGATAATGATTTATGTTTTACTTGGGACGTTTGGTATCCTAATTGACCTAATGAGATGATTTTTCACTTTAAACTTAATGGAACAAAGTTCTCGTGCTCATTAAATCATAATGAACCGCAGTCTTTCTTCAGAAACAAATAACTTGATGTTATTTTTAGCCCTACTTTCGTGAAAAAAGTGTCTATCTGTTATCTGTATGCTGTTATTAATTCATTTCTTGACAGGACGCATTAGAGTGCTCCCCTGTCACTGTGAAACCATCTGTTAATCAGCACTTTTGTGACTGCCAGCATATGTCTAGAATCAAAGCCTATGAACATGAGAACTGGCATCTCAAAGTTTTAGAGTATCACTGTAATACAATAGATCTGGTTGAAGAACATAATGAAACCCGAAGATAAATAGTGGAAGGAGGAACTGATATATCAGAGTAAAAACAGTAAAAATACATTCA
Organism: Pimephales promelas; assembly: GCF_016745375.1. Next base: position 3,079,065 of record NW_024121155.1, read on the forward strand.
CATTAATATTTAAGAAAAACATTGCTTGTTTCATTATTATTATTATTATTAATGTTTCTAAAAGTCCCCTCCCATGGTCACCAATGCCTCTTTTATTTGATCAAAATATAGTAAAAACAGTTATATTTCGAAATATTGTTACAAAATAAAATAACTGTTTTCTATTTTAGTATACTCTACTCTATACTCTAAAACATAATGCATGCATGTGATAGCCAGGTTTACAGAAGCCTTTATTAATCCAGTCTTCAGTGTCAAACAATTCTGAATTATAATATTAATGATGTACATTATATATTTTCATAAATAATTGTAACCAAAGTTAAAACCTAAAATTCAAATATTTGTAGAGACATTGTTAGATCTGAAATTGGTTGTTTGTCATGTCATTTAATGCATTGTAATATACAGCTGTAACATATGTATTATAATGTATTATAACGTACAATGTATTACAATTTTTCATGCGATCATACAATGCATTATAATGTGTATTACAAGGCATAATTAAGGTGTCTGTGCAGACTATAGGTATTCATTTCTTTACATTTACATTTATATTTATTCATTTAGCTGACGCTTTTATCCAAAGCGACTTCCAATTGTATGTCAGAGGTCGCACACCTCTGGAGAAACTAGGGGTTAAGTGTCTTGCTCAGGGACACATTGGTGTTTCATAGTGGATTCGAACCCGGGTCTCTCACACCAAAGGCATGTGTCTTATCCACTGTGACATCACCTCCCCAATAAAACCTCTTTAAAATTTTAAATCTTACAAACCCAAACTTTTAATGGTGTATTTGTTCATTAAAACTTTCTGTAATAGTTTAGAATTGAAATAAAACACATTTGTATGTACATACATAATTACTTTATTGATGTGTTTGTAACCATCTCAAGGCTAATAAGCAATAGGATTACAATGTTTATGGTCACTATTTTGTTTTAGGAAGAAAAAAAAGTCAGAGGAAAAGATTTTTTTCAAATATTTAACTGACCAAACAGTGAATGTGGTATCAGACCCTAGAAAGATATTATATATATATAATTTAATAAAAGTAATAAATGCTAAAAAGGGAAAATAGAGTTTCCAATTGAGTTTCCTCAGTCCCATATGCCCATAGCAGCAGTAATAGCATCATGCATCAGACCAATAGCCCACCTCTTACCTAACCCAAACCCCTTTTCCATTCCCCGTGATCCTTAGCAAAATATTCCCATGGACCCTCTATTTCCCACTTATTATTTAACAATGTTTTTAAACTCATCTACAGCATTTCACCACACCCACTGCCTCTGTTCTTCTACCCCACCAAAACACTCTTAGTTTGGACAGTTTGGCAGGAGCTGATATGCTGCCAGGATTCTTCTTCTGAAATCAATAGCAAAAATGCAAATTAATAATTTCCTTTCTCCCACTGCAGCCGAGAAATAAATACATATTTATGTCAGAAGGATATGTAATTTGATCTACAAAGTTAACTATATTGCATTGTGGAGGTCACATCACAGTGGGACTGAGTGCTAGACTGGGTTGCACGAATCATATTGTTATGAAGTCTGTAGGGAGATAAAGGCAGTAGCCTTGGCGAAAAGAACAAAAAAGAGAAAGCAAATTGCACTGATTTATAGAGTTATAGCCTGGAAATGTGGCTTTTTCCAGAGTATAACGGCATAATATATGAAAAGGGCAATGAATTAAGGCAAGTGGCATATTATGAAAGTAAATTTAGTTTGGATCCCAATGAATGTATAATATACATTACAGCTCACAATGTAAACCGAAGTTAGCGGGAATTAGTTCTAGCTAGCTAGCTCGGGAAACAGACTGCAATATGCATGAGTACGTCTAAAGTAATAAGTAGGCTACACCGTTTTTATTGGAGGGTTTTTTAATGTCGCCATTGGAGTGTCATTTCCACACATAATGCTGGCTTGCATGATTTGAAAAGCTAGCCAGCTCTTGATAATGAGAGACTGTTCCATAATCAAAGCCCTCAAACCAGAGAGATGAAAGGAGAGAGGCTGCAAAGCCTGCCTGACACATGTACCAAGCCCCTTCTTTCACTTTACTTTATTTCTCTTCTTTTCCCAGAGAGAGGGAGGGAAAAAGGGAAGAGAGTACGAAAGAAAAAGAAGGCAAAGACAGAGAGACACAGAGAGGAAAGAGCAGAAAGTAAAACCATCACGCTGTGAGTTTTGTCACCTATTAAAGAAGAAAAAAAAATCATCTCATTGCTCTGCTTGGAGGGCTGAGGGGGGCCGATGCACTGCAATGATCAATGGACCTCACAGTGGGGGATATCAAAATTTCTCTAATTGAAACATTCCTTCAGGGTCTCCTATGGAGGTCCTGTTTCTTGGAAAAACCCCTCAAACACATGCCTCATCCTCACTCAGGACTTTTGTTTCAGAGTGTGGTTGTCATGGGGGCAGTTGGCTGACTTTCACATGTCCTGATAGTTTATTGAGGCATGCTCACGGTACTCTAAGGCTGTGTGTCCACCAAAGTGTTTTTCCACGCGCCTGGCATATGTTTTCAATTGTTTTCAATGGGAGCGCCGTGTTTTTTAAACGCAGTGCCGAGCGCCCGAACTTTTTTACTGCGCACAGCGCTCATCACTGTCACTTTTTACCCAGCCGTCCAATCACAGTGGAGGAAGGTCGGGACTAATACCACACCGACCAACAGTCACAACATTCAAACTGCTGCGGATATTCTGTATCACAGCAATGAAACGTCTCAACGGAAAAAAACGCTGCGCTGCCAAAACGCTCTCAAGCACCCAAAGCACGGCGTCTTCAGCAGAGCGTCTAGCGTTTTCATCGGCTAAAAACGCTTTGGTGGACACATGGCCTAAACAAAGAAACACCAAATATTGCAGAGCAGTTCAGTGCTTCATGCACTTTCAATTAGAAACATCCAAGGGCCTCAAAAGGTATTTGGACACTTCTGGACACCTAAAGGGTGGTTCATACCAAGACAAATGTTCAGCGTGAAAATTTCAGCCCAGGGTCATTCGAAAAACGTACCTGTGGTAACATTTTTGCAAATGCAAAATATGTTTTGTCAGGGAGATTTCGTGACAGTTTCGAAGAGAAAAGTCGAAAGTGAGTGAGATTTTTTTTTATTTTATTTTTTTTTTCAGAACAGATGAATGTGAATATGACAGCATTTTATTATGTTGGAGTTTGTATGTCTCAGTTCTGAATTGAACTGCCCGGTACATGACGCTAAAAGCTTAGTGCTTCATCTCATTTCAAAATAACTTACACCCACACTAAACCTACCCTATAGTGTTAACAAAAGCAAATGTGACATAACGTGTGCTACCATGGCTTTTTAGCTTGTTTTTTTTAACTCTTTTCTTTGAGTTCTTTTATAGTGACTTGTCTTTCATGAGATTCGTACCCGAGCTTCACAAGTACAATTCGGTACCAGCTGAGCTACTGAACAAGCTTAGTAAGCCATAAAAGCCAAACATACTGTATGGAGTTGGTTGTGTGATGCAAACTCCAAAATGTATTTATTTATTTTTTATTTTTTCAAATCATGCATTATGCTAAAAAGTTTTTTGAAGTCATTACATAATATTGTGCAAGGAGCCATGTGAAAACAAGTCTTTATTGTTCCATAATCTGCCATGTAATCATAATTGCGTATGAAAATGATTAAAAAATGATTACTGTTTTACTGCCTCTAGAGTGTGTATTATACGTATTTTGCTAAAATGTTGCCACACGTATGTTTTTCCAGTGAGTGACTATTGCCATTAAAGTGAAAAAACTTACTTATATACTTGTATGAAGTCTTCATATACTATTTGACTTCCTTTCTTCTTTGTGTCAAGTGGGGTGTCATAAAGTTTTCAGTTTTTGTCTTTAAAATATTTGCCATTTGGTTTGGTATTTTATTAAATAATGCAAAGAAATTCACAAATGTTATGTATGCCTTATGTATCAAATACATTTTGTGGATGCTCATGAGATTTTTAACTTTAAAACAGATCGGTATATGTAATATAAGTGTTTAGTATCATTTAATAGTAACAGTTAAAATAAATAAAAAAAAAAACAAGGGTGAACAAATTTCACTTCTGACTTTACTCAAGAAAACATTTTCTATGCAATGTACAACAACAATCAACACTGATTTCCCATGATTCATTGTTGTATTTTGTTGTAAGAGTTCTAATGGTTTGTGTTAGTGTGAAACTGCAGAAACTTCTGTTTTTGATGAAACGCTAACCACCATCTCATCCTCGTCTAAAAGGTACTGACACACAAGCAGCTAACACAGATGGAAAAACCAGTGAACAGTGTTAACCCTTGTCTTCCCATTCACTCAAGCGACAGTTTAGGCAAGGAGGAGTCAAACATGGATTGACAGCAGAAGGGATTGGTTTGGTAACCAGACAATCAAGATCAGAGTCATTGAACCAAATCTTTTTTCTTTTTTAGTAACCCATTTACACAGAGAGAGAGAGAATAAAACAGAGAAAGAGAGATGGAGAGAGAGTTAAAAAGAACATTTGCTTATCTACTATATTTTAGATCTAAAAGCTTGTAAAACGTAAAGCTTGTAAAGCTTGTAAAAAAAAAGTCACGAATCAGACATGTCCCCTTTAAGACATTGAGTTTGTGCAAGACCTATTTGCATGCCAGTTTGCATGTGAGAGCTCTCAGGTGTTGAAGTTCACAATTTATTTGTGTGTTTAAATTGCCCTATAGTGCCCTGCAAAGAGAAGCCATCTAAAGTTAAGATTCAATTGTAAAGTGGATATTTGTTTATTCCAAAAGGCACTGCAAATGGCATAAGGATTGATAGATCACTTCACAGAAAGTGGAAAGGGAAATTTACCAATCTGTCACTGTGAACCACCTCAGTACTACACCTTGTCCCAATGGGCACACTTCCATTTTTGTGATGGCCGTTGTTTCTATGAGACCATAGGGGCTGCTTTTTATTTCGTATTGTGCATTAAAGGGACATTACTGACTTGTCAGAGATGTATTACAGTACATCTCTTTGTGTAAAGGATCTGTTGTTATTTGTTTGGAGCTTGGTTTATCAAGAGAATATTATTGCAGTTTAAATGGCAATTGATATTATGTTCAAAAGTATTGTCTTATTGTTACTATTATTTACTTTTCTCTTATATAATGTTTGGGGTCGGATTTTGAATGAAATTAATACTATTTTTCAGCAAGGACATTGTTATTGTTTATATACATATATATATATATATATATATATATATATATATATATATACTGTAATATATATAGACTGTAAATAAATGTATAATGTTAATATTTAAATAAATTAGTCAAAAAGAAATGAAGGTTTTTGATGAAAAGATTCCAGGATTTTTCTCCATATAATGCATTTTACTTGTAACCAAACGGTTCAAGGTACAAAAGACAGTTTCAGTACAAACTGCAAACTGTTCAAAGGACTTTAAACAATTCCAGACGATGAATAAGGGTCTTATTAAGCAAAACAATAGCTCATTTAAAAAACAAAGGTTAAGTATTATAAGCTCAAATGGTCACGACTCACCTTGCTCTGTTCTGTGTTGCGCATTTGTGACTCTCCTGTTCCAACTCATTTATCAAAATGAACAAATCTTTTTTTCGTGTCATTTGGTTCATTCAACGAACGAAATGAACAATTTGACTCTGAAAAAGATTTGTTCATTTGGATGAACGAGTTTGAACAGGAGAGTCACGAACGTGCATCACAGAACAGAGCAAGGTGACCATTTGAGCTTATAAAACTTAAACTTTGTTTTTAAATAAGTCATTGTTTCGCTTGATAAGACCCTTATTCATCGTCTGGTGTCGTTTAAAACCCTTTGAACAGTTTGCAGTTTGCACTGAAACTGTCTTTTGGACCTGGCCGTTTGGTTCCCAGTAAAGTGCATTATATGGAGAAAAATCCTGCATATTTTCATCAAAAACCTTAATTTCTTTTTAACTGAAGAAAGAAATACATGGATATCTTGGATGACATAGGGGTGAGTAAATTATCAGCAAAAGTTTTTTTTTTTTTTTTTTGTGAACTACTCCTTTAATACCACTAACAAATTTCCAAATAGGCCCATACTAACACAGCAACATAATGAGGGTCTACTCTTTCATTGTTTGAGGTATTAACTTGCTATTTCTTTTTATTAAATACCCCCATATACTAGTGTTATATGCGAAACAGTTTTTAGAGATACAAGTCTTTACATTCAATTATCACGAAAACAAATCTCAGAGAACGGTTGACTAGTTACCAATGTGTTATTAGACCTAAGGTTCATTTTGCAGCGGAGTTTTCCTTAAAGAACTAACAAAAAACAAAAAAAAAAGCAACTTTTAAATACCTATTTTTGCTATGCTCCCAGAAGTCAGAATGAAATCTGTTTTTTGACAGGCAGCCACTGCTCGGTGAGTTTGGTTTAGGTAACAGATCATTACACAACCATAATTACAAACTGAGTCTCTTTTCACAGTACAGCTGTAGACAGTACACAGGCAGTTTCCTTTCAGCAGGGATGCAACTTTACACTCTGCGCCTCTGCCAAAACTTCTCTCCCTCTTTTACCTCATGAAGAAACTAAAGAGATTCTTCTGTGAAGCTGTGGTTGTTTTTCCCTCATAAATTCCCATTTTACCCTTATTTTCTCCACTCCCTTATCTCAACCCTGACATTTATGAGGAGTGACAGACTATATGCCGTTGTGCGGACGGAGAAGCATTGCATCTTTTTATGGCTGTTATTTTTCACCACACCAGTGGCCCACAACCACCAGCGCTCACTCGATTTCACACAGCACCCTCTGTACCCGCGGTGGGAACTCACAGGTAGATGCTGCTAACTGGACCAGATAAAGCAGTTGGGACATAATTGGCACAACACAACGCGTTCCTGCCAATGCAATGTTCTCAGAGTGTTGTTTGTGATGGTAATGTGGTGTACCGAACCATTTTTTTTCCCCCTCACGGCTGATGCAGAAAGCAAATGATGCCAAAAAGTAGATTGAAATGAGGTTTCAAACAGATGCAGCTTAAAATTCAAACTCTGAAACCAAATGAAATATACACTGTTAGCAGGGCTTGACATTAAGTTTTTTGCTCACCTGCCACTGTGGCTAGTGGTTTTCCAAAGTTACTAGACACTCATAGATCACATTTTCACCGGCCACAATTTTGACATCTATACCATAAGGAAAAACTGCCAAATAGATATTTCTGTCACTTTAAGATGCACAGACTCATTATACTGTTTTATATAGCCAATACACTTGACTTTATGTGCACACACTTTGGGGGTTTTGAGCACAAAATCTGCAAGAATGAGTAAAGTTTGCTCAATTACATGCAATCCTACTCCAACAATATTCATCTGGAGCAAATGAAAATGAAACGAATGAGTTAAGGGACGCGGTTTGTGTGTCAACTCTCAGAAAGCACAGCTTGTATTGTGTATCCTGCAGAAGAGTTTCAGATATTTCAGTAATGATATGTAGCGAAAAATCTATATGTTTGACAACACTAGATTGCACTAGAAAGTTCATTGTTTCTGATGTCTTTTTAAAAGACCACAATTGAAAAATGTATATTACATGGCAATGGCCAAAGTGGCTAGTAGGAGTGACTTTGTTGCACGCCACCGCTGAAATCAACACCAGCATTTAACACCAGCAGCATTAACACCAGCATTGGCGGGTGTTAATGTCAGGCCCTGACTGTTAGCAGATAAATTGTTATGACTCTATTTTGAGAAGCTGAAAAGTGTAAAAAGCAAGTGTAAAATACCCCCCCCCCCCAAAAAAAAAAAAAAAAAAAAAACAGGGCAAAGTATGAAATCAGAATAAGACATTCTGATATTAAAGGAATAGTTCAACCAAAATGACAAAAATAAATAAATAAATAAATAATCTCTTATGATAGTGACTCACCCTCATGTCCAAAACAAGAATGACTTTCTTCTTTTGAACACAGATACTTTGAAAACTCATTGAATTTATGGACCAAAACAGTTGAAATATTATTCAAAATATCTTTTTAACATTCTTTAGTTTGTGGTCCTCAGAAGAAAGTCAAAAAATAGTGAATGAATGACAGTATGTAACAAATCTCAATGTTTTTCAAACTAATTTCACCAATACAGAATCTGAATCTGCTGTACCAAAGTGCCAAATGTGATGTACCAAAATGTTCATTCACCGTTTGGACTGACATGCTTTATATTAAGAATTTCGCTGGCACATTTACCTGTAGCAACCAAATGAAATATACACTGTTAGCAGGGCTTGACATTACGTTTTTTGCTCACCTGCCACTATGGCTAGTGGTTTTCCAAAGTTACTTGACACTCATAGATCACATTTTCCATAAGGACAAACTGCCATATAGATATTTCTGTCACTTTAAGACGCACAGACTCATTATACTGTTTTATATAGCCAAATACACTTGACTTTATGTGCACGCACTTTGGGGGTTTTGAGCACAAAATCTGCAAGAATGATTAAAGTTTGCTCAATTACATGCAATCCTACTCCAACAATATTCATCTGGAGTAATACAGAAGCTCCCAACATTTACACTGAAACACAACAGTGTTTCAAGGATTCTACTACTCCATGTTCTTTACTTAAAGTTTCACAACAAAGTTTCTTGGCGAAAAATCAAACTCAAATCACTCAAACTATAAAATATAGTTGTGAATAATTTAGCAGGTGTTGAATGTATGATGGAAGCCAGGCTGAATGACCTGTGGAGTGGACATCCTCTCAATTCTAACACCAGTATTTTTTTATGAACCATTTTTACACATTAAAACTGCACTTGGAAATGGAATCAGATCACAGTTGTGGAACAAATAATAACAGTATTTTGCAGCTATATTCTTAGACAGCATCCTTTGTGGTTCCTCCTAAAAGCCCTGTATGAGTGCAACAGATGTGCTTTTACCACCCCCAACCCTCCGGCAACTGCAGTCACTGAATTTGACCTGTAAAAGTGCTGACAGGTTTGCTTGATAAAATATGTACATAATGTAACCAGAAGCACAGGGCCACCGCAACCACGCAGCCCAAACTCGATCATCAATTGGAACTTATGCATGTACATTAAATATGAATGTGTTATTACTGTAGATGAATTATTGATTTTTATAGTAATATAATTATGCATTACATAGGTGGATGTTGGTCAGAAATTGATATGTTATGAGAAGGATATTAATATTTCAGAGAATCAAAATCACTTAGGTCAGTCCAAAGTTATGCTGATCAGCGTGCATTAACATTTACACCAAAGGGTTCCAGGTATAATGGGAAAATCAAAACAATTATGGATATTAAGTATGAATTTAATGTCTGTGAGGCTTCTGCGTATTACTCAGCATGCATAAATTGCAGTTAATAACAGAGACCTAATAGAGAGACATTTCTAGTCCGGCTCTGGTGTCCTCCAGCACTGCACATTTTGGATGTCTCCCTTATCGTACACCCCTGATTCAACACATCGGCTTATTAGTAAAGGCTCCGAGACCTCACTAGGGTGTGTCACACTAATGACTGTCCTGGGGGTACCTACAAGCTGAATTGAGAAACGCTGCAATACAGAATTTTTATTAGAAAGAGAACACATTTCCCTTTTACTCAGAGGTTACTACTTCAAAGCTCAGTTTGTGTAATTAAATGGTCTCAGATGTGTCCTAAAACTCCATAGAATAAAAGAGTGTCAAAACCTAATCCGATAGGGCCAAGAGTTTAGTTCAAGCTTTCCCCAAAACACAACTGCCTAATCCTGAAGACTTTGACTAAGTGGTTAAGTTGGGTTTAAAGCTAATCTCCGCAGAACCAGCCTGGTCTCATTGTTAATACGTAGCTATTTTACGTTTTTGCAAAGATAGAAAACGTACTTTTTAGTACGTTTGGATAGATGCTGAAACGTATAATATAGACGTATCTGCAACATTTAAACGTAACATTATTACGTTTTTACAGCTACAAAACGTAAACTATTTACGTATATTCTATATCATAAAGATATCTGGATAATTTCCCTTTTTACTATTTTATAGATAAATGTAAGATCCCGTAACCCTAATCCCAAACCTAAACATACCAATTTTATACTTAATATAAAAAAGGATAAAACGTAACGGACAGGTGTTGGGAAAGGGCAGTTTTATTAACAATATAGCATTAAAATATATTTTGAGCCACCTACTCCTACCCCTAAACCTACCATAACAATTCCTTAAAACTACGTAAAAAACTACAATTATGAAGAAAAACATAACTAACAGACAAGTATAATCACAATAATTTATTTATTGCGAAAATGTCAAAACCGATACCAAAAGCCGTTCACATGATGAAGCGTTGCAGTCGCAGTCTTCTCTCTGGCAGTATTGTAATAGTTTTGTATGAAGTACAGAGCAGAAATTAAATTACTAATGAAAATGTTAATCCGGCTTCGGTTGGTTCGCGCTTCTCCGTTTCAAAATTCAAATGAACTAAACTAACCAACCGTCTACAGTCCTTCATGTCGCAAACTGTGACGAAGCAGGGAAGAGCCAATGAACGTTTGATATCGCTGCCGTAAAAGATGACGTATGGGCGCAATATTTTAATTTGAATTCATCACCAGCGCGGGGTTTGACATGTAACGTTACGGTCGCTGCTGAGAATGGAGATCACGACTGGATAAGAGGCTGAAATCGCTGAATTAGGAGTTGTTTCTTGCAAACAACTATGGATTCTAAAGATTTGGATTACATCAAACTAATAAAATTGACGTATTTTGTGAATTTTTGTTGTGTTTTATAGGAGAAAACGCTTTATGTGTCTCAAGGTAAATAAACTATTACAAAATGGTTGAACGAGTAACGTTAAAGAATGTATATTTTTTAAGGTTTTATAGTGTATTGTTTAACACCATGCAGGCGAAACGAGCAAAATGTTAATATTTATGAGTATTATATCAATAATGCGACTGAAAACCTCATTAATAAGACAGTGGGATGCAATAGAGTCAAAACATAATGCTACGATATTAATATGCATAAATTGTGATACGTGGAATGTGTACGTCGGTGGATTTGTTCATACGTAAATAAATTACGTTTTTGTGCTGTCAATACGTAAATATTTTACGTTTTAGTACTGTAAATACGTCAGTATTATACGTTTCTGCGCATATAAAACGTAATTATATATACGTATGATAGAACGACACTTTACGTACACATACATACGTATTCTCATGAGATCACGTTGTAGTGGCCCCCCAGTAGTTAGACACCCCATGCCTTAGGATAAATAATAAAAAAAAAAAATGAAATAAATTGTTGACATTTATTACTAAGAATTATAGAAGAACTTTTTTAACAAGAACTAAAAATAACTTTAACAAGAAAATATATTTTTAACAAGATAAACTGTTCTATGTAGAATCAATACTAATCAAATAATTGTCAATAACCTACAAAAGGTGGTTATGTAGGTTAACCCATAACTATTCAAAAGGTGAATTCTCCATTGACAAAATCAAGTCCCTTCCAACATTATTTTTGCTCAAGAAGCCGTTCCACAAGAATATGGGTAACAATATGTAAGAAAAGACCACAGCAACTATTGTTTAGTGCCAAGCGTCTTTTCTTCCCTATTATGACATATCTGAGTGAAACAGCTTCTCGAATGAGAAAAAAAAGTAGGGCGGGTATGCTGGATTGAGAACAGACAAAGTCATATAGAATTCTTATTGAGAAGAGAACACATTTCCTGTCTCAGTTTGTGCCATCATGTCTCTCAAAAGGAGGAATACCTTAAAAATGGAAATAACACAACAGTAAGAGGGCTGTATATGTCTAGATAGTATAGTTCAGATAATTTGGCCATGGTAAGATTGGATTCTTTTGAAATGTTTGAGTTAATATTAAAATTTATTTGACGTCCGATTGCTGGCTTTTTGGCTTACCAGAGCATAGTCTTTGACATTGCTGATATATATATATTTTTTTCCGAAAGTCATGTGAGATAACAAGAGCTTTTTTCTCCAGAGAAAAATCTGAGCAGGAGACTTAAGCAAATGTTTTCCATTTAATCGCATTGCCGTCGAGGAGAAAAACTTGAGATATTAAGAGATCTCATTTGTGATTTTTCATCCCAATGGGCAAATGCTTTTCTGCACACACAAACACACACGCCTACTCAAAAACCTACTATAAACTTCCTCTTCTGTGTCTTGACATCCTATTTTGGAAAAGAATGTTAGCAATTTAGGCAGAAGCTAAATGACGTGTAATGCTGCGTTTCTGTGTAAGTGGGTGTGTGTGTGTTTGCTCCTTCGCCTGAACCCTTTCGCTCGACCAGTGACAGATGTGCGTTTCTGCTGACAGTGCTGATCTACAGCAAGCTGGCCTGGCTTCTCACCAAGCTATTACTTAATTCATTGACATTTGCCATAATTGCCTGGAGGCAGTTTCCAGAGGAAGTATAGGGTTCTAACAGGATTAGATTAGAAAAATACAATTACCATTTCAGATTTAAGGAGAGTAATCTGACCGAGACTTTCAAGTGAAGGAGAGGCGAGGAAGGGGAGGACAAGGAGTACAAAACTACCAGAAATGTTAATGCGTAAAGTTTAACACTAGAAGTGCCAGAATTCCAAAACTACTAGAACGGCCACAAACGGTCATTTTGACCGTTAGATTCAAAACAGTGTTTATTTCTTTGACGAATAATTTTCGTAAATTATTTTCGTCAACCACATTTTTTCAAAGACGGAAACGAGACGATAACTAAATAAAAACTAGGTTTGAATGACAAAAACTATGACGAAAATGTTAGATAGTGACGATATGCGAAGCGGTCAATAGGCTAATAATAATAATAGGACTAGCAGAACTAGTGAACAGCCCATGCAGCAAAACAAACAGTGCAGGACAGGGCAGCAGAGCTCACCAGGATCATCCGATATGAATTGAACATCTGGATCCACCGTGTCTGATGATAGCAGCCGTCTCTTTTTCCTTGATGTGGACTCTGACTCTGAATCACTCTCTGATGATATATAGCCTATAACACAAGTATTGATAACTGTAGTCTGGTTTTGTTTGCTTATTTCTGATCAACAACTAATGTAGAAATTATTATAAAGCAAACACCACTACAGAGGTGACCGGACGGACCTTTCTGTTGACAGTTGAGAGAGAGACCACGATCAACCGCGGGATATTTAACAAAAAAAATATCGCGAAATTCAGTGCGGTCAATATGACCGTCTATGGCCGAAATAGGTAAATATGTTCATTTGTTTTGTTTTGCCTTACGTTTACGTAACTTAATTTATATGAAAATCATTTTAAATGAAAATACAGACAATTTTAGGAAAAGTCAGGTACCAGCAGGATTCTATTATTTTTTTCAACAAAGTTATTGTAGATATAAAATTCAAAACGGTCAAAATGACCGTTGTGGCCGTTCTAGTGTTAAGGTGGGAAAATGAGGGATGGAAAGGCGAAAAGACAAGTGTAGCTATGTGTTATGGATGGCCACTAATTTTTTTTTCTCTCCTTTTTCTTGCCAATTTATGGTTGATCACGGTGGCTTGCCTGTCGAGTCGGCAGAAATGGACTGTCAGGGCAGCTTAGATATGTCGATTCAGAGATAATGACATATTGAAGCCTCTGAACCAAAGTCGTATCATCCCTCATGTAATTGGTTTCTCCACCAGTTTATTGTCCCCGGCTGTAATGCTCATCATTTAGAAAAGTGTGTATGTGCGTGTGTACACTACCGGGTAGCTCGAAGAGGGCTGTAAGAGCGTTAAAAAAAATGAAAGCAAGAATCCCCCGACAAATTCAAGTCTCATCCTCGCAGGTTTGGTAAGTAAAACTACTATCTGGGCTTTTCACATGGGGGAACAGGTCATCACAACTTCACAAAGAGGAAGACTTTCTTTATTCCCGACTGTACTGAGGGACTCATCTGCTGCTACAGTCAGAGATGGTGAATGAACTGATTCACAATAGGACTGCAATCTAACTCTCTTGACTCCCCTTCATTTACATAAGATTCAGATGAAGGGTGTGGTATTACCTGCAAATGTATTTGAGTTGTGTATCATAAATCATGCCTTAACATGAGCTATAGAGCCACCAGAGGCTTCGTTCTCATTCGCAGCATCCTGTTTCTGTCTCTTAAGGTCTTAAGACAAAGCAGAGCAGTCCCGTGCAGATTTGCATTTACTGGGGCCACATGATTAAATGTCACACAGCATATCTCCAAACCCTGCCTGCATCCTCCTTTCAAAGAGAAGCTGTCTGAAGTTGCTTGTGCTCCGGATGACCTTGCTGTCGAAGTGAGTCACCACTGAAGGGCAAGGCTCACGCTTCCATGATTTAGTCAAAGGCCTATCACAGATAATTCATCAACCTTGAGATTAATTTTTCATACACAAATGATAGTCATGAATCAAGCCAGTCTATGGACACACCTTTCTGTCCTTAGCTGACTCCTGCATGTTTTGAAGTGGTTGGTGGTACTTCACTTTTACGTTGATTTTTCAACAGTTCTGCTTAGACTATCCCACCACATGTAAAATTACGAGCTATAATGAATATCCCCAGGACTCACACTCTAAAGCAGCTTTAAACACTTTTCTGCAGTCTCGGAAATCACAGGGAATTTTTACACAATTATTTATACATAATCAATATCACACGAGCAAGAGGGGTGTTATTTTAAATATGATATTGTTCCAAATATTAATGTATTTATACAACAGTTCAAATAATGCAATGTTAATATTGAGTAACTTACATTTTGAACACAGTATTACAGTTAATTTGTCTGTGTTAGCTCTTATGACGAAACCTGTCAGGGTGTAACTTACATAAAAAAATATAATAATAATAAAAAAAATCTCCAACACTATTTATAGTTTTCATGTGATGTCACATCCTTAAAGGAATGCCCACCTGGAGGCCAAACTAAGTCGTTTTCTAGCCAATAGTTTGTTTAATCGGATGCACTAACCGACTAGGAGACAAGTATGGGTTTGATGACTAACATATTAAATTATTAAAATACCAAATAAATATAGAATAGAATATTATGTCACAGTACTAAACTGCACGTTGAACATTTACCTTTTTACATTAAAAAAAAAAAAAAAAAAAAAAAAACATTATAAGAAAAAAAATAATTATTGTGGCTTAACCTAATGCATCAAGACAATGGAACTGGCAATTTAGCACGTTATGTTCTGGGCTCATCTGCCTCATCATCAATAAGGTGTATACTGAATTTGATACATTAATCCACGATAAGCATTATCTTTTGACAGCTTTTCATGGGGGAGAAAAAGATTATTGTAAAAAAAAAAATATATATATATATATATATATATATATATATATATATTACTGCTCAGTATATAATAGTAATAATAGATCATTGTTGCTTGACAGATAAGATATATACAAACGTTATGTCAAATCTGTCAGCATTGCTGAACTTTTGTTACAATATTTTAAAATTGTTTTCGGTGAATCAAAATAACAATAGAAGACAGTTACCCGTTCAAAATACATTATTTTTCAGATCGTCTTCTTTTTGGAGAGGGCGAGTTTTGATGTTGCTATTACATTAACCCAGATAAAAGGATCACCTGCAACCATGGCTACATTGGTGAACCTGTACAGTCATATTCATCTGTGTTGTAGAGCTGAGCTGAAACCTATTACGTAATTACCAAAACTATGTTCCTCCATGAATAACTTGCAATTTTACACCTCAACCGCTGGAGGGACAAATGTCCAAATGGCACATAACAATAAAACGAATTGTGGTTGTTTGCTTTACCTGTTGATCAGACAGACCCTTCTTAAATAATTCTAAGTAAGATGTTCTTTGCCTGAATGCGTTGTAAATTGGACCAGACAATTCTGATAGTCAAAAGTCTGGCTTTGCATTGCCAGCTGCCAACTTTCGGCATTATGTGCAAACAGTGTGGATTATACAGTTATGCTCATGGATTTCTAGGTTGTGTTCAAGCCATCTTTGACTGAGTAGCTATACAAGATTAGAATGTGCAGTAAGCTGGGTGTTATAATGAAATTGATTCTGTGTTTCTGTCTAATCCTCCTCAAGATGGAATGAATAAAGATTATGACTGCTGTGTTTAGCTGTATTTCATGTGTTTAAGCGAGGGGCAGGGACTCGACAATGACTGCTACTGGCGATCATTGACTTTTTTCCTGGCCTCCATCTTGTCTGATTTATCTCAGAACTTTCTTGATCAAGGGTGACAAAGCTGATACAGTTTTGTCCTCAGGTTAAACAGCTATGCCAATGTCAGCAAAATCTCTGCCTGAAAATTTCCCCTTACTGTAGGGAGCTAACACTTTTACAATTGGAAGATTGTTGAAATCAGAGACGTAGCATGACAGTGGTGTTATACAATGTTCCAGGGAAAAGAAATATCTCATGCTTGGAAAGTCCAAGACTGTGATTTGCTGAAAAGGCCAGTTAACATTTTTCAGTCTTACTTATGGAACGAAGGTTATTTATATTGTAGCTATATATATATATATATATATATATATATATATATGCAGCAGAGTGGATGAACTCCACCTACTGAGAGCGAGCACGTGCGTGTAGTTGAGTGGGCGCCGTGGGATGGCGTATAAAGGAAGGGGATTGGGGCGGCCGGATGTGTGCTTTGGCGGCGTCGGATGAAACTTTTATCCGTGGCCATCTAAGGGGTTAACCGCGTCTGGTCCCCCCTGTTTGCTGGTGCGTGCAGCTGATCCGTCTCAGGTAACGTTAGTTTGGTTACGTGTGAGCCATGCCTCGCTGCTCTCAGCGATATATTCATAGCTTGTCATTTGCAGCGGCATGTTCCCGATTGAGCGTCTGTATGCCTATGTGGCGCGTGTATCAAGTAACATTGTATCGAAATTCTTATAACAGTAGTAGAATAGAATTGAATAATAATAATAATAAAAAAAAAAAAAACACTCAGAAACGCTTTGTAAGAGCCGTGTTTGGGGAGGTTCTGCTCCTCTCTATCTTCCTCGCCTCTTTCTGGGTCTGATTCTGGCTCAAACTGATAAGGCAGTATCGACACTATATATACATTGACCAGAGCACATGAAACATTCACCCGTAAAGGTAATGGGCGTGAAGTTTCCGGACAACGTGCACTAAGCAGTTTAGCCAATCACAACACACCGGCCCAAACTAACCAATCTGAGCCCATTGTCTGTTTCTGGGGAGTGGTTTCATAGAATCAGGATGTAAACCGGTCGTTCAAATGTCAGAGGAGAAAGCAGCTTACGATAAAGGTGAAATTTATGAAAAATAAGACTTTAAAAATAAGAAAAAGCACAAATACATTGCACCACATAAACACAATCATGCAAATAAAAGAAAAATAGTAAACCGCCCTTTAATCAACATAAACAAAGTTGATTATTACATGACATACTCCAGCAGTCTTACAAGAAGATCAACCAAACCTGTCTGAAAAGAGTTCGTTGTCACAGACCCGGCGCACTAAGAGCACACACACCAACTGTGCACAATACTCAAGATGATAAAATAAACTTCTAAAAAAGGTTTTCTAGTGCATAATCCAAACCACTCTCAAATCCATAAACATGCAGTGCAGGAAATGTCACACTTACATATTGAATGGGGAAATTACTGCCATTGCATTTGAAACTTAGACTAAGCTATTTGTTTATCATTCTTTATTAAAAACATCAAACGTTCCATTAACAAACATAGCTCTGACAGTGTCGAGAAAAGCTTTTTATGTTATTACCTGATGGATTTCAGAGAGAAAAAAACAGCATCTCTTTGTTTTGTCCCTGTTGCCCTGTTTAGAACAATCTATCTCCAGGGTAACCACCACATCCTGTCTTTCTGATTTTCAATTACTCACGAGGTCCTGTCCTCCACTTCACTGTCTCAGCGAAACCTTATCCTGCTTACAGGCCTGATACCATCTGTGCTCTTCCTTTTGTTTCTTTTTCTCTCGGCCTGTCTCCTCCTATTCTTTGTCTCATTCTTTTCCTTCTTCTGCCATTACCTCTATATTTTGCTCTTTCTCCCATGTATTTTGTCTTTCTCAGTGCCCCTCGCTCACTTCATTGACCATTCTTGTTTGCAGCTTGCGACCCAACCTAAAACTTGCACTACATATTTTTTTTGTCCAACCTTTTGTTTTTGTGTTAATTTTAGTCAAACATACAGATGACACATTCAAGAACTGTATATTTTACATTTGAATATAGACATATTAAATATATTAATACATTTTTAATAATACATTAGACATACAATGATTGCATTGTAATCAGATGATAAACTCTGAATCAACATTTTTATATAGGCTATGTCATAATCATTTATTAACAGAGAAGTATTCCTTACTTTAGTGGTTCTCAAAGTGGGCTCCGACTCCGACGCGAAATAATTTTTAACAGCCTATCGTATTTTTTTTTTTTTTACCATAAGTTGTGTTTTCTTTATCATCTGAAAACATGCTATTTATTCCAAAGTAATTTATATAATGCATTTAACGTCAAATAATACAAAGTAGACACTTAAAGGTTTCTATAGATAAATCATCTGTATTTCTAATGTCTGTGCGTCAAGTAGACTATTAGCTGTGTTTTGGTTGATTTTGCGGAACGTGCACACTAAAGGAGACAGAGACGCATGAACCCAAATCCGGTTGTTTTCTTTATTTTTAAAAGGCCAGACATTTTGTAGTCATTTATAATGTAGCCTATACACAAATAAAAAATGAATAATTTACCATTTCGAATGATGCACTACTATCTGTATGACCATATGAATATTTCTTTGTTTCCATTGCTGAGGAAAAAATCCCAAGTAATCGCCCCGGCGCCTCACGTGCGTGCACAATATGTCAGTTCTAGCACTGCTAGATTTGACATTAGAAGTAGTCTCAGGTTACGTATGTAACCCTGGTTCCCTGAGAGGGAACGAGACGCTGCGTTTAAGAGGTGGTGGGAACGCTCTGCATGATTGCATCGTGAAGCATCTAATCAGTCCAATGGAAGAGCGAGACCTCATAGGCGGGTAACGTCATAGACCAAGAAACTATAAAGCACCCCCGAAAACAGACCGTAACAGCTTCTGAAGAAGCCCGAAGCAAGTCGATCAGGGCATGCAGGAAGTATGGCAGGCGAACGCAGCGTCTCATTACCTCTCAGGGAACCAGGGTTACATACGTAACCTGAGACATTGCCTTTCAAGGGAACTTGAGCTGCGTTTGAGACGCGGTGGGAACCCCATACCCACTACGCAATAATGAGAAATGCCAATTCTGTGCGAAGTCCTTGTGCACACTAAGAAACAAGAAACCTAGCCCCAGAAGTTGAGAGGTCTAGGTCATAAAATCTGACAAATGTATGAGATGAGGACCAACCTGCTGCATTACAAATGTCCTGAAGGGCAACACCTGAAATTAAAGCCATACTCCTAGTAGAATGGGCACGGACGCCCATAGGCGAGGACCGTCCACCGCCTCAAAAGCAATAGAGATAGTCTCAACTATCCACTTGCTCATTACTTGTTTCGATGCAGGGCAACCTTTCTTGGTCGAACCAAAACAGAAAAATAACTGCTCTGATCTATGCCACAGGGGAGCTCTGTGAATGTAGGCATCCAATGCCTGAACTGGACATAACAGATTGAGACTTTCCTGATCTGTAGTATTAAAAGGTGGAGGACAGAAAGCCTGCAGCAAAATAGGACCCATCACATAAGTGGGGACCTTAGGAATGTGACCCTGCCTAGGGTATAAAAATGCCTTAACCATTACAGGTGCAAATTCCAGGCATGAAGGAGCAACCAACAGAGCTTTCAAATCTCCAATTCTCTTAATAGAAGAAATAGGGAGAAGAAATAAAGTTTTTAAAGTGAGGTTTTTCTGAAACCTCTTCGATGGGCTCGAATGGAGCCAAAGCCAGACCCTCAAGTACAATGGCCAAATCCCAAATTCCTCGCCTGCTTTGGTCTGGAGTGCAAAGCAGGCGAGGGTCAAATATCGTGCCCCCCGCCTGGGATAGCAAGTCCCTCCTGACCGGAATCTCCATTGGAGAGACGTCCAGTAGGGGCACTAGGTCCGTGAACCACACTCTGGCCGGCTAGTGCGGGGCTACTAATAACAGATGACCCCTTCCTGGCGAACCCTTTCCAGAACTCCTGGGAGCATCAATATTGGGGGGAAAGCGTACAGGGGCAGCCTCAGCCACACCTGCACCATAGGGTCCAGTCCGAGAGGAGCTGGATATGTGAGGGAGAACCAAAGTGGACAATGGGTTGTATCGTAAGATGCGAACAGATCAACCTGGGCTTGACCGAAGTTCTCCCATAGCAGCTCCACCACCTTGGGGTGAAGTCTCCACTCCCCGCAATTACTGTATGCCCCTTTTTACAAGATGTAATTGGTCTCGGGTGTCCCCAGAATGTTTTTTTTTTTTTTTTTTTGTAAGTCAACTTTTTTATTGTTCAACAGTCAAAACATCAGAGTACATCACAATATTCAGCACAAAATACCCCACAGTTAATTTATTATTACTATTTTAAAATGTCATTTTTGGGGCCTGTTTTAGAATTAGCTTTTTTGGTGTATACGACCTTAAATGCATATGAGCGGCATATCCCCACCCTGCAGTGCAGTCGGTAAGCAGAAGGGCTGAGAGAGTGAGAGACCCGCTGTTTTGAATGTCATTCAGCCGTACATGTTTGAATCAGAATATATAAATAGTCTCTGATCAGACCCAGATGACGAAGAGACTCCGGCAGAATAAAAACAAATGAGAATGGACCAGTATGTCTCGGTATGGTTATTTGATACATTTATGTACTTATAGAGTTGTAATCGCATCCCCTTTGAAATTTTGGATGTGCAACACTCACACACAGAGACACACAAACACTAACTATGGCGCAATTGTTTTTAACTACATACACATACTGTGATATAGTTTGCTACGTACAAGCGAAATTACATTTATGCAAGGGACCAATTGCGTCATGTTTACATTACTTGTCATATAGGTGCTTCTGTGGCAAATGTGAGAAGATGGCTAACTTACAGAACAAGAACATATATGCAGTTTTAAAATTATATATCTTAATACAGGTCGTTCTCATCCTTTAACGTCATATAGAACGCTATATGCAAAAACGGCGCTGTACTACGCACATGGCACACTTTATCGTTAATATAAC
Organism: Pimephales promelas; assembly: GCF_016745375.1. The sequence continues at coordinate 3,100,358 of NW_024121155.1, forward strand.
ACGCAAACCCAAGACGTTATAAATCCTTTAGCGTGAATATGACACGCACACCCTACCCCACACCTAAACTTACCCCTCACAGCGCGTGTTATATTAACGATAACGGGTGCCATGAGCGTAGTATAGCGCCGTTTTTGCATATAGCGTTCTATATGACGTTAAAGGATGAGAATGCGTTGCTTAATATATATATATATATATATACACTCACCGGCCACTTTATTAGGTACCCCATGCTAGTAACGGGTTGGACCCCCTTTTGCCTTCAGAACTGCCTCAATTCTTCGTGGCATAGATTCAACAAGGTGCTGGAAGCATTCCTCAGGGAGTTTGGTCCATATTGACATGATGGCATCACACAGTTGCCGCAGATTTGTCGGCTGCACATCCATGATGCGAATCTCCCGTTCCACCACATCCCAAAGATGCTCTATTGGATTGAGATCTGGTGACTGTGGAGGCGATTTTAGTACAGCGAACTCATTGTCATGTTCAAGAAACCAGTCTGAGATGATTCCAGCTTTATGACATGGCGCATTATCCTGCTGAAAGTAGCCATCAGAAGTTGGGTACACTGTGGTCATAAAGGGATGGACATGGTCAGCAACAATACTCAAGGTAGGCTGTGGCGTTGCAACGATGCTCAATTGGTACAAGGGGCCCAAAGAGTGCCAAGAAAAATATTCCCCACACCATGACACCACCACCACCAGCCTGAACGTTGATACAAGGCAGGATGGATCCATGCTTTCATGTTGTAGACGCCAATTCTGACCCTACCATCCGAAAG